>CM060414.1:92054906-92614906 GCA_030545235.1 Helianthus tuberosus
AAACTCTCTCTCCTTTAGGCGATTTTCTGTTCTTCATCATGAATCCTTCAGTTTTTTTCGTAATCTTATGCATAACAGTCTGTGATTAGAGTTTTGTTTTTCAAAACCCTATAACGAACTTGTTAGCATTAGTGATCAATCCAAAACTAGGGTTTTTTTCTTGTTTTTTTTTTCATAAATCGCTGCCTTAGTAATTATCATCGACTCTCTGATTTATTAACCTGGTTGTTATTGATTGCGGTTAGCTGAGACTAATTTAGCTAGATTGATACTCTGGGTTAATCGATTAAGGGTTGAGATCTGATTCTAGGGTTTAAAGGATTAGGGTTTCTATTTCTCGGCTCTTGGTTTTCTGGTTTTCGTTTGGTTTCTTTGCATGGTGATTTGCTTTTCTTGCTGATGGAGGGAGTAGTCAATAACAATCAGAATGTTCGTAAAAAACCGGGGGATAACATGTTTTTTTGATGTGGATGGTTATCCGATGTCTACTAATATTGGTGATAACGTGTATGAAGATTCGGATGTAACACCTGGAACAGCTCCTGTTCGTGGCATTGGTTTACGAGTAACAAATATTGAAGGAAATCCGATGATGCCGAGAAGGGGATTGTATTCTACATCAGGTACTTCAGTTCTGGATGGATTGTCAAAGATCTCCAAACCGGTTGGAGAATCACCGGTTAAGCCTATGACCTTTGCTACTCTCAATCTGAACAAAGTCGGTCAGAAGGGTTTGGATGGCAGTTCGGCAGGTAATGGGTCTCAATTGCATGAACTCAATATGGCCATGGATTCTCCTTTTACTGCTGAGGGAGAATCTTCTGATCAGTCAAAATCGGCAACTAATATAGGACTGGAACCTTTATCATTTGGTAATGTGGTTAAATCCAAGAAGGAGCCGGTTAGAGTTAATTTTAGACCGATGGAGTCTACTGAACAAGTTGAAGGAGCTGAGGTTGTGATTCCTTTATCTTCGGTTCGGCATGTTAATGATAGGTATGCCAATACCCTTTATGGGTACTTCTTGGGTAAACGTCTTGCGTTTCTCGTGGTTGATTACTTTGCAAAAAATAATTGGGTGAAGTATGGGCTTGTGAGGCTAATGATGAATGCCAAAGGATTTTTTTTCTTTAAATTTAAAACGAAGGAGGGGTTGGATCAATTGTTGGAAGATGGGCCTTGGACTATTAGGAATGTGCCTATTATTTTGAATGAATGGTCTCCAAATGTGACAATTGAGAAACAGGATATTAAAACAGTTCCGGTTTGTATCAAAATGCATGAGGTTCCGTTAACTGCATTCACAGAGGATGGATTGAGCTTACTCGCTTCTAAGATTGGCACGCCGAAGATGTTAGATTCTTATACTGCTGCTATGTGTGCTGAATCGTGGGGTCGAAGTAGTTTTGCTAGGGCGTTGGTAGAAATTAATGCGGGTGTTGAGTTAAAGAAAAATATTACTGTTGCGATCCCGTCTTTGGATGGGAATAGTCATACTAAGGTTGAGATAAAGGTTGACTACGACTGGGAACCATTGAGATGTGCCTCGTGTTGTGTCTTTGGGCATAATGATAGTTCTTGTCCTAAGAGGCCGGCTCCAGCTAAGAATGATGAACCTGTCAAGCAATATGATGAGTACCAAGAAGTTAGAGGGAAAAATAAGAAGCCTAATAACATGGGGGTGCATATGAAGAACCAGAAACATAAACTTGTATACTGGCCGGTGGTGAAACCCAAGGAGAAATCAGCGAATGTGGAACCTCAAATCCGTGTGACAAACTCTTTTGATGTGTTAACCAATTTGGATGGGAATCAAGATGATGATTCAGGGGAAACAGGTGAAAAGGTTATAACGCCGAAGTTTAAAGATAAAAAGCAAGATACGGAAGAAGTTATTACTGATGATGTTGATGTGGATAACCTGCTAGCTGACATACCAAAGTTTATGGCTGACAATAAAAGTGGTACTGCTGAGGGTGCAAGCACACCCGGTTCAATGGGTTCCAATGGGTAGTTTGGCTTCATGGAATATAAGGGGGTTGAACCGCTCCCTAAAACAGAAGGAGGTTCGGCAGGTAATGATGGATAATCATTTACAAGTTTGTGCAATTATGGAAACCCATGTTGATTCTTCGAATGTGTATGATTTATGCAATAAAGTGTGTCGTTCTTGGAGTTGGTCTACCAATGCGGACTGTTGTGAAAAAGGTACGAGAATTATAGTGGGTTGGGATGCTAGTATGGTTGATGTTATGATCTTGTCTCAAACGGACCAAGTCATTCATACACAGATTATTTATAAGGTTGACCATAAAGCTTTCTTTTGTTCGTTTGTGTACGCGGATAATATGTACAAGAATAGGAGAGGTTTGTGGCAAAATCTAAGGGTTCATCATTCGTTTGTTCGTGACAAGTTGTGGGCAATTATGGGTGATTTTAATGCTTACTTATTTCATGATGATACTCTGAATGGCCCTTCTACTATTAGTATCGGTAATAGGGAATTTAAAGAGTGTGTTGATGATATTGAAGTGTTCGATGTCAATTGCACGGGGTTACACTATACTTGGTCCAATAAGCAACAACAACAACGAGCCATATTCAAAAAGTTGGATAGAATTTTGGGAAATGTTCATCTCATTGATCGGTTTCCAGCCGCTGCTGCATATTTCCATCCCTATCGAATCTCTGATCACACACCATGTATTTTAAAGTTGCCAAATGTGTCTAGGGATAAACCGAAGCCATTTAAATTCGTTAATTTACTGGCTGATAAGAGGGGTTTTATGGATGCGGTAAAACAAGTGTGGAGTACTAAACAATCAGGTTTTCGAATGTATAGAGTGGTAAAGAAGCTCCAACTTCTAAAACGACCGCTTCGAAAACTGTTGGCTCAGCAAGGAAATCTGCATGAGAAGGTTAAAAAGTTTAGGGGGGAGCTGGATACGTGTCAGAAGGCTGTTGATGCAGATCCTTTAAATAATGTGTTAGTCGAGCAACATGGGAGGTTAATCCAACTCTATAAGGAGGCGGTGAAGGATGAGGCGTTGTTTCTTAAACAGAAATCTAAAGTAGACTGGTTGGACCTGGGAGATTCCAATACCAAGTTTTTTTCATAACGTCCTCAAAGATAAGAACCATAGAAGTCGGATCTTTTCAATCAGAGATGCTGGTGGTACGCTGCATGAAGGTAATTCGGTTTCGCAGATTTTAGTTGATCATTACATGAATTTTTTTGGCTCTTCTGGTGGTGGTAGTGTGGTTCCTACTCCGGATTTATTTCAAAATATGTTACCAGCCGAGGTAGCTAATAGCATGGTTAGACAAGTGACTGATGAGGAGATTAAGTTGGCGATGTTTTCCATTGCGGGTAATAAAGCCCCAGGGCCTGATGGGTATACCTCGGTTTTCTTTAAAAAAGCGTGGGATGTTGTAGGGAGGGATGTTTGTGGTGCGGTGCAGGATTTTTTTATAAATGGTAAGCTCCTTACTCAGCTAAACCATACTATTATTTCGCTTATCCCTAAGACGAGTACTCCTTCATTGATCACGGACTATCGACCTATATCTTGTTGTAATACGCTTTACAAGTGTATCAGCAAGATTTTTACCAATCGCATAAAAGAAGGCTTGGCTACAGTTGTTAGCATTAATCAATCGGCGTTTGTTCCGGGCAGGAGAATATCTGATAATATTCTGTTAACTCTGGAGCTCATGCATAAGTATCACCGTAATCAAGGCCCTCCTAGATGTGCTTTTAAAATAGACATCCAAAAGGCTTATGATACGGTTGATTGGCGGTTCTTAGAGCTTACGCTAAAGGGGTTCGGGTTCCATCAGATGATGATAAAATGGATAATGGCTTGTGTGACAACGACATCTTTCTCTATAGCGATCAACGGTAATCTTTTTGGTTTCTTTAAAGGTCAGCGGGGTTTGCGCCAGGGAGATCCGATGTCCCCTTATTTGTTTACTTTGGTTATGGAGGTACTCACTTTCATTTTGCAGAATCGGGTGTCGCTAGCAAATGATTTCAGGTTTCATTCTCGGTGTGATAAGCAACGTATTATAAACATTTGTTTTGCTGAAGATCTTTTTTTGTTTGCGCGTGGAGATTATAGTTCTGCTAAAGTTATATTGGAGGCTTTGAATACGTTTAAAGACATGTCCGGGCTCGTTCCAAGTATGAGTAAAAGTACTGTTTTCTTTGCCAATGTGTCGAATGCCGTAAGGAATCAAATTACTAGTATTATGCCTTTTGAAGTTGGTGCTTTGCCTGTCCGATACCTGGGAGTCCCTCTCGTATCGTCTAGACTTTTGTATAAAGATTGTAATAGGCTTGTGGAGAACATGGAAAATAGAATAACGAATTGGAAAAACAGGTGTTTATCGTTTGCTGGTCGTCTTCAACTTGTCCGTTCGGTTTTGTCATCTATGCATATTTACTGGGCATCGGTTTTTATCTTGCCTAGACGCATCATTCAGGATCTGGAAGGAAAAATGAGAAGGTTTTTGTGGGCTCAAGGCAATGATATCAAAGGGAAAGCGAAAGTTAAATGGGATCATGTTTGTATGCCTAAAAGTGAAGGAGGTTTGGGTATTAGGAGAATTGCTGATATGAATAATGCTCTCATGGTCGCGCATATTTGGAGTCTTATAACGCTTAGAGAGTCGATTTGGGTAAAATGGATGCACTCTTATCGTATTCGGGGAAGGAATATATGGGATGTTCCGACTAGAGGGGATGTGACATGGACGTGGAGGAAATTATTAGCATTATGGCCTTTGGTTCAGCAACATATTTGGACTAAGATAGGTAATGGTTCGAAAACTCTAGTCTGGTTTGATAGGTGGGATGATATTTGTCCGCTCAATGCGTTTATCACGCCTAGAATGGTTGCAAATGCTGGTTTCTCTCCTCATTCGACTGTCGCACAAGTGTACGTCAATGGGGAATGGAACTGGCCTACTACATGGTATTCTAGATTTCCTTTGCTCCAGCTTTTGAATAATACTATGCTCAACCCGGATTGTGAAGAAAGGATAGTTTGGAAGTCGAGATCGGGCAAACTGGGAAATTATAATACATCTGAAGTGTGGGATGACATTCGCCAAACCCTTCCGGAGATTCCATGGGCGAATGTAGTTTGGTTTGCTCAGTCTATCCCCCGCCATTCGTTTTTTATGTGGCTTTTGATTCAAAAGAGATTGAAAACGCAAGATGTGATGAGTAAATGGTATTCCTCGGGCAATGCAAATTTTAACTTATTATGTTGTTCGCTATGTACTCGTGGGCCGGATTCACATGAGCATTTGTTTTTCGAGTGCTCTTATGCGACTCAGGTGTGGAATGGTGTTAAACATAGAGCTGGTATGGAGACGATTGCTAATACTTGGGCGCTGATCCTCGATCATTTGGTTTTGCATGCAACATCTTCGAGTGCTACTAGAGTCATTGGGAAATTGGTTGTAGGTGCAGCGGCGTATTTCGTGTGGCAGGAGAGGAATCATAGATTATTTTCGAACAGGAAAAGGGAACCTGATCAGCTTATAGAGATTATTCTCTCCACGGTTAGGTTGAAGCTTCATACCATGAGATTCAAGAGGACGACCCAGATCCATGGGATTTTGCAGGAATGGAGTCTTCCGCGTGGCTTGGTTCTAATGGATGATGATTGCGGCTAATGCTAGGGGTGTTTATGTCTAGTGTCTAGTTGTATTGTTGACTTGTTTAGCCTGCTGTGCTTGTTTTTTTAGTCTACTCTAGTGTGGAATGCCATGCTAGAGAACTGAGGATTATTTCTTTTCCTCACTTGGTTTTCATTGGTCTGATTTATAAAATTTACCGGGGTAACCCTTTACCCAAAAAAAAGTGTTGTATACTTAGAGAAAAGATGAATCTCGCCCTCTCTAGCAAACCTGGAAAAGTCTACCTTTGCTGAACTGGAGCTGATCTTCTTGGATCTTCTTGGACTTGGTTTCAGTCTGATTTCACCCGCACTGCTAATGTAGGCTTTTGAGGGTAACGGCACACTATTCGTCTAAATCGGTTCTCTTTCGTCTTCCAATAGTTCAAATCCAGAAACTGTCAACCTATGACCAACCCAAATTAGGGTAGCTGATAGAGTAGAAGGTGGGATAGCCAGCATCTGATGAGATAGAAGTAGGTTCCCGGTGCATCTTCCTTCGGTAGGCTTGTCATCGAAGGATGTTAGCCAAATCAGAACTATCGGCTCGATGGGTCAAGCAAACAGATTCATTCTTTGCCAAGTCTTAGCACCAGCACTGTAGATGGGAATAAGCTTCCCTTTCCGATAAAAACTAAGCATCTTACAATGGTGTAAAGGTAATAGGAGGTTTGCAACCCAAAACAAGTCTAGCCTTAAGAACGACGATGTTAGTTGTTGAAGCGTTGGGCGCATCCCTGGTAAGATATATGGCTTCTCCTAAGTGAACTACCTATTGAAGTGAATATGAGAGAAAAGCTCTTCTTTCACATAGCGGGAGGGTGACCTTATCTCTTCCAATTCTATAAGCTGGTGGAAGAGCCCTAACTTGGATGCTTCTAGCTTACCATCTATTAAGCCTCGAAACCTTTCCATAATTCTTTACTCCAGGTGAAAGACCATCATAAATGGGGAACCCCCAGTAGGAGTCCCGGGAGAGGAATCAACAACGGAAGGTGAAACCGATATCGAATAGGTGCTGAAAGCGGGCCTTCCGAATGAGTAGTACCAGTGGGTAGAGAAGGTAATTCCAGTTCAACTATTGGGTAGGAGCCGGCCGTGTATTATCTCAGCAGGGTCTTACATACCCCTAAGAAGATGTGCTTATTGCTCTACTTTGCTGCTACCAAGCTCCGACACTACATCCTTTCCACAACAGTGTTGGTATTTACTCGAACGAACATGATTAAGTATATGTTGGCCCGTGTTGAAGGGGAGAAGTGGATCCTAGGGCAATCCAAGTTCACTTTTCGGTACGTTCCTATGAAGGCGGTCAAAGGACAGGTATTTGCAGACTTCTTGGCCGTCATACCATGAATTTTTTCGTTCTCGATGAAGAAGTCCTTGCCTTTGAAGAGGTGGTTCCATGGACTCTCTACTTTGATGGATCTAGCACTTTGGGGATGCAGGGGCTGGAGTGGTATTAATATCACCTTCAGGCCCCGTAAGCTGTTAAAAGATTGAATTTCAAACCAGGCGGTATCACCGTTTAGGAAAAACTGCTTTCGTGCGGTCTCTTTCGGATGAAGGTGAGTGGCAAAGTTTGGTTCAACTAAGGAGTAGGTCGTCCTATCTGATAGAGCGGGTAATGCTCAAATTCTTATTGTATTTGGGGTTGACGCCGAGAAAGACTAAGGACGGGAGAGCACGCACAGACATCCTCGGAAAGCACTAATGAACTACGCCATCCCTGACACTTATGCGGTGAGATACCAACCATACGAAATCACCCACAAAGCTAAGAGGCCACAGACACCGAATAATACCCATAAAGAACGCTAACCGGCATCTGATGCCATCCAATAAGGGAGAACTCTTTCGGCAAAATTTTACCGATTCGAATCATTATGCTCGATAAAGGAAAAAGATAAGCTCAAATAGAAAACAGCACTACTGCTAGTAAGATAGCGATCCAGGCAAGCGCCAAAGAAAGAAGGGGTACAAGCAAGCGCAAGAATCAAAGTAGGGCAGGATCGAAGAGCCTAGACAACAAGCAAGCGAGAAGGAATCCCTCAAAGGCAAGGACTTTCTTGCTTCGAGGAGCGCTAAGATAACCGCTCATGTCTACTTCTAATGCGCACGAACCAGAGCAATCTCCCAGGAACCCCATCCCTAGTAAAGAGGTACTGACCATTGGTTCTATCGTGCCCCAGTTAACAATAGCCTCGGATATACTAAGGATCTTGGGTGAGACCTAGAGTGCAGCCGGAAGAAAACTTCCACATCTGAGATTCCATGTGTGACAAACTCAATTGAGAAATGCCCCTCTTACACGCTAACGTTCTAGGATGGCAGGGTTAGTAAAAACTCTCCTTGATAAATTGAGTATGGAGAGCTCAGGTGGGGCATCAAGTTAAAGATTTCCCTCTAGAGTCTATTCCGTAGCTGATTCCTTACTATCTACTGTAAGAGGCCTCCGACAGGTTCTTATGCCTGAAAGACATTCACAGATGGAGGGATGACGAATGGTTTAGCAGGAGCTGAATAAGTCTCGGATAAAGGCTTCACCGGTCAGGCATTCACCAACTTTTCTTTCTTTAGTTACAGTATAGGATTGTCCTCTTAATTCAACTAGAAAGGTTTCTCAGTAACTGAAAATAGTAGCATGAACCACTCCTGCTAAGCTATAAAAGAACCTCTCCTGCCACAATCATAAACTCCAGATTCTTCTGCTGTTGAAAGGGATGTTTTAGCTGTTGAGGCTAAGAAGGGAATTGAGGTAGAGCTGGCATAAGAGAATGATGTTACTGAGCTAATATTCAAACGTCTATTTATTTGAGAACTTCTTACGCATTTGGTTGACACCACCTTAGCCTTAATTAGTAAGAGAGGGGTAACTATTAGATAGGGACCCCGGAAGTTCATGTTTCTAGGTTGGAGTCACCGAAGTGGACGATAGGCAAGAGAAGACCCAAGTGTGGACCTGACAAGCATAAGATTCATTCAATAACCAAGCCGAAGAGTCAGCACCACTCCGAAGTACTAATAACTAAGTTGAAGAGTGAGCAGGGCCGTAGACGAAAGTGAACAATAGACAACTTACCGGAGACCATAGGAAATGAACGAAAGACCCGCGGATGGGTATTAGTCACCGAGAAAGCTAGCGCGCGTAGATCAAAGCTTAGTGGAGAGACCGTACATAGGCCTGTTCCAAAGCCGATCCTTCAACCAGTACTGCTTCTCATGATTCTCAGTTAAGGGTGGGTTGACCCGGGCCCGGACGAACCTTCCAACAAGCAGAATAGAAGGTGACCACAAAGCCATCTCTATGGGAGGTTGCTACCCATAAGGCCATACCCGGCATGGGAAAGAAAAGCGGCGGACAACCGACTGAACTGGGGAGCCTAAACGGCATTGAGGATGAGGCCACCGGTCGGCAAACGGCTTCTATCTACAGGTGCTTTCATTATGGATCGGTCGACTTGTCACGATTGAGACCTTTAACCTGGGCTGGGGAGGGGAGGTGATCTGAATCGCTATCGATACGATGCGGGGCTTATTTGCTAACCGTAACGAACCCCCTAAAAGAGCGTGGAGACCTTTGACCTGGGCTGGGGAGGGCGCTTTGCTTTAGAACTTTAGTTCGTAACAAGGCTCGAAGACCTCTGGCTGGATTTGAAATGGATCAGGTAGGGCATCGCGTGGGTGGGATTAGAAGTTTGATCCATTTCCTTCAACGGTAGGAAATCCGCATCCGCGGGGGAAGCAAGTCTGCAGTAACTCTACTTGCTTCTTTGGATCACTAAGGAAAATATTTACTCACACATACCGTAGTGTATTCTTGTCAACTCACATAGTCGCACCTACCAGCACAACAAGACGACTACCCCCAGCACGCCACTAAACGACGCTATTTAACGCTTTGGTTCGCCCAATACAAGAACTTCAGCCCAAGCTTAAGGCTAAAGCCGTGGACTACGCCCCCGTGAGAGCCCTCTATTTGACTAACGTGCTCCTTTTCCCCCATACCTTCACTGGGAATGATTGACCTTCGAATTCAAATAATAGCGCATCGCGTAATGTAAGTACTCTTTCCCATTTCTTCTTTTATGATTTTATCTACTTGAAATGCTTAAGTGTGGAGAAGGTACCCAGGGGACCAAACGAAACGGCACTGAAGGGTCTTCAACTAAAGCTTCGCCAGTACTGAAAGATGACTAAAGATTTATAAAGCAGGCTTAAGGATAATACCCCACCTTACCGGATTTGTAAAAAAAGGAAAGGCTCGAAAGACCTACTTGACAAGTTTCCTTATGGGTGAGTTCGTAGGTGGTTTAAGTCGAGTGTAGCGAAGGGAATGAATGGAATGAACTGTAGGAGGCTGAAAAGCCGTAGTGCGCTAGCGCTAGCGAGTTAGCGCAATAACTTACTGTCTTGTTTTCTTCGCTGCTTCTTTTTTTAATATTAAACGAAAGCGGTTGCTAATGCTTGTAGCTTGCTTCTGTCCTTAGTCAATTTTGGACTCAAGCTCTTCTGACTGCGTTATCTTTTTTGAACCAGTCTCTTATTTAGAGAAGATTTTCTACCACGCATGACTATGAAGAGCTTCGGGTCTATCGGGTGAGGATGTGGGGTAACCCCCGCAGCTTCGTCTAGAGCCGGGCGTCCAGCCATGTAGGAAGACTCACCCTAGCCACTATAGCGACCCCACCCCCAACTCTAGCTGAGAAGCACCCTCCATCCACTTCCCCTTTTCCGTGTGCCCAAAAGCCCGGTTTATGAGCCCATTTCTGATTCCCTTACCCAATCTCATGAGAAGCAAGCCCAGCCCTTAAAATGTCCCCAGACAGCCAGCCCTCACCAGGCATTGCTAAATGCTCCGCCACGAAGCAAGCTCTCCCCAGATGCGGAAGTGGGGAAGCCGGAAGTGGCTAAAGAAGTCGGAGGAAGAAAGTAGTTGGACCACTGTATACAGTTAAAGAACATCCATCTTTCTCATTCCTTATGTACTTTTTCTTACTTCATCCATACTTTTTTACTTTTTATGAAGTGTGGGGCAAACGGCACCCTCTACTTCTACTTCTAACTAAAGGCAAAGAGTCGGCATTGCAAGCAAATAGAGAGCCTCCGCCCGTTTGATCAGTTGCGAGCCGGAAAGCATACAGGCATTTTTAGTCACGAAAGGGCCACTTGCTTAACTTCATTTTTCTATATTTTAAAAGAATTATATATATAATAAATAGAATTCTATATCTATCTATAAAAAAAGATATATAGAATCTTTTTCTTTTTCCAATTGTTCATTCCTGGGGAGAGGAAGAAGCAGATAGAGCAAAGGCCTCCTCTTTCCGTTGGCTCTTCCCGAAGTGAGCGAATTGCATGTAGAGATCCGTAGGGGCTTATAGTTTAATTGGTTGAAACGTAGCGCTCATAACGGTGATATTGTAGGTTCGAGCCCTACTAAGCCAACCACCCCCTGCTCTTCTCTTTCAGCCCTTGCTGGTGAAAGTCTTAGAATGAATGTTGGCCTAGATAGAGGAATAAAAACTAGCTCAACCGGAAGGAAGAGGATAGGCGAATCAGTAACTGAAATGAAAGCTGGAGTAAGACAATCAGTTGGAGAGCTAGGATGAAGAAGTAGGAAGGGGTATTTGAAAGGCAGAAGGGTAAGAGCTAGAAGGCTGTCTTTGAGGATAGGATGGTCGGACAAGGAATCCAACCTCTTTCTATAGATAAGATAAGTCTGTAACTTCAGGTCGAATCACTAGAAGGTATATTATTCTGAGGGTAGGCATTCGTCGTCCCTCAATCGCTTACTGATTTGCTTTATCTCATCTAGCCAGCACTCTAAGACCCTCTTTCCATCCTACTGGCTTAAGTAAGAGTCTGAGATCGTATGCTTTCTAGCCTGCCTCTTTCTTAAGCTGGCCATGGAATAAAAAGTAGATCTCTATCTGATCTGTGAGGTGAAAGACTTTAGCCCTCCCACCATACTTGTATAGTTCCTTGGATCAAGTCTTTTCTTTGAGTAAAGTCGAAGCCTTTAGCGACTAGCCTGACCTTTTCCTCCTAAGAGGAATCACGACCACCTCATTCCCTTAAAACCTGGTAGTGAGGCTGTGAGTGTAAGGCCCTATAGATACCCCCACATCCAAAAGGCTGAGATAGAAAAACAGGTCAAGGAGATGCTGTTAAGTGGTATTCTCAGGGCAAGTGTGAGTTCTTCTGCCTCTCCAGTGTTGCTGGTGAAAAAAAAGGACAATACCTGGAGATTTTGCGTGGATTATCGAGCACTCCATGCCATCACCATGAAAGAGAAATTCCCCATTGAGGAATTGTTTGATGAATTACATGGTAGCAGGATATTTTCGAAGCTTCATTTGAGAAGTGGTTACCAATCAGATTCGGGTGTTTGAAGATGATATACACAAGACTGCATTTCGAACTCACCAGGGCCATTACGAGTTCATAGTTATGCCCTTTGGTTTAACTAATGCTCTAGCCTCATTTCAGGCTTTCATGAATGAGGTTTTCATGGATTATATGAGGAAATTTGTACTGGTTTTTTTCGATGACATCTTGATTGACAGTGACAGCCTAGATAGCCACTTGCAGCACTTGAGGGTAGTGTTTGAAACTTTAAAACAACACAAATTGTTTGTGAAGAAATCGAAATGCTCTTTCGGTCAGGCAAGGTTAGAGTATTTCGGGCATGTGGTGAGCAGTGAAGGGGTATCAGCAGATACAAGCAAGATTGACAGCATGTTGAGCTGGCCACAACCCACTACTGTCAAGGGCTTGAGAGGTTTTCTGGGTTTAACAGGCTATTACCGAAAGTTTTGAAAGGGGTAATGGGTTATCAACAAGCCACTGACCAATTTACTGAATAAAGATAGCTTCACCTGGAATGAAGAAGCAGTAAGGGCTTTCAGTCGTGTTCTGATGCACACCAAGTCTTTGTCACAAGTTCTGAGTGAAGTTGTGCTCGTTCTTGTGCACCTCTGCTTGGATATGATCTACCATGTGACATATGCTACTTTTGTCTTGCTGCAATGGAGTGATTGCTGCTCACGTGCACGGGCATCTACTGATTCCCTTGATGACTGATGCTCGGCCACTACTGCTGCTACTACAGAGTATTATTCTCCTTGGTTCCTCTTGAAGCTTGGGGATGTAGTTACATGCTCATGAGACTACTGTAGTCGACTTAATAGTGATGTACTTTGTAATATACTTTTTGCTACCTTGCTCTCCCAAAGGAGCTTTCTCGCAACTGATCTCCTCGACCATCTTCCTTCTAGTATAAAGGAAAGAGCTTGCTGAGAGCCGCTACGTGACCTTCCACTTGCAGAGAGTCCTGCCGATGTAGCTCTTGTTCTTCTTCCTTATCGAGGTCTTCCCTTTCCTCTGATCAACAATGAAAGTTTCATTTAAGTCGTCACCTTAGCGAAAGCACTATGTAAGCAAACTGCCTTAATGAAATAGGAAAGTGGCTAAAAAGAAAGCCATTTTTCGATAGTGATTCAAGGTGAAGTAAATCCCCTATATCTGATAGCTGTAACGGGCCTTCTTCTTACAGAGTAATGCCCCTATTGCGAATCTCTCTCATAAGAAAGAAGAGAGCTAGCATAAGCAAAGCTACCAGCTATACTACCAGAAGAGCAGCTACTATCAGTCCTAAAGAGCCAGTATCCGTCCTTCACTCTTAACTTAAGGAAATGATAGACCTTAGCGCTTCCTCTTGATCACAGTAATGCGGGAAGTCTGGCTAAAGGAAGAAATTCCAACTATGCTGCCTTCTAACCATAGGACTGGAATCCGAGCTCCTAGGTAAAAGCTTGAAGCTTGAAGACAGAAAGAGAAGAGACTAACGGGATACTTTATAGTCGAAGTTGCGCCTAATGCTTAATCTAACTATTAGGTACTATATTAGAGAAAGACTCAATCTGCCCAATACTATACGCTAGGAAGAACTTGATTAGGGTAGTAGCCCAGCTCTTGAAGGGGGAAGAACATAACTAATAGGGTTCAGGCTTATATGATTCATGTTATCCCCCCGAAGCCCCTATCGCCTGCTTGGAACTCCTGAATTCACTCTTTAACTAGAGGAAGCGCCTAAAAGGGAAGCAACTGGGCTAGACTGCTGATCTTATGGTGTAGTCTGACCCTGGGAAAGAGACTGTCATCCCTGTCGAGAATAAACATGCTGTGCCGGGTGACTGGAATCCTCTAAGGTCAGCTGAACAGGCTGACAATCAGCAGAAGATGCTAAGCAAAGCTGCTTGAAGCGTGAGGCTGATCCGTAATATAAACTGCAGAAGAATGCGGTTAGAGTTGATGAACAGGAGAAGGCCGCAATACATCTCTATCATCATTCTCCCCCGGGGCTTATTAATTAGGTTAAGGAAAAGATGAAGCGCCCCCATTAAAGAGAACATTCCCTGATACATCGAGTCTCTTGGATTTCACATCATAACGTCTATACTCGGACTGAGCATATCCAAGAAAGAAACAAGTGGTTTCCTTGGGACAATTTCTCTCTTAACTACGCAGGAATATGAACAAAAGACGTGCATCCAAACACTCGAGCCTATAGTACTGCTCCAGTAAGAAGGTCGTGAGGTGCCGCTGCAGCTTCTTCCCTCTCTCTTCCCCCCAAAAAGGATAGAGATGCCCCGTCCCTTCTTTACGCACATCCATATACATAGCCAGACACAAAGGTGTACAATCCGGTCAAAATCTGCGGCATTCACTGTAGGTTCTCTTACTTGCTCTAGTGGCTCGCAAAGGCCAACCGAGAAGGGAGAACGAATGGCTCAGGAATCGACTGGTTCCGAGCAGACTCGTGGAGCTTGCAGTTTGGATTATCGTAGAAAGAATAAGAGGAGCCGTCTTAGGAAATGACTTAACTTAAAAGACAGATGACGCCCCAGCTTGACTCGAGATCAAGACTCCTTACAGCTCGCACCAATAGCAGAGTGGCCGGAGATTGATTGAAAAGGTGCAGCCCTGCCGCCCCCTAGCCGCCTACCTACTCATGTTCATAGCTCGATCGGAGGCCAAGACTGTGGTCCGACAAAAATACAGAAGTCATCCGTATCAAGTGATACATGAATTGCTCAGTAGTGCTCGCCACTACCGTAGCTGGCGGAAATTGCTTAATTGGTAGAGCATAGCCTTGCCAAGGCTGAGGTTGAGGGTTCAAGTCCCTCCTTCCGCTCCCGGCTTCGTCGTTTAGTGGTAACGAGGGTGCGCCCCTTTAGAGATAGGGGTGAGCCGCAAGCAACCCCTTGTACTGGGTTCCAAACCTTTCTTTAATAAGAAGAAAGAGGCAAGCCAAAACCTAGTCCTAACAAGTTGCTGGCTTTTCATCAGCCCTTGCGCGCTAGCCTTTTCCCTTACAAGTAAGGGGCTGCTAGTTGTAGCGCGCATTGTACTAGTGAATAGGAAAAGCGAATTGAGATTACTAATGACGGATGGAGGTTGAGGATAGAACATGTTCGGTCCCTCGCCCTTATCTCCTTCGCTGGAGACTGCAAATAACGGGAATCCTATCGATAAAGAAGAGGTATAAGCATCACCTCTCGATCCAATCCGTCTCCCCTGGCCTCCCCAAAACACTCTTGATATGAAAGAGACCTCCCGCCATAGAGAAGAGATCTAAAGTCTGGGTCCCCTCGATCACCCTCCCTTGAACCTGAACTGGTCGAGAGAGATGAACCCGCACCACATTTTATAACCTTTGAACCGAAAGCACCAACTAGAGATGGAATTCCAGAACCTAAACCACTCCGTTGAGAGCTCTGTGACTCATTCAAGGGAAGGTCCACCAATGATTGCCATTCTCCCCTATCTGTCTCTTGATCCCTCATTCCACTAATCCGTTGTTACTTTACTAATTCATTCAAGGCATAGACTCCCTCTTTGTCTTATTAGCGCAGGAACGATGAAAGCCACTTAAGGCTAGAAGGGCTAGGCCCCCGGGAGGGCTTTCAGGGACTAGGTAGGGTGGATTATAAAGCTAGGGGCTAAGGTTTGTCCATTAGGATGGGGCATGGACGACTGGGCCAGCATTGATGAAAAATGACAAAAGAAAAACTTCTCCCATCGCATCATTAACCGATGTAGGATTAAAGATCAGGTCTAGGATTCGAGTCAAATCGACCTTCCCTCTTATCTCAGGGTGAGCCAAGGAATTCAAGCAAATGTTCGTTCTTCAATCTCTCGGCTGCTCAAGAAGTTGGACTAGCTGCTCCTCCGACCCAGAGTGGATTATAGTGGAAGGGCAGAGCAAAGCCTTGCAGTAGGAAGGTGTTCATTGCTGGGATCAAACTGGACTGAATGGATGAGGAATTCAATAGTCCTCTCTTCCTGGGGATTCATCACTGGCTAGGGCTTTCGAATCAAAGCATGGGCATCTGCAACTAAGAGGGAGCAGTGGATCGTCGATTGAAGAGCCATGTCAGTAAACTTCTATTGGGACTTCTATGGTTTATGGATTCGACTAGAGGGACTCCTAGCAGCAAACTAGTATAAAGGGCCCCAGACGCAGGAGACGCCAGCCGGATCGACCAATAAATGATAGGCCAGAGGGATGGGCTCATTCGACTAATCAGTGATCCCTGGGCCTACCTAACACAGATGTCCCTGAAATAGGGGATTGGTTGATCAGAAAGCTCGGGCAGGAGCAGGACATTTGTGACACTCTAGGTTTTCCCGAGCAACTCTCTTGTATTAGCATTATGTGTACGTATATTATTAAATGAAAGTTTGTGAAGTATCGTAATGTGTTATGTGATCCTTGTATTAAGTCATGTGTATGTAGTATATATATGTATGTATATGCATGTATTGGTGAACCGAGACCACAATGTCCCGACCCGAGACCACTCGGTCTTGAGTGACCCAAACCAGTTAGGCCACACACCCGTGAAGCCCACTCGAAATCCATTTAGGGTACACCACCTGAAATGGGTATAAAACCCCCATGAGGCTAGCCGACTTTCCCCTTTGGTGCTATAGCAATCATCATCTCAAATCCCAAACATTCCATCCTCTCCCTCTCTCTCCCCCACTTTCTCTCACTAGAAAACCCTAAAGTTCCACCATCATCCTCCTCCTATCTACTCGGAACCAACCGGAAACAATAGGACTCTCGGATCAGCTTGTAATCATCACTCGGAGGCTTCACTCTATCACCTTCTTACACACCTTTGTGTCACACAACAATCGGTTAGTTTGTTTCTTTAGAACAAGATAGTATTCTATGCAAAAAGTGCTCATCTGTGTGAATAGTTAGATGTATGGATGGATTGGAGAGGTTCAAGAATGTGTCGGGGCTAGTTCCTAGTATGGCGAAGAGTACTGTGTTTTTTGGCAATGTTGCTAGGGAGGTTAAGCAAAGTATTTTACAGTTGATGCCGTTTGAGGAAGGTTCTTTACCGGTTCGTTATTTGGGAGTGCCACTTATCTCATCGAGGTTAGTTTATAAAGATTGTAAGATTCTGGTTGAAAAGATGGAAGCTAGAATTGATAGTTGGAAGAATAAAACTTTGTCATTTGCTGGTCGTCTTCAATTAATAAAATCAGTCCTTTCTGCCATGCATATTTATTGGGCGTCGGTATTTATTCTTCCGGCTAGAATTACTGCTGATTTAGAGAAAAAGATGAGGGCTTTTCTTTGGTGTCAAGGTCCAACGAAGAAAGGGCGTGCGAAAGTAAAATGGTCGGATGTTTGTCTTCCTAAGTTTGAAGGTGGTTTGGGTATTAGGAGAATTCGTGATATGAATATGGCGCTAATGACTACACATATTTGGAGTCTCCTAACTAGAAGGCATTCGATATGGGTTACTTGGATCCATGAGAATAAACTAAAAGGTCAGTCTTTTTGGTATATTCGGTCAAGGGGTAACTGTGCTACGGGTTGGAGAAATCTTTTGAATATTCGGGATCGAGTGCGTCCGTTTATTGTTTCGAAGATTGGAAATGGTCTTAATACGTCAGCTTGGTTTGATCGCTGGTCTCACATTGGTCCATGTGACTTTGTTTCAGCTCGTCGGCTTCATGATGCGGGTTTTACTATAACTTCCAAGGTTAATGATCTTCTTAACAATGGTGATTGGGGGTGGCCGATAGCATGGTTGGATTTATATCCGGTTTTATTAAACATTCAACCGCCTATAATCATTCCGCATAAATTAGATTGTTTAGTGTGGCGTGATGATAGGGGTCTTGAGCATGATTATTCAGCGTCCATTGTGTGGGATACGATCAGAACTCAGGGTGAGAAAGTTCCTTGGGTCGAGATTGTATGGTTCGCAAATTGTATTCCGAGACATGCTTTTCTTGCGTGGCTTATTTGCAAGAAGAAGCTCAAAACACAAGACAAATTAAAGCAATGGGATGTTGGTGATATTTCTAATTTAAACCTGCTCTCTTGTCCGTTGTGTGGTGCGGAACCGGACTCGCATGATCATTTGTTTTTTCAATGCCAATTTTCAATGCAGGTTTGGTCTTCTATTAAATCTTTTGCTGGAATTCAATTATCATCCAATAAGTGGGAGGATATTGTTCAATGGTTGATTGCTGTTCCTTCGAAGAAGTCGATGCGAAGTGTTATTGGCAGATTACTTCTAGCAGCGACAGCTTATTTTCTGTGGCAAGAGCGGAATCAGAGACTTTTTAAATCAAAGAAACGAACAGTGCACGTGATTTCTGAAGCTATTGTGTCTACGGTTAGATTGAAGCTAGCCTCGATAAAGGTCAAGAGCTCTACGACTGGATTGAGCTTATTAGAAAAATGGAATGTTCCAAGTATGTAGTTTCATTGGATGTCTCTAGTTAGTGGCTAGAGTTTGTGTTTGTCTTTGTTTGTGGTGTGCTTTTTTATAGCTTGTTTAACACTTCCTGGCATGTCAGGATAGTGAACTAGTAAGGACTCGCCTTACTACTTGTTTTATTTGGTTTTGTGTTATATAAAAGTGAACCGGGGTAACCCTTTACCCAAAAAAAAATGTCTAAGATGAACAATATCTCTTTTGTGAAAAGTGAAATGTTGTATGATAATGTCTTGTTAAGATATTTTGAATGGTAAATGAATGATACTTTAGGATGTTTATGACCATCCGATTTATGTTAGATATTATAGAACAAATGTTTTGTTTGATGAAGGCTTACAAGATTGCCTTGATATCTAGATTATGTGTTAAGATTCTTGTTCACAGAATGCATGATTATGTGTAGGATGAACATGTTGATTGAATATGAAAACTTGAAGGATGAACTGTTTGAAGATCATGAAAAATATTTGAAAATGCTATGTTTAATCCATTTTGATTAGGGTAGAATAATGGAAACATGTTTGTGCATCGTTGATTGGCCAGTACATAAGAATCATAAATATGCAATTCTATTGGTTAGTACAAAAAGCTGGCAAGGGTTCTAGAAGGATCCTGTCATCAGGTGCGAGTCGAGAACTCGGTTGCGACTCGAGACCATGGAGCTACAACTCAAGACCAAGCAGCAGACAACAAGGGCTCGAAACTAGCAAGATCTCGACTTGAGATCTCCTGATCTCGACTCGAGATCTCCTGATCTCGACTCGAGACCTCCGAGGTTACGACTCATGCATGCACCACTCGAGACTACACATCCGCAACTCGAGACCTCTTGGATGCCAAAAGCAATATTAAACGAAACTCTATCACTCAATTCCCTACTTCTTAATACCGATTAGTCGCCGGGGCCTACAGCAAGCTGCCACTGCATCTTTCAAATATCATGCACACTGTGTTAAACAAAAAATCATCAACGTGTCGTTTGCTGATAATCTGTTTATATTTGTTCATGGAGACCTTTTATCGGTTAGGAAGATTAAGGAGGCGCTAGAGACGTTTACTGGGTTATCTGGATTGGTTCCGAGTCCAGCGAAAAGCACTGTTTTCTTTTGCAATGTTCCTCTCTCGATCAAGCAAGAAATCCTTAGTATCATGCCGTTTCAAGAGGGATCGCTTCCTGTCCGCTATCTTGGGGTTCCGCTCATATCTCAAGGCTTCTGTTTAAAGACTGTAAGATTCTCATTGAACGTATGGACAAGAAAATTGTTAACTGGATGACAAAGTCTTTGTCTTTTGCTGGTTGTTTGCAACTTATAAAGTCAGTCCTTTCCTCTATGCATATCTATTGGGCGTTAGTATTTATTATGCCAGCCCGTGGGGTTAGTGAGCTTGAAAAAAGAATTCGTAGATTATTGTGGAATGCGGGAGCGGAAGGTAGAATCAGAGCTAAAGTGGCTTGGAAAGATGTGTGTTTGCCAAAAGATGAAGGTGGTTTGGGCATCCGAAGTATTTCTGGTGTCAATAAGTCACTTATAGCAAACCATATTTGGAGTATTATTACTAAAAGGGAGTCTGTATGGGTGAAATGGATCCATGACTACAAGCTTAAAGGGAGAAGTATATGGGAGATCCCGTGTCGAGGTAGCATAAGCTGGGGATGGAGAAAGATCTTGTCAATTCGAAGCATTATTCGTCCTCATATATGGTCTACTATCAAGAATGATTTCCAAACGAATGCTTGGAGTGATAATTGGTGCTCGTTGAGCCCTCTCAGCTCCATGATCACTCCAAGAACAATTGCAAATACTGGTTTCAATATCCAAACAACGGTGGCGGAGGTGATTGATGAGTGTGACAACTGTGTTCTGTAATCATCGTATAATGTAAAACAATGTTGATTTTCAATAAAACAATGTGCTTTGGTGTTATTATATGTGCTTTGGTGTTATTATATGTGTTATTGTGTTTGATGATTTTACAATTTGATTCGATTCCGATTTCAAATTCTATATCGCTTTCTGGAGAATTATACGCAAACTGGTGAGTAAACGTAGTCAGTTTAACATGACAAATACTCCGGAACATCAACATATGCTTAACATACCTTAAATAACCTTTACATAACTTAGAAATAAGTTTCGAAGTATTCGGTATGACAAAAACATGTTTATGTGAACTAAAGGACTAATTACGATAAAACTTCGAAACGAACATTGGTGACTGCGCGGATATTATTTAAATCCCAAAAATATTCTGTTATGATTAAAATCTTATTTTTAATCAGGTTCGTGTTGAAAAATAAATTAAAACGCTTAAAAACGTTATTCTTCAAGTTTAAGCGCGTACCCCGTGTTTCTGCGTAACACAGTACTTATACTGCGAAACACAGACACGTAGCCAGTCCTGGCAACTGAAATTTATTTCAGTAATATTTTGGCAAGTTATTTTTATAGAATAATAAAAATAATTTAGAACGCCATAAACCGGGATTTAAACGCTAGATAAAATACCCGGTATCCAATTAAACACCCGTTTTAGCCTACATATAGCATATTTATATAAAAAGTTGCACATGGACCCCCTCCCCTATCTAATTTTCGGTTCAATATCTAGATGGCCCCACCATATATCTTTAAAATCTTGCAAAATATTATGATAGATCTTGTATGGACAAGTGGCTTACATGCCTTCCACCATATTTCCTTTTATCTTCTTCAAATCTTCCATAGATCACATCACTCAACAATCTCCTCTCTCTCTCTCTCCTCTCCTCCCTCCCAACCGTAACCTCCCTCTCTCTCCTCCATCTTCATCTTCTTCAAACCTTCAAAGTCTTGTTCTTCATATACAAGTCCCCTTTCTAGCAACCTTCAAGTTAGTGTGAAGATCTAAAGGTGATTCCAAGGTGTTCTCAAGTGATTCAAGCTTCCTATCATCAAAATCTCATCCCACAACCTACTTGAATCTTGAAGGTATAACATTTATTTTTAAATCATACATTTGATTCATAGTTGTTCTTTGATGAGTTGAAGTTTCTCTTGAATCTTGGGATTTTCACTAAACTTGAAATCTAAAATGAAATGGGTCTTGAAACGAGTAAATATGGTGATGTACATATATGTATATATAACCGTATATATGTATGTGTGTATATGAGTTTTGAGCTTTATTTTTGTTAAGTACTTGTTTAAGTTGTTACATGTTCTTGAATAATAGTTAAAAATGCAAGTGGTTGATGATCTAAGAATGATATGTTAAATGTAAGTTACTTCAGCAAATAAACATGAATAAATCACCTATTTGAAGCATTTAGATTAACATAAAATGATGATGTTATGATAGTATGCTTTAGGCACTTGTACATGTGAATATATGTTGGTTTAAAGCTCAAAAAGTGATAAAAAATGGTTGTATGACAAAAATGATTTTAAACAGATTATAAACACTAAAAATAACATTTATTGGTATGTTATAGTGGCATGAAACTTTGACATAGGTTTGCTAGCTTTACATGTTGTACATGGAGCTTAAAAAGTGGTAAATTATGTGAAATTTGCATGATTTATGTGCTTTGTTTAAGACCTGAACTATCATGAGTATAACCATTATTTTATTCAGTAAATAACATGGGTTGTGTTAAAATTTCAAGTCGTTTCGATTTGGGATGGTTCGGGTAACGTTTATTGCAAAACTATGCGGTAAAACGGTTAAAAATCTGCTTTTCGGAGCATTTTTGCAAAACTGTTTTAGATCAGTAACCAAACTGATATTTTTTGCTATAAAAATAAGTATTTTAACTTATATTAAGTTTACTTGGTGTTTGGTTAGTCATACGTGACTTCCGACGCCCAAAAATGTTACCGAAACGCTAAAATAAGTGTTTTTCGACATACACTAGAATGGATTATTCATGGGTAAATTTTATGTATTACAATGTGCTTTGTGTTTTACAATATGTTTATGATGATGTGTTAGTGTTGGCAAAATTATGTGTAATACGCTTGAGTACATATATACAAATACACCAAGATAATCAAAAATAATAACTTTTCGAGAAAATCTCAAAGTTAAGTGAAAATTCTAAGTATCGGAGAAACTTCAGAATTTTTGTGGGTTTTTGATTATTAAATCATTCTTATTTAATTTAGGACAAATGAACAATTTGAGGGATTGTGTTAACTTATAAAAACGCACCCAAAGGTGAGTACATAGACCCCTCTTTTACTATTTTCAAACTGTTTTGGGGTGAAACACATGTGCCTACTTGTTACTTTCATACTCTCCTATTTTTATATCATATACTTGCTATGTTCATTAGTACACTTATAGTACATGATTTACATTACATTGTTTTGCTATGTATGTTTACTTGGCATACTTAGTACATTGTTTACCTTACATTTCTGCTATGTATGTTGACTGAGCATGCTTGCACATTGATTTACATGACTTTTCTACTTTGTATGTTAACTTAGCATACTTAGTACATTGTTTTCATATAACACGTTTACATTTGGTATAACATTTGGTTTGTACAAACGGGACTTAAATACGTTCATTAACATTAGCTACGCCGCTCGGTAGTAAGTAAGGGTACCATAGGACTTGACAAATCCCATTCCTGACATCCTAGGTTTGTTTGGGTGTACGGAATGACTGAATCCGAAAACATTTCTTTTGATAACCTTGACTTAGGGTTATGTCTAAATTTATGGGAAGTAATCTAGAGGGAAATAATTCTCAGGGGGCAAGCACTCCCGGGCTTACGGGTTTAAATGGATAGCTTAGCTGCTTGGAACATTAGGGGCTTGAACCGGCCCCTTAAACAAGCTGAGGTTCGGGTTCTTATAGCTGAGAACCATCTTAATGTTTGTGCAGTGTTGGAAACGCATGTCCATGTGAGCAAGTTAGCTGGTATTTGTAACAGAGTTTTTAGGAATTGGAGTTAGACGTCTAACGGCGGGTTATGTTCCAGAGGCACTAGAATCATTCTCGGTTGGAATGCGGAGGTGGTGGATATCATGGTTCTCTCACAATCGGATCAGGTGATTCATACTCAAGTCCTCGTAAAAGCTGAAAAAAAGTATTTTTCTGTTCCTTTGTTTATGCGGAAAACAGGTACCAAGATAGACGCTCTCTTTGGGAAGATTTGTGCAAATTTAATGGCTTGTCTCGTTATAAACCATGGGTAGTTCTTGGTGATTTTAACGTGGCTCTTAATATGGAAGATTGCTTATCTGGTCCGTCAAACCATACTATTGGTACGAGGGAATTCTATGATTGTGTTAAGGAGACCGAGTTACTTGATATCCCCAGTCATGGCATTCACTATACGTGGAACCAGAAGCCGAGAGAAGGCATAGGGGTTATGAAGAAGATAGACCGTGTTATGAGTAATGTCAGGTTCCTGGAATTATTTCCGGATGGTTATGTGCTCTTCCAGCCAGCTCGTATATCGGATCATTCTCCTTGTATCTTGAAGACGTCGTCGGTGGCCCGTATCAAACCGAATCCATTCAAGTTTCCCAACTTTATCACAACTAAACCGGAGTTCAGGCAGGCTGTTATGCTGGAATGGGCTAAAGAAGTACAAGGTCACACTATGTTTGCGGTAGTGAAGAAAATGAGAAATTTGAAGCCTGTTTTGCGTAAAATTCTCTTTCAGCAAGGTAACCTGCATGATAGAGTTGCTAATTTACGTGTTCAGCTTGATCGGATTCAGCGTCAAGTGGATGCATGTCCTTTGGATACGTCGCTTCATGATAATCATGCCAAATGTCTTCGAGAATTTCAAGCTGCTGCTTATGATGAGGAATGCTTCCTTAAGTAGAAAGCTAAGGTCGATTGGTTATGAGCGGGGGATGCAAACACGTCTTTCTTTCACAAGTGTGTGAAAAGTAGGAACGCTAGAAGTAAAATTTCGTGTATTATGGATGTGCAAGGGAACCGGTATGAGGGTGATCACGTTCCAGCAGCTCTTCTTACTCATTACGCTAATTTTTTGGGCATGGAAGACCGGGTGGAAAGCTGTGATATTGGGGACTTGTTTACCAATACTCTTAGCAAGGTTTCAACTAATCATATGGTTCGTGCGGTTACTCGGGTTGAGGTAAAAAAAGCTATGTTTGGTATTGGCGAAAATAAAGCTCCGGGTCCGGATGGGTACACATCGGCTTTCTTTAAACAAGCTTGGGATGTAGTAGGAGATGACGTTACCAATGCAGTTCTGGATTTTTTCGAGAATGGTCAAATGTTGAAGCAAATCAACCACACTATTATAGCATTGGTGCCAAAGAAGGATTCCCCGAATACGGTGTTGGATTACAGGCCGATTTCTTGCTGTAATGTTTTATTTAAGTGCATAAGCAAGATTATCACCGATAAAATCAAAGGAAGCTTGGATGGCTTAGTTAGCATAAATCAATCAGCCTTTGTCCCTGGTCGTAAAATTACTGATAATATTCTCCTCACTCAGGAACTTATGCATAATTACCACATTAATAGTGGTCCTTCTAGATGTGCCTTGAAGATTGACATTCAAAAGGCTTATGAATCAGTCAGCTGGTCGTTTCTTAAAGCGGTCTTATTGCAGTTTGGATTCCATCGGAAAATGGTTTAGTGGATCATGAAGTGTGTTACTACTGTTTCGTATTCCTTGAGCATTAATGGGGAATTGCATGGGTATTTTAGTGGGAAGAGGGGCCTTAGACAAGGTGACCCTATGTCTCCGTACTTATTCACTTTAGTCATGGAGGTCCTATATCTTCTTCTTCAGCGTGCGGCGATGGTTGGTTCGGGCTTTAAGTTTCATGCGCATTGTGCTAAACAAAAGATTATAAATGTGTCTTTTGTAGATGATCTGTTTATTTTTGCCATGGTGATTGTGTTTCGGTTAAGTTATTACGGGATGCTCTTCAAAAGTTTACAAGGATCTCGGGTTTGGTTCCAAGTGCTCCAAAAAGTACTATTTTCTTTTGTAATGTTACTCCTCATACGAAGGCTCAGATCTTGAGTTTAAAGCCGTTTCAGGAGGGGTCCCTCCCTGTTCGCTACCTTGGAGTGCCGTTAATCTCTTCAAGGCTTGCTTATAGCGATTGCAAAGTCCTGGTTGAACGGGTTGAGCGGAAGATTGATAATTGGATGTCTAAGTCTTTATCGTTTGCAGGAAGACTCCAGTTGATCAATTCGGTTATTTCGGCTATGTATACCTACTGGGCCTCAGTGTTCATGCTTCCGGTTAGAGTTGTCAAGGAGCTTGAAACTTGTATGCGTCGTTTTTTATGGAATGGGGGATCTCAAGGCTCTGCTCGTTCGAAAGTTGCCTGGAAGGATATATGCTTGCCAAAAACGGAGGGTGGTTGGGGTATTCGTAGTGTCATGGACGTTAATAAAGCGTTGATTTCTAACCATATATGGAGTATTATTAATCATCGTCGTTCTCTTTGGGTTCTATGGATTCATTCTTACAAAATAAAGGGCACTAGTTTTTGGGAGGTGAAGTGTTGTGCCAATCCTAGCTGGGGATGGAGGAAGATTCTAGCTCTTCGTAACCAGATTCGGCCGTTTGTTTGGAGGACGATTCAAAGTGGTCGCCAAACAAATGCATGGAGTGATAATTGGTGTTCTTGTAGCCCTCTTCGTAGCTTCATTTCTCCTAGAATCATTGCCAATGCAGGCTTCAATCTAACCACGACGGTGGCGGATCTTCTTGACGATAATGGTCAGTGGAAATGGCCTATTGCTTGGTATGATTTATTTCCGGTTCTAATAAATATTACTCCTCCCATTCTATTGGAGGATATGGTTGATGACTTCGTTGGAAGGATAGTGAAGGTAATTTAATATTATTTCACTCATCGGAAGCTTGGAACTCTTTTCGGCCGAGAAACAACAAGGTTGCTTGGGTGGATTCGGTTTGGTTTAGCCAGTGCATTACTAGACACTCGTTTCACTTGTGGCTAGTTATCAATAACAAGCTAAAGACTCAGGATAGGATGGCTATTTGGGAAGCGGGTAGTGCCACTAACCTTAACCTCATGTGTTGTCCGCTATGTTGTTATGACCGTGACTCTAGGGATCATCTTTTCTTCCAGTGTTCTTATGCGTCTGAGGTGTGGGAAACAGTGAGGGAAAGAGTCGATATGGGTAGCGTCAATAACACATGGAGCTCGATCATGGCCTGGTTGGAACAAAGGGCTAACTCGTGGCAACTTGAAAGGATTGTATTCAAGATTCTAGTAGGGGCAGCTACATATTTCATATGGCAAGAAAGAAACAACCGGTTATTCTCGAAGCTTCAACGTAACCCGTCTATGCTTTCTCAAGTTATTATTACTACGGTTCGGCTGAAGTTAATGGGATTCAAGTTTGGTAGACACCCGAATCACATGATGATTCTTGATAAGTTGCAGATCTCGAAGATGGATATGATTTCGGATCCAGGCTAAGGAGGCGTTGTATTGTTGTTTGTTTGACTTTTATTTTGGGGTAGTGTTTTGTCTAGTTGACATCTTGGTTGTGTTTTTTAGTTTGTTTTGGTTGTTTGGTTCCCTAGTCGGGGTATGCCTTGACTAGTAGTGTGTGTCGGGTCCTTGACACACCTTGTACTTTTTATCGGTTATTTATAAAATTCACCGGGGTAACCCTTTACCCAAAAAAAAAACGTGAGAATTTCCATCACCAAAGTGAATAAGTAGGGGGACATAGGATCTCCTTGCCGAAGCCCGCGTTTAGCTGGAAAATACCCATACAGATTACCATTAATAGCCAGAGAGAAAGACGTCGTGGTAATGCATGCCATAAACCATTTCACCATCCTTGCATGGAATCCGAAACCAACCAAAATTTGCTCTAAAAAACTCCACTCAACCGTATCATACGCCTTCTGAATATCAACTTTGAAAGCACATTTAGGAGGGCCACTATTACGATGATACGAGTGCATCAGCTCTTGGGTAAGTAAGATGTTATCCGAAATCTTTCTACCCGGAACGAACGCCGACTAGTTAATGTTCACAATATCGCTTAGACCTTCTTTTATACGATTGGTAATAATCTTGCTAATACACTTATAAAGCGTATTACAGCAAGATGTAGGTCTATAGTCTGTTATGGACGATGGAGTACTCACCTTCGAGATAAGAGATAATATCGTATGATTAATCTGTTGGAGGAGCTTCCCATTTTCAAAGAAATCTTTAACCGCATCACACACGTCACTACCTACTACATCCCATGCTCTTTTAAAAAACACCGATGTATACCCATCCGGGTCCGGGGCTTTGTTTCCAGCTATAGAGAACATCGCCAATCTAATCTCCTCATCTGTGACATTTCGAATCATAGCATTTGCCTTTTCACTTGTAAGGGTACTTCGAAACAAATCAGGAGTAGGGTTGGTATGTGCATTCCCACCATTACCAAAGAAACAACTAAAGTGCTTCACCATAGCTTCTGGAACCCGACCACCATCATGCATCGTTCCATCCGCATCTCTCACTGAGAAGATTCGACTTCAGTGATTCTTTGCTTTTACGACGTTATGGAAGTATTTGGAGTTCAAGTCTCCTAAATCAAGTCAGTCAAGCTTTGATTTTTGTTTCAAGAAGAGGCATTCATCACGGACCGCTTCCTTATAAGCTTGAAGGAACTTGTCATGCCGAAGACTTAATTCGCTGTTCAAGGGATTTTCTAGCAGCGTTTACCTTCTCGTGAAGATTACCCTGTTTGTAAAAAAGCTTCCGCATCGGAGTTTTTAGCATCTTTAGTTTTTTTGACAACCTGAAACATACGAAACCCGATCACATCTTTGGCCCAAACTTCTTTAACATCATCAAGAAAACCATCTTTTTCAGCGATCAGATTAACAAACTTGAAAGGCTTTGGTTTGTCTCTTGTAACATTCGGCAGCGTTAAACTACAAGGAGTATGATCCGAGATCCTATACGGGTGAGCAAGGTCGATATGTCCGAGTGGTTAAGGAGAGAGACTTGAAATCTGTTGGGCTTCGCCCGCGCAGGTTCGAACCCTGCTGTCGACGAAATGTTTTCCCTTTACCCAAAAAAAAAGATCCTATACGGGTGGAAATATGCAGCCGCGGCTGGAAACATATCTATCAGGTGAATATTTCCTAGGATACAATCTATTTTCTTGTAAACTGCATTCCTACTCTCACGTTTATTCATCCACGTAAAATGTAATCCCGTTCGATTCACATCAAAGACTTCAATGTTATCAATGCATTCCTTAAACTCCCTTGTACTAATATTTATGGTGGATGCTCCTGATAATGTATCATCCAGAAATAGAGAAGCATTAAAGTCCCCCATAATTACCCATGGTTTATCCCGTATGAACGAGTGGTGAGCACATAGGTTTTGCCATAAAGTCCTTCTCATCTTATAGTTATTATCCGCGTATACGAATGAACAAAATAATGATTTTTGATCCAACCTAAAAACAATTTGAGTGTGGATAACCTGATCCGTTTGGTGCAGAATCATAACATCTACCAAATTGACATCCCATCCTACCATTATACGCGTACCTTTGGAACAACAATTCGCGTTTGTTGCCCAACACCAAGAGCTACAAACTTTCTTGCACACATTAGAGACATTAGAGGAATCCACATGCGTTTCCATAATAGCACAAACTTGCAAGTGATTATCCATTACCATCTGTCGAACCTCCTTTTGTTTCAGAGGGCGGTTCAACCCCCTAATATTCCATGAAGCGATGCTACCCATGGACACCCGTTTGACCGGGTGTGCTTGCACCCTCAGAACCCATATCATCAATTTTTTATCCAAGAACTTTGGTATATTAGCTAGTAAAACATCCACTTCAACATCATCCACATAGACCTCTTCCCTATTATCGTTGCTTCTAGTAGCATTTGGTTTGCTTGTTTTCTTAGCATTCATACCTTTTGCGTCATCCCGAATTGGTTCACTTTCATTCTGCAAAACACTAAACGGATTCGAGTCCAATTTTTTATTAGCCCCTGCATTGTTGCCTCCTGTTTTACTTTTTGGATTGACAACCGGCCGGTAAATTAAATTAGGCTTCTGTTTTTTAATGTGAATACCTGGCTGACTACCTTTCTTCCTTGTTACCTCCTTGTATCATCCATCGGCTGGGCATCATTCTTCTTAATCGAGTCGTTCTTAACAACTATATTAGGATTTTTTGGACAATTCAAGTCATCGTGTCCAAACACACAACATGCTGAGCATTGAGCTGGTTCCCATTCATATTCGAGTTTGATGTCCACCTTAGTGAAACCATTACCATTCAACCCAGGAATAGCAACTGTAACATTCCTTTTTAACTCCTTTCCCGCATTGATCTCAATTAACTCTCTTGCGAAACTGCTCCTACCCCATGACTCGGTACACATTGTTGCCGTATACAAGTCTAATCTTTTTGGCACACCTATCTTTGAAGCTAACAAACTCAACCCATCTTCCGTAAAAGCTGCCAATGGAACCTCATGCATCTTAACCCAAACTGGGATAGAGTTCAAGTCCTCTTTCACAACCGTAACAGCCGATGACCATTCTTTTAAAATAATAGGAATGTTCTTTATTATCCAAGGGCCATCCTCAAGAAGTTGATCCATACCTTCCTTCGTTTTAAACTTAAAGAAAAAGAAACCTTTTGCGTTCATCATAAGTTTGACAATCCCATACTTCGACCAATTATTCTTAGTAAAATAATCAACCACTGGAAACGCCAGCCTTTTGCCTAGAAAGTATCCATACAGAATATTAGCATAACGTTCAGTTACCTGTTTCACCGATGACATTGGTATAACAACGTCCACTCCCTCCATCTGTTCATTGCCTTCGAGTTGCCTGAAGTTTACTTTAATGCTCTCCTTTTTCTTCTGAACAACGTTCGCAAAAGACAAAGGTTGTTGCTTTTCATTCGTCACATATTCATCCGGTATAGTAGATGATGAGGCCCTCAATCCTTCCAAGTTTTCAGCATATGACATGAAATTATTCATGTTAGGCATTACGTGAGTCAGGTCAGCCTGATCAAAGATATTAGGGTTTGCATGCGAACCACCCATACTCCCCCCCCTCTGATCCAGACTAACCGGCTTAGATATTGCAGCTAATCCATCTATCACTGAAGAGTTATTAGTAGAGTACATGCCTCTCCTTGGTATCATAGTGTTACCTTCAATATTCGTCACCCTCAATCCAATACCACGTACAGGAGCCGTCCCAGGAGTTGAATCTCCTTCTACATTCACATCATCCTGTTGAGAAGTACATAAGTTAGCAATGTTGGGGCCTTCCCCCCAATCTGATGTAGCGTCTCTCTCCATACAGCTTATCCGAACACAGACAAGCATGATCCAAAACACCCAGAAAACACAACACACAGACTTCAAAACCCTAAACCTAGCAAAAACCCTAATCCCAAGATCTTCATGAAATCAAATAGAGAACCCGATTAATCAAGGTTACTGCCTTACCAGTATGACCGAAAAACCCAATACTCTATTCAATCAGTTTAGAATCCAAGAATCAAGGCCGACGATTAACAAGAAAAAACGAAAAACAAAACTCTTCTTTTCGATCGATAACAATTTCTAACTAGTTCGTAATAAAGGTTAGATGAATCCAACCTCTACTAACAGACTGTTATACAAAAGATCACGAAGAAAAAGTTAGGTTTGCAAGAAGGAACCAAAAATCGCCATGCTAGTGAGAGACATGGTAGAAGCCCTCTTTCCTATACACAACAACGGTTCCAAGCAAGATAAATAGTCTATAGTCGAGTTAGTATCGGCGAAATCCCCCCATTGAATCTCTTTAATACCTATTCTCTTGTAGTGCACCCTTCATCGAAAGAGTAGACGGTTGAAAGACCCACCTCTGAATAAAGCCTTTAGGTTGGGAGATCTCAAAGGGGAACCTCGCTTAGCTTATCAGTCCCTGTATTATTCAACTCATCTGTTCACTTATCTTGTCCAAAGCAGAAGGAATTTTTCAATCCTTTGTTTTGAAGGTAATCCGCCAGTCTCTAGACTGGAAAAGATTCACTCCACTTCTTGGCCTGCTTCTATGTCCTGTAGCTTCTAAGGCATTAGCTTCAAAGGGGCTTGTTGGCCCCCTTCTTAGCTCTTGATGTCTGCTTTAATTTAAGCTTCGTCGAATAAGGCTCGTAGCTTACAACATCTTATGAGAAGGGCCTGTAGCTCGATACAATTTAAGGCCAGTTGCGTACTTGTTAGAGACGGATTCCGCCATTCCCTGAAACATCAGGGCCCAACTTGAAAAAGATTTAGAAGTGGATGATAGAGAGCATATTTTTTATATATCCCCAAAATGAGAGATATTAGATGAGAAGAGACTTCGCGCCATGGAACATGCCCAGGTCTACCAGAAAAAGGGCTTTCAAGTGAATTCCAAAATAAGGTAATATAGAGAAAGGTCAACATAGGAGATAAAGTCTTGAAAAAGATTCTTTCCGGACTTGAGCCTCACCCAAGAGGGAAACTCCATTTTGTGCTCGATCTCTTCTGTCATACATCATGGCTGGGTGAGTTGTCCCATTGCGAATGAACCTCCGTGCTTCTAATCTGGTCATGCACTTCTTTAAGATGTGGAACCTGGGAGCTTTCCTCTTATAAAGAGGGCTAAATCTTTCGTAGGGGGAAAGGATGGTGCCGAGGTCTTAATAGAAAGCGGTTGATAGTCCCGTCTGCTAGGCTTTTCTGAACTTCCCTTCGCCTTTCTACCTTTTAGTTAAGGGGGGTTTCAGAGAATCATCCGAATGAGATAAGGTTGTCAAATGGGGGAAGAGGAACGAGAGGCATCCCTTGCTCACTAGTAGGTGACGAGGGGATTAAAAAAAAGAGCTCATTTCACCTGCCCATGCATTCATTCGGATCCATTCTTCCTTCTTTACCTTTTCAACCCACCCTTACTAGCTAATAGGGCTTACTAAAAAAGCGAATTTGCCTCTTCCTGGTAATGAATTAAGCGGCAGCGAGGAGGTTCGGTTCTATAGTGATTTCGTCTGCTTTTGGAACTTAGATTCCTAGGGACAAAGAAAGTGACTTCGGACTTTTGAATTCTCAGAACCTCCTTCGAATGAAAGAACTTGAGAGGGTCTCACAGGCATCTCTCTTCGAGCGGCAGTGCAAGCTCAGATGGTGTTAGCGCTGGCAGAAAGTCTGGATTAGTTTGTACCGGTGTAGGTCCCTGAGTGGTGACTTGTCCCCCTAGATGTTGTGGCATTGGATTAGTATAGATCCCCAGTAGCTTCAGTGACATTGGCGGCTTTAAGGTATGCCTTAACTTCGTTCCAATTGAGAAGATTTTCATCTAGATGACATCACGCAAAGTATGACACTCTTCGATGGTACGACCTGCGTATTGGTGAAATGGGCAGAACTTTGAATAGTCGAGACCGCGAGGCCAGGGGAGTGCTTTATCTCTAGGCAGAGAAAGGGTTTTACGAGGCAGAAGGTGGAGAAGGTTGGGCCGTAGTGTCACACCCCGACCGCGTAGAACAACAAATCGCGGCGGAAACATCGGGGCGTGTTGTAACAGAATTAATGTTTCAAATCCAATGCAATTGAAGTTTCGTTTTATTGATTAAAAGTGTTACAATGTCTTAACAAACAAAGAAATACAACATAATTAACTAGTCTTGCATCTTTTATTGTCACTAAAGCCCAAGTCTGTCTATGTATATCTTGATCATCTTATGCAACAGCTCCTGAAAAACACATGTGAAAATATGGTACGTCAGCATAAAAATGCCGGTGAGATACATAGGTTTTGTGAAAATAGGTGTCATGACTTATGTTTGAGAAAATGTTTAGTCATGAACCTTGTTATTTGCTTTGTTTTGTAAATTACTTGAAAAACAATGAGTTCAGATGATATGTATAATTAAGTGAATAATGTATGGTTAAATGAATAACCAAGTTAAATGAGTTTGTAAAAGATAAGTTGTTTTGTAAAACAATGTCTTGTGAAAAGTATGTTATTTGTATAAAATGTTATATGTATCAAACTGAAATGATTCAAATAACGCTACGATATGTAATACCATACAAACATTTATATATAGGAAGTACCAGCGGCGTATCCACCATGCTTGTATCATATTACACACGCATCGTTACTTAATCACTTAATCAAACCAAACCAAACCAAACAATGTAATATGTCTATGTTTAAACCAATAGTCAAAAGTCCTTGTATAAACCATGTCAAATGTTGATAGTCCAAAAGTAGTCAAGTAATGTATAACCAAAATGATATGTATGGTAAGTAAAATTTAGACTACTTAAACCATAAGTAAAAATGTACAAAACAAAGTATTGAAGTAAAACTTGGTTTAAATCAAAATTATGTTTTGTAAGATATATGCATGCTATACTGAATATGAACATTTATGCGGTATTGTGAAAATTCATACATCCAAGCCTTGAGACAGACGGATAACTATGTAAAAGTGAGTTATCAAGAGAATATGTATTCGGATTCGGTCATTCCTTTCATCCCCTTTCCCTGGGATGTCCGGAACGGGATTTGTCAAGTCCTATGGTACCACTACCTACTACCGAGCGGCATGATCGGTGTTAATGAATGTATAGTATAGTTTAAACAAACCAAATGTCATACCAAAATGTAAGCATGTTTTATGAAGATAATGTACCTAGTATGCTAGAGTAAACATACAAGGTAGAGCTGTAAAACAATGTGTCCATATGTTACTGGAACATATGCAACAGAGATGCAATGTAAAATGATGTACTAAGTATGCTAAGTTAACATACAAAGCAGAAAAGTCATGTAAATCAATGTGCTTAGCATGTTATCAGTCAACATACATAGCAGAAAAGTCATGTAAATCAATGTGCTTAGCATGTTATCAGTCAACATACATAGCAGAAAAGTAATGAAATCATGTACTATAATGTACTAACAAACATAGTCGGTATATGATGTGAAAACAGGAAAGCATGAAAGTAACAAGTAGGCACATGTGTTTCACCCCAAAACAGTTTAGAAAACAGTAAAAGAGGGGTCTATGTACTCACTTGAGAATGCTCAGTAGTCCTTGAGTAACAACCAAACAATGCTAGAGATCACGGAAATCAAACGGCACCTAATATAGGTAACTATGTTAATTAACCGGACCTAAATCGGAAGACTGGGTAGCATTAGGGTTTGTAAACCAAATGAGTGTAGGAACTCATATGATATGGTTTAACAAAGCCTACATGCTAAATGAAACTTAACCTAAGTCTTATCGACCCATTACGACCCGTTTAGGAAGCTTATGCTACTTTAACGCGTCGTTCGCGTAAAACGCGTTCGGAACGCCTAACCAGCCCTATGACAAGTGTTATATGCCTAAACATGTTACAAAATCAGTTATGTGACAAAGGTTTAGGTTACATATGCTTAATTACCAATTATACATGAAAAGGGTATTCTGGTAATTTACCTAAGGCATATAAACTACCTATCATACAACTACTTAAACGATGTGACCATAGGGTATAACCTCGGAAGGTTATTCCCTACACTATGGTCACCTAATGTATTTGGTCGGATCCTAATGATCGACCAAATGGGTCGAGTTCGAAGGTATAGGCGATTTATTAGATCGCCTACCCTACGACTCTAGACAACGTGGTAATCAGTGGGCATAGTCCCAAGGGACTATGACCAACGTGATTACACTCACGTTGCGAAGTTCAAACGAACTTCGCATTGACCATTACTGGTCAACGCTGAAAGTCAAACAAAGTTTGACTTTCTGACTCGAAAAGCAGTAAAATAAGGAAAAGAACGAAAGAATACTTACGAAGGGTCCAAGAATGGAAGGTTTGAACCCGAACACTCTCAGGTATGAAGTGTTAAACACGACAACTTAGAGAGCAAGTTCAGATTCAAAGGTGTGGGTTTTTGGGTGTGATGTTGGTGGGTATTTATAGGAAATGGTCCACCGTTGGGATCGTTTCTTGGATAACGTGCCATGATCCAAGGTGTACACTTGTCGGAACCTTATGGTGGCTGAAATTTGGTTCTTATCCGCTGACTAGACGATAGGAAATGTGTGGACACGAATCAACCAGCTGCAACTTGCAACAAAAACAATGAATCTGGTCAGATCTTGCAGTCGCGTAGCGCTACTGCCAAGGCATGAGGCAGTCGCGCTACGCTAGCACTCCCCTGATTCAGAAATCTTTCAAAAGTGGCAGGAATGGTCCCTGCACGTGTTTAAGCCCTTTTTCGATGCGTTTGAACCCCGTTAACCTCATTTTAAGGCTCTAAAATGAAGTTAAAGTATAGGGAACTCAAAACATACTCAAAAATATGCCGGATGATGGTTCGTTTGGTCGTACGAACGCGATGTTCGCTTAATTACGACGGAATGCGCATAAGCGCGAAAAACGATCCAAATGACGCGACGAATGGATTTTTCTTAAGGCGAACACTAAAATATAATATAGTCATGCTTACATAAATTTTTGGATGTCCGGATGTATTCAGAACGTAAGTTATGCGCGAAAATGCAAACTTGTGCACTTTTTGACACTTTTAGTCCCTGAATGACCCAAAAGTTTATTTTAGCACACCGAACCCCTCAAAGCCTATTTCTAAGCTATGTAAAGGATATTTAAGGTGTGTTTAACTTATGGTTATGTTCCGGAATGTTCGTTACAGTTCAAATTGACATACTTTCGTAGTTTGTCATATTTAGTCCCTGTAAGCGAATTAACTTGATTTAGCCATACCAAAGCCTTCAAAACTTATTTCTAAGTTAAGTAAAGGTTATTTAAGGTATGTTAAGCCTATGTCACTATTCCGGAGTGTTTGTTGCATTAAACTGGTTATATTTACGCATCGGTGCGCGTATAACCTTCCAGAAAGTGATTTAGAGTTTGAAATTGAACAAGAATTGATATGTGCTAATGATACACATATTTTTACAAATCCCAAGTATGAAATATAATATTTCATTGGTTTGGTATTTGTTTGATGGCCGTGAAGGCACAGGTGTTACAGTCTCCCCTACTTTAGGAAATTTCGTCCCGAAATTTATTTAGAGGAAACTTGCGAGAGCTTGAAAATATGAAGTTGAAAAGATCAAACAACATTGGTTAGGGTTCTGAACTTCTAGTAACCTTAATAACATTATGTTTGCAATGTAAGAGGGACACTTATATACAAGTATACGAAGCGTCATTGGTGCGTCCACCGTACCTCCATTACATCGTTCTCATTTCGTTATTGTTGTCACTATCGGTTCTTACACATGCTAAATCTTACTGTGGTTTCTGCGCACGGAATTTCATAGTTTATGTATGCATCCATAACTACGTACTTCCTTGCATAGTCCACACAGTGCATTTGATAATGTGTAGTGAAAAACCAACTGAACAATCCTGTGATGAGTGTGACTAGACTGCCATAGAGTCCCTTAGACTAAATCAATAAATGATCTAAATAGACTATCAAGGAGTCTGTCCAGCTACATCACTAGATGTCGTTCTTTAACCAAATTGTGAATCAATCTTTTAGACTAGACCACTAAAAAGGGTCTGGAGTGGTACTATATAAATCCAAGGGTCTTAACTATTACATAGAAGCCCATTAAGGATTTAAGGTAGTACCTTTGAATATCCTGCTACGAATCTCTCATATGAAGATATGAAAGATCCTGCGAGGATTTGGATAACGAATATCCAGAGTATTAAAAACACAAAAATGCATGAAAGAAAACATAAGATGAATAAACACAGTCACATAACCACAAAATTGCTAACTAGAAGTTTGTTCTGCTAACAGAGTACATGTATTTAAAGCACACTAGGAATCCATCTTGTGGATTTCATTTGGTACTTTAAACATTTTCGAGAATCCAACTATAAAGATAGAAAGATTCAAAAAGAAAATTCGATTTCGATTACTAGAACTCGAAATGTTCGAATTAAGGTACATAAAGAATCCAATTAAGGACTCTGATTTGAATCATGATCATCCACAAGGGTCTAATTATGGAGATAAAAAGATCCCATATGGATTGTAGAAGTTGAAGATGCTTTGAATTCTTGCACGGGATGTGCTTAAGTCCAAACATGAAGTAAAATGCTTATGAGGTTGAGATGCTAGATATGTCAAGGCGACATATGAAGCAGAATTTGAAGGTTAAGTAAATGTACGAGAAAGATATTTTTGAAAACTGTGCATGGGGTTCTTTTAAGAAAAATATGTTTAGTGTTTTTGAAACCTTATATATAATACTTCTGATATCATAAAGTAGATGTACTAGGTAGGTATATTTATAAAAATGTTTTAAAATCATGCGGAATGAATTTTTGAAATTATGTATAAGGTTTTTGGAAAACATGAATGATGCTTTTCGAAATCATGCACTTGATGAGAAAATGTACTGTGTTAATATTGTCTTCAGACTATATGAAATATTTTGAAATTAAAAAGGTTGGTTTTGATAACATGGCCAATGTTTTTGAAATAACATAGACAATGTATCTAGAAAAAATTGTTTTCAAACTATATGAAATGTTTTGAGATCATGAAGATTGTTTTGAAATACTTGTACTGTGTAAAAAAAAAAATCAAAATATAATGGGTATGAGATTTGGAAATACCCTTAGTTATTTAACCAAGGATTCAAAGGCACAGATGTGCAGAAGCATGATCACTCATAATGTCACTTTATTTTCTGTACTTCGTATCTTAGAATGAAACGAGTACTTAAAATTTTCGAAGGAATCATGAGCAATCATTTGAAAGAGAGAATCACAAGAGTAGTTTGTAAGGAACATAGTTCCTTAATGTAGGTAACATAGGAAAAGTCATACACACATGTAACTATACTTGTATATCAGAATTGCGAACAACAACTTTTATTTATGAACAAGACATATTGTTTCACAATACACGGAAACAAAAGAAACAAAGGCATAAGACAGCAACATCCTTTGTTCAGCCGAATGCTCATCCAAGGGTTGGATTTGCATTAGCAAGCTTTGAGCAATCCCTTTGGAAATGGCCCATCTCGCCACAGTTGTAGCAAGGCCCTCGTGAGAAACGAGTTCGAGTAGGGTTGACTTGGAGTTGGGTAGCAGCAAGATTTGCAACAGCTTTGTTCTGGATAGCAAAGCGGCATGTGTTGATCAAATGTCCCCACCGTCCACAGTAGGTACATTTGGAGCAGGGTATGTGGTTTAAATGATGACGATTGCATCGCTTGCACCATGGGGCAGCTCCCAGGTACGGCTTCCTAGCTGTCGGCATTGCTACCTGGCTAGGTCCCGCTTGATTTAGTGTAACCGCTGCGGGTTTCCTTGAAGCCTTACGCTTCCTTGATGTTGGTGCAAGCCTGACTTCTACTTCCTTCAGTGGCTCTTGAGTGGTTTCATTGTCGAGACGAGAGGCTTCATTGTTAAGACGAGCCATGGCAATACCTAAATCCACAGTCCTCTGAATCACTTCACCAATTTGCTGGACAAATTTGGCTGTTCGCTCGGGAATTTGACCAGTGCTGAGAGGAATAGACATTCTAGAAGAAGATGAAAGACAGAGGAAGAAGCAAGTGAAAGGTTATTGGGTAATCAATACAGAATGGTAACGAATGAAAATTGTGATCATTTGTTTGTTACCTAAGGCAAACAAATGAGATGGTGACTAATCAAAGTAAATGGGTCAAAAATAATGTATCGCGAAGACATGCTCGCCTATAAGTGAACACTCATCCCAAGAATTCCCAGGTAAGCACAACTGGTCTCGCGTCTGATGAGATGTATACGAAGTGCTTGCCTAGACAGAAAACCCAGAATACAGGCATTCACCCTTCCAGTTTGCACGTGTTCACATTATTTAAAACCCAATATCTTGACGAGATTTTGAAAATTCAAAGGGATTCAAAACCATATACTAGAGAGTTCAAAACCTTACAATAGAGGGTTCAAAACCTAGTAATCAATCATCCTAGAACAGATGATTAGTTTTCAAAGCGGTTTTGAAATTTATGTTCTTGTTGTGGTCGTCGCCTAAGGATAGGTGACGGTATTGTTTTATGACTAAACGCAAGTAACTCGCGTTAGGGTCCTAAGAAAGTTATAGACTAGGTCAAAGCATTACTAATAACCTAATTCCCTATAACCATTGGCTCTGATACCATCTTTTCTGTCACACCCCGACCGCGTAGAACAACAAATCGCGGCGGAAACATCGGGGCGTGTTGTAACAGAATTAATGTTTCAAATCCATGGCAATTGAAGTTTCGTTTTATTGATTAAAAGTGTTACAATGTCTTAACAAACAAAGAAATACAACATAATTAACTAGTCTTGCATCTTTTATTGTCACTAAAGCCCAAGTCTGTCTATGTATATCTTGATCATCTTATGCAACAGCTCCTGAAAAACACATGTGAAAATATGGTACGTCAGCATAAAAATGCCGGTGAGATACATAGGTTTTGTGAAAATAGGTGTCATGACTTATGTTTGAGAAAATGTTTAGTCATGAACCTTGTTATTTGCTTTGTTTTGTAAATTACTTGAAAAACAATGAGTTCAGATGATATGTATAATTAAGTGAATAATGTATGGTTAAATGAATAACCAAGTTAAATGAGTTTGTACAAGATAAGTTGTTTTGTAAAACAATGTCTTGTGAAAAGTATGTTATTTGTATAAAATGTTATATGTATCAAACTGAAATGATTCAAATAACGCTACGATATGTAATACCATACAAACATTTATATATAGGAAGTACCAGCGGCGTATCCACCATGCTTGTATCATATTACACACGCATCGTTACTTAATCACTTAATCAAACCAAACCAAACCAAACAATGTAATATGTCTATGTTTAAACCAATAGTCAAAAGTCCTTGTATAAACCATGTCAAATGTTGATAGTCCAAAAGTAGTCAAGTAATGTATAACCAAAATGATATGTATGGTAAGTAAAATTTAGACTACTTAAACCATAAGTAAAAATGTACAAAACAAAGTATTGAAGTAAAACTTGGTTTAAATCAAAATTATGTTTTGTAAGATATATGCATGCTATACTGAATATGAACATTTATGCGGTATTGTGAAAATTCATACATCCAAGCCTTGAGACAGACGGATAACTATGTAAAAGTGAGTTATCAAGAGAATATGTATTCGGATTCGGTCATTCCTTTCATCCCCTTTCCCTGGGATGTCCGGAACGGGATTTGTCAAGTCCTATGGTACCACTACCTACTACCGAGCGGCATGATCGGTGTTAATGAATGTATAGTATAGTTTAAACAAACCAAATGTCATACCAAAATGTAAGCATGTTTTATGAAGATAATGTACCTAGTATGCTAGAGTAAACATACAAGGTAGAGCTGTAAAACAATGTGTCCATATGTTACTGGAACATATGCAACAGAGATGCAATGTAAAATGATGTACTAAGTATGCTAAGTTAACATACAAAGCAGAAAAGTCATGTAAATCAATGTGCTTAGCATGTTATCAGTCAACATACATAGCAGAAAAGTCATGTAAATCAATGTGCTTAGCATGTTATCAGTCAACATACATAGCAGAAAAGTAATGAAATCATGTACTATAATGTACTAACAAACATAGTCGGTATATGATGTGAAAACAGGAAAGCATGAAAGTAACAAGTAGGCACATGTGTTTCACCCCAAAACAGTTTAGAAAACAGTAAAAGAGGGGTCTATGTACTCACTTGAGAATGCTCAGTAGTCCTTGAGTAACAACCAAACAATGCTAGAGATCACGGAAATCAAACGGCACCTAATATAGGTAACTATGTTAATTAACCGGACCTAAATCGGAAGACTGGGTAGCATTAGGGTTTGTAAACCAAATGAGTGTAGGAACTCATATGATATGGTTTAACAAAGCCTACATGCTAAATGAAACTTAACCTAAGTCTTATCGACCCATTACGACCCGTTTAGGAAGCTTATGCTACTTTAACGCGTCGTTCGCGTAAAACGCGTTCGGAACGCCTAACCAGCCCTATGACAAGTGTTATATGCCTAAACATGTTACAAAATCAGTTATGTGACAAAGGTTTAGGTTACATATGCTTAATTACCAATTATACATGAAAAGGGTATTCTGGTAATTTACCTAAGGCATATAAACTACCTATCATACAACTACTTAAACGATGTGACCATAGGGTATAACCTCGGAAGGTTATTCCCTACACTATGGTCACCTAATGTATTTGGTCGGATCCTAATGATCGACCAAATGGGTCGAGTTCGAAGGTATAGGCGATTTATTAGATCGCCTACCCTACGACTCTAGACAACGTGGTAATCAGTGGGCATAGTCCCAAGGGACTATGACCAACGTGATTACACTCACGTTGCGAAGTTCAAACGAACTTCGCATTGACCATTACTGGTCAACGCTGAAAGTCAAACAAAGTTTGACTTTCTGACTCGAAAAGCAGTAAAATAAGGAAAAGAACGAAAGAATACTTACGAAGGGTCCAAGAATGGAAGGTTTGAACCCGAACACTCTCAGGTATGAAGTGTTAAACACGACAACTTAGAGAGCAAGTTCAGATTCAAAGGTGTGGGTTTTTGGGTGTGATGTTGGTGGGTATTTATAGGAAATGGTCCACCGTTGGGATCGTTTCTTGGATAACGTGCCATGATCCAAGGTGTACACTTGTCGGAACCTTATGGTGGCTGAAATTTGGTTCTTATCCGCTGACTAGACGATAGGAAATGTGTGGACACGAATCAACCAGCTGCAACTTGCAACAAAAACAATGAATCTGGTCAGATCTTGCAGTCGCGTAGCGCTACTGCCAAGGCATGAGGCAGTCGCGCTACGCTAGCACTCCCCTGATTCAGAAATCTTTCAAAAGTGGCAGGAATGGTCCCTGCACGTGTTTAAGCCCTTTTTCGATGCGTTTGAACCCCGTTAACCTCATTTTAAGGCTCTAAAATGAAGTTAAAGTATAGGGAACTCAAAACATACTCAAAAATATGCCGGATGATGGTTCGTTTGGTCGTACGAACGCGATGTTCGCTTAATTACGACGGAATGCGCATAAGCGCAAAAAACGATCCAAATGACGCGACGAATGGATTTTTCTTAAGGCGAACACTAAAATATAATATAGTCATGCTTACATAAATTTTTGGATGTCCGGATGTATTCAGAACGTAAGTTATGCGCGAAAATGCAAACTTGTGCACTTTTTGACACTTTTAGTCCCTGAATGACCCAAAAGTTTATTTTAGCACACCGAACCCCTCAAAGCCTATTTCTAAGCTATGTAAAGGATATTTAAGGTGTGTTTAACTTATGGTTATGTTCCGGAATGTTCGTTACAGTTCAAATTGACATACTTTCGTAGTTTGTCATATTTAGTCCCTGTAAGCGAATTAACTTGATTTAGCCATACCAAAGCCTTCAAAACTTATTTCTAAGTTAAGTAAAGGTTATTTAAGGTATGTTAAGCCTATGTCACTATTCCGGAGTGTTTGTTGCATTAAACTGGTTATATTTACGCATCGGTGCGCGTATAACCTTCCAGAAAGTGATTTAGAGTTTGAAATTGAACAAGAATTGATATGTGCTAATGATACACATATTTTTACAAATCCCAAGTATGAAATATAATATTTCATTGGTTTGGTATTTGTTTGATGGCCGTGAAGGCACAGGTGTTACACGTAGCTACTATACTAGGAGAAAAGTATGACCTCTTTAAGATCTGGGATAGATCTTTCCGATGATATCTATGGCCCACCCTCGAAATGGCCAAGGCTTTATAATCGGGTATAACTCGGAAGTCGGCTTGTGCTGGATTCCTGCATACCTCTGGCAGGCATCGTAGCTGCTACGTAATCTGCAAGGACCGTAGGCCAGTAGTTGTCATGTCTCCGGATCTCTCGAATTTCCCTCAGCGCGCTCGATCTACCTATCTTTCTGAGTTTTATTTGTTTTCGCTCTAGCTGACCTTTCCATTTAATCACTGACAAAACCTACCTTTAAATTCTTCTTACCCTATGAGCTTTCAGCAAAGGACAGATTTCTTGGTCCATTGACATCGATCAACGAAATAGACCTCCTTCTTTCACTTTTGTCGTTGTCTTCCAATTCAAAGAGCCCCATTAAGTAAGTGTTCCGTGAGAAAAGAGAGGCTGACATCTTTTCTTATCTATCTATTTTCGTAAATGAAGAAGATAAGTGAGAGCTTACTAACTGCATCTTCTAAGAAGGGCTTGGGAGAAGAAATAGAATCTCCTTTCTTTTTTGAGAAAAGGTCCCATCCTTCAATATCATGATTGGGTCGACCAGGCCAGATCATGAGTGAAATATCATGATCGGGTCGACTAGGCCAAATCATGAGTGAATAGAAAATCAAAAAATGTACATAGCAGTTCCAGCTGAAATACTTGGAATAATTCTACCACTTCTACTAGGAGTAGCCTTTTTAGTGCTAGCTGAACGTAAAGTAATGGATTTTGTCCAACGTCGAAAGGGTCCTGATGTAGTGGGATCGTTTGGATTGTTACAACCTCTAGCAGATGGTTTTAAATTGATTATAAAAGAACCTATTTCACCAAGTAGTGCAAATTTCTCCCTTTTTAGAATGGCTCCAGTGGCTACATTTATGTTAAGTCTGGTCGCTCGGGCCGTTGTACCTTTTGATTATGGTATGGTATTGTCAGATCCGAACATAGGGCTACTTTATTTGTTTGCCATATCTTCGCTAGGTGTTTATGGAATTATTATAGCAGGTTGGTCTAGTAATTAGGGGGCGGCCGTTCGGTCGCCTATGATACTAGGATCAATAGGTCAAAAATGGGTTTGTGTCGCAGGTGTTGAACGATCCACTCTACACAGGTGTGGGCATACAGTGCTCATAAAGCCTTTCTTTCATTCATCAATAGGGCCCCGTCGGTCACAAAAAAAAAGATATCATAATCTTCGCACCTCATGTCAAGAGGCTTGTCAAGCTGGCCTAAATCATTATTATTCATTATTCTATATAAAAATATATATAATGAAGATAGAAATAAAAAACGTTGTCTTTTAACTGGCTGTTCTTCTTTGTCAACGCTACTAAGGACCTATAGGTTCGCAATAATGAAAATTGGCTGTTTTAAAAAGAAAAGGCACTATTTAGCCCTACATTAGTAGAAGTAAGCGGCTGAGTTAGCCTACCCTAAAAGTGGTATAGTAGGGTATAGTAGGCGAGCGAGTTAGCGAAGACACTTAGGCTAATAAAAAAGAGAGCGTCGGTGCGTAGCTTCATTCTACTACGCTACGAAAAGGTTACGAAATCACTTAGCTCGACGTTAGGAGAGTCAAGGGGGAACGCCATACCTACATAGAAGAACCACTGTTCGCTGACTTTCTAAGGTCTAACCTTTCGCCCCTACTGAAAAGGGGCAATTAGCTTTATACCACTGATATACTACTTATGATTCAATTCAAAAGGCCCTACTTAGTTTCGCAAGCCTTTGTCATTGTCAGTCAACTAAGTAGGGCCTGAGGCCCCCTGTGAATCCGTAAATCTAAGGAGCATGCCGCAACAAAAGGATGGTCCCCTATGCATTTCATTCTTTCCGGAAAGGAAAAAAAGAAGTAGCCCCCATCATAGTGAACCTCTCCTTGTGATCGGGATGAGGTAGATGCCTCCCAGCCGGGGGGCGGATCGAATCGGAGTTTCCTTAGGTAGCCACCGACCTACAGTTATCCTTAAACATCTGTGCTTGGTGGAGAAGAAGCGAACAAAGGTACGCTTGCTTGCTGTCTTGTTCTCTGTCGCGAACTGGGATCGCTCGCCAGCTAGGTCAGATTGGAGCAACATTGAATGAGAACATATTACCCATATTCGGGGACAATGGGCGAAACGACCTCTTGATCTACTTACTGCAGCCCAGGAATGAAGTCTAGGCGTTACCTATTGCTCCGATCTCCCCTACGCCTAGGACGTTGTCTGGGCACACCAAGAGCCATAGTTAGTTGCTGTTTCCATTTGGTAGTTTTTTTCTCGTTGTTGATACCGCCAAGACCCAGCCAGATGATGTCTGCTGGTTGGTAGTGAGAGGACTCTTAGTACCTGCAAACCAAAAGGGGGCGCTGGTTAAAAAACAAGAATTTTTTTCTTTCTTGCTCTCCCTTAGCAGCGGGAAAGGAGTCTATCTATCTGGCTAGATTTGGTAGATTTCCCCCAACGCAATCCACAGAAATTCCACGAATCCCTTGGTGGATAAGTCCGACGACTCAGAAGCAGTGCGGAATTTTCTTTTTCGTCTGCTGGATCTGATCTATAGTTAGGGGGTCTTGTTCTTTGTCGCGAACTGGGATCGCTCGCCAGCTAGGTCAGATTGGAGCAACATTGAATGAGAACATATTACCCATATTCGGGGACAATGGGCGAAAGACCTCTTGATCTACTTACAGCCAAGGAATGAAAACGTCGTCTAGGCGTTACCTATTGCTCCGATCTCCCCTACGCCTAGGACGTTGTATGGGCCCACCAAGAGCCATAGTTAGTTGTTGTTTCCATTTGTTAGTTTTTTTCTCGTTGTTGATACCGCCAAGACCCAGCCAGATGATGTCTGCTGGTTGGTAGTGAGAGGGCTCTTAGTACCTGCAAACCCAAAAGGGGGGCACTGGTTAAAAAACAAGAATTTTTCTCTTTCTTGCTCTCCCTTAGCAGTGGGAAAGGAGTCTATCTATCTGGCTAGCTTTGGTAGATTTCCCCAACGCAATCCACAGAAATTCCACGAATCCCTTGGTGGATAAGTCCGACGACTCAGCAGCAGTGCGGAATTTTCATTTTCGTCTGCTGGATCTGATCTATAGTTAGGCTGGACGACCCTAATTCTCTCTCTAGCCAAGGCGATTCCTGATCCTCATGGAAACCTTTGATTTTTCTTCGTGATCCTTTGTATAACAGTCCGTGATTAGGGTTTTGATTTATCAAAATTCTATAACGAACTTGTTAGCAATAGTGAACGATTTGAAATTAGGGTTTTGTTTGTTTTCTTTCTCTCAATCGCCGCCCTGGTCTTCTTGATTTCGATCTTACTGTATAGAGTTTTTGGTTTATCGGTCATTCAACACCTTGATTCACCGATTATTCTATATGGTTTAGTAAGAATCATGGGTTAGGGTATAGCTAGTTTAGGGTTTCTGTTTCTGTTTTCGTTTTGTCTTTGGTTCTTCGAGTTTTCTTTGCATGGTGGACTGTTGATTAGTTTATAGAGAGTTGTTTCATTGTTATGGATAATCGTAATAAAGAAAGTGGTAGTGCCGACAACTGGTTTCTAATGATTAGGGTTTGGTCAAGGAAGATGGAGGAACAATTTCTTCAAAGGGGATTGGTTTGAGGGTTACGAGCATGGAAGGTAATCCGATATTGCCGAGGAGGGGATTGTAGCACTTCTCTTCTGCATGGATTGACAAAGATTTCGGTTCCTGTGGGAGAGCAGACCAAGAAATTTCCTACGTTTGCTGATTTTAAAACCCCCATGCAAATCCTAATTCTGGTCGTGATGAACTATCTAAGGCTACAATCCCTGTCTCTTTGGAGAAGACGGGTGATCAGAATGTTGGATTGGAGAATGGTCAGCCTGGTCGTGAAGAAGTCGGATCTGAGGGTAATATACTTGGATCAGATTTGAAGGAGTTTCGTCCTATCCAAGGTAGTTCTTCAAAATCTATGTCTTATGCTGATTCGGTTATGGCTGCCAACACCAAAAAGGTTAACTTTAGATCACTTGCAAGTCCTGTTATGCATGAGGGTTGTGACGTTGTTCTCCCTCATGATTCTGTTCGTGCTGTACAAGATAAACTATCTAATACTTTGTATGGGTACTTCTTAGGAGATCGTGTGGCTTTTCCGGTTGTCGATTATTTTGTACATAATAATTGGAAGAAATTTGGTTTACAAAAATCGATGATGAACGCGAATGGTTTTTTTCTTTTTCAAATTTTCTGATGAAGCTGGTATGCTGGGTGTTCTAAAAGATGGACCTTGGATTATTCGCTCTCAGCCGTTATTTCTGAGTGTATGGAATCCAACAGTCAAACTTGAAAAAAAAGGAGGTTAAGAAGGTTCAAGTTTGGGTTAAAATTCATGACATTCCTATTGCTGCTTACACAGAGGATGGGTTGAGTATGATTGCTACAACAATTGGTGAACCGAAGCTTCTGGATTCCTATACCACGTCGATGTGTATGGATATGTAGGGACGCAGTAGTTATGCTAGAGCATTGATAGAGGTCTCGGCTGAAAAGGAATTGAGAGAAGAGATAACTTTGGCCATTCCTGAACCTGATGGGGAGGGTTTTGTCAAAGAAACTATGCATGTCGAATATGAATGGTACCCGCATAGATGTTCCAAATGCTATTTTTTGGCCACTCGGATGATTTGTGCCCTAAACTACCAAAAAAGTCTTCTAATGTAAAGGGTGTAGATCAAAAAAATAAGCACATAGTGCAAGATAATCGGTTGGCTAAGAAGTATCCTGTGATAGATGAGGATGGTTATCAAGGAGTGAAGAGTAAAAAAGTGGCTAGGAAGCCGGGTTTCCAAGTTAATAAACAAAAGCCAAAGTTTGAGTACAGGCCGATGGTTTCCAAACCGAAAGGGGAGATGAATAGAGGTTCGACTTCGAGTAGGATTGAGAATAGTAACCCTTTTGACATGTTGAATGATGCTGAAGTGGGTGTTATGGATGATAAAAAAGAACCCGAGGGTGATCAACATGACTCGGACAATGAGGAGGTTGTGGAGGTTTATAACGAAATGGATGACTTTATTCTAAAAGACTCAAAGAAACCGAATGACAAACAAGGGGCAAGCCCTCCTTCTACAAGGGTTTCTCATGGTTAGTCTCGCTTCTTGGAACATAAGGGGGTTGAACCGCCCTCTGAAACAAAGGGAGGTTCATCAGGCTGTGAAAGATTCGAATTTAAGTTTATGTGCAATTTTGGAATCCCATGTTGATGTTGATAAATTGGGTGGGGTTTGCAAATCAGTTTTTAGATCGTGGGATTGGACGTCAAATGGAGCCTGTTATGACAAAGGTACCATAATTATTGTGGGTTGGAACCCAATGATTTTTGATGTTATGGTCCTATCACAATCTTCTCAGGTTATGCATCTCCGGCTTTGTTTCAAGTTGGATAGAAGGACAGTTTTCTGCTATATAGTTTATGCTGCCAATTATTATGTTACACGTAGAGATCTATGGCACCAATTATCCATGCACAAAGTTTTTGTGGGTAATAATCCTTGGTGTATTATGGGAGATTTTAACTCAGCGCTGAACCTTGAAGATAAATCCATGGGGTCTTCATCTATTTCCACGGGTATGAAAGAGTTTCAAGCATGTGTTGATAACTTGGAGATGTTCGATAATAACAGGTCAGGCCTTCACTTTACGTGGAGCCAGAAGCCGAAGGAGAGGTCGGGTTGCTGAAAAAGATTGATCGAGTGTTAGGGAATACTCCTTTTGTAACGGCATTCCCGAGCTCAGTTGCCTTTTTCCACCCATATAGGATTTCGGATCACTGCCCTTGTATCCTGAAAATTCCTGAAGTTGGTAAGTTGAAGCCTCGGTCGTTTAAATTCGCAAATTTTTTAGTGCATAAACCGGAGTTCATGGAGATAGTGAAAAAGACGTGGGAATCAAGAGTGGATGGTGTTTACCAGTTCCAAGTTGTTAAACGGCTCCGAATGCTGAAAAATCCTCTACGGTCCCTGTTATTTAAACAAGGAAATTTACACAAAAAAGTGGAGTCGCTGCGCGAGAATCTGGATTATATTCAGCAAAGAATTGATCAGGACCTGTTGAATGCGGATCTTAGGGCCGAAGAAGTTAATTTAAATTGAGAGTTTCAGGAAGTCTCTTTGGATGAGGAGCGTTTTCTAAAACAAAAATCCAAAGTGGATTGGTTGAGAGCTGGGGATATGAATTCGGCTTATTTCCACTCATCGTTGAAGGTTAGGAATCATTGCAGCCGTATTGATATTATTAAAGACTCGCAAGGGGTTGTCTATGAGAATGATAATGTCCCACAAGCCTTTGTTCACCATTATGAAAATTTTCTGGGTTGTCAAGGAGATATTTCGCTCAGTCTAGCTCCGGATTTATTCACTAAGGTTTTGAATCCAGACACGGCTGCTCATATGATCAGGCAAGTCACTGAGGAAGAGGTAAAATCTACTATGTTTTCTATTGGCATTGATAAAGCGCCAGGCCATGATGGGTTTACAGCTGCATTTTTTAAGAATGCTTGGCCTGTTATTGGGAATGATGTCTCTAGCGCTATTATTGATTTTTTTGCTACTGGAAAGTTGCTGCGAGAGATTAACCATACGCTTATTGTTCTTGTTCCCAAGCTGTCCACTCCTTCAGTTGTTTCTGACTACCGACCTATTGCATGTTGTAATGTTTTATACAAGTGCATTAGTAAGATTGTTGCGGAGAGAATTAAAGGGGCGTTGAATGAGATAGTCAGTGTTAACCAGTCCGCATTTGTACCGTGCAGGAAAATATCTGATAATATTCTTTTGACTCAAGAACTGATGCACAATTATCATAGAAATGTTGGGCCTCCTAGGTGTGCATTCAAAGTTGATATTCAAAAAGCTTATGACATTGTCGATTGGAGGTTTCTTCAAAGTGTTTTGATCGGGTTTGGATTCAACATCAAAATGGTTGAGTGGATCATGGTTTCCGTTTCTTCTACTACCTATTCAGTTTGTGTTAATGGAAACGTTCATGGTTTTTTCAAGGGGAATCGTGGTCTTAGACAAGGGGATCCAATTTCGCCTTATTTATTTACTTTGGTAATGGAGGTGTTGACGGCCATTTTGCATGAGACGATTCGGATTGATTCTTCTTATAAGTTTCATAATAAATGTGAGCGACAACGAATTGTAAACCTTTGTTTTGCTGATGATCTTTTTCTTTTCGCTAGAGGAGAAGTGAATTCAGCTAAGTGCATCATGAGCTCCCTATCAAAATTTACAAAGATGTCGGGGTTGGTTCCTAGTAATAAAAAAAAGCACGGTTTTCTTTTGTAATGTGCCTAACCATGTTAAAAATGCCATCTTAAATGTTTTTTTTTTGGGTAAAGGGTTACCCCAGGTGAATTTTATAAATAACCAATGAAAAACAAAGGTATGCCAGAGCGGACATACCAACTAGACTTGGCATACCAAGCCTAGGAAATCCAAAAAAACAGCCAGACGCAAAACCATAACAAAACAAACAGCCAGGAACACAACCCTACCACATCATAAACTAACAAAAGTAGACCCTATATCTAGCCCGGGTCAAACTCTTCATCACTAGGAAGAATCTTCCACGTCTTTAGCAGCTTCTGATTACTGGCTTCACCTCTGAACTTGAATCCCATCAACCGTAATCGGACTGTCTTCATAATCCTCTCACTGACCGACTCCACATTGGATTTTGTATTGGAGAATAAGCAATTGTTTCACTCTTGCCATACGAAATACGTAGATGCCGTAATGACCAGCTTGCAAACAATAGCCTCCGTCTTCTTCGAACTAGCATTTTGATCCAGCCAACCCATAATAGAGTGCCACGAGCCATCAACACTTTCCATGTTCACCATTGTCTGAACATTATGCCACACTTGAGATGCAAACGAACACTGAAAAAACAGATGGTCTCTAGAATCCCGGTCATTCCTACATAAAGGACAACACATAAGTCTTAAGTTAGTTTCACTCCCCGCCTCCCAAATGGCTAACCGATCTTGCGTCTTGAGCTTATTCTTGATAACCAACCATAGAAGGAAAGAGTGTCTTGGAATGCATTGACTAAACCAAACACCATTAACCCACATAACTGGTTGTTCACGATGTCGAGTATTATGCCAAACTTCCAGAGACCCGAAAGGCCAAGTGTTGCCATCCAAATCTTTCCAGCTTGTACTATCCTCCATATTCTGAGTCAACTGAGGAACACTTAAACCAATTAAAACCGGGTAAATATCATACCATGCACGGGGCCACTTCCACTGGCCATTGTCATCAATGAGATCCGCAAGCGAAGAATTTAGATTGAAGCCCACATTCGCTATACTTCTTGGAGTAATGAACGAACTAAACGGACTAAGCTGGCACCAGTTATCACTCCACGCATTAGTTTGAGTACCACTCTGAACAGCTTTCCAAACAAATGGCCGAATAACACTTCGAATGGCCAAAATTTTCCTCCAACCCTAACTAATACTACCTCGAGGTTGGATATCCCACAAGCTTCGTCCGTTTAACTTATGCGAGTAGATCCATTTAACCCAAAGGGATTTCCGTTTAGTGAGAATACTCCAAATATGGTTAGTCATTAGAGCTTTATTTACATCCGATATGCTCCTAATGCCCAAACCACCTTCATCCTTAGGCAAACAAACCTCGGCCCACGGCACCTTCGCTTTAACCCTTCCCTGATTATTAGCATTCCACAAGAACCGACGCATAAGCTTCTCCAAATCATTAGTGACTCGAGCAGGAATAATAAAAACTGATGCCCAGTAGATGTGCATAGAAGACAAAACCGAATTGATTAGCTGCAGTGTACCAACAAAAGATAGCGACTTATTAAACCAACTATCAATCTTCTTCTCCATTCGGTCAACAAGCGGCTTACAATCTTTAAACATCAGCTTAGTAGTTATTAACGGCACCCCCAAATAACGAACAGGCAACGTACCTTGATTGAATGGCATAACTTGAAGGATTTCCTGCTTCACAAGATGCGACACATTACAGAAATACACCGTACTCTTGGCTGGGCTCGGCTTCAGACCTGAAGCATTGGTGAACTGCTCAAGGGCGTCTCTAACTTTCTTGACCGAAGTGATATCCCTGTGAACAAAAATGAACAGATCATCCGCAAACGACACATTGATAATTTTCTGTTTCACACAATGAGCATGAAACTTGAACCCTGTGGCGGGACATGCACAACGCTGAAGAAGTAAAGTAAGAATTTCCATAACCAAAGTGAAAAGATATGGCGACATAGGGTCTCCCTGTCTTAACCCCCTTCTACCTTTAAAATTACCATGAAGATTACCATTAAGACTTATAGAGTAGGTTACCGTGGTTACACAAGCCATAATCCACTCAACCATCTTCCTATGGAACCCGAAACCATGAAGAACACTCTCCAAGATAGACCAGCTGACAGTGTCATAGGCTTTTTGAATATCTATCTTGAATGCACATCTAGCAGGGCCCCGATTCAAATGATAGTTATGCATTAATTCCTGAGTCAGAAGGATGTTATCCGAGATTTTCCTTCCCGGAACAAAAGCCGATTGATTTATGCTAACCAGATCACCCAACCTTCCTTTTAATCTATCGGTAATGATCTTGCTAATACACTTATACAAGACATTACAACACGATATAGGCCGATAATCAAGAACTGAATCAGGAGTTTCCACTTTAGGAACAAGAGCCAGAATCGTGTGGTTTAGTTGCTTCAGGAGTTTACCATTATCAAAGAATTCTAAAACAGCATTAGAAATTTCATTACCCACAATATCCCACGCGTTCTTGAAGAAAGCCGATGTATAACCATCAGGACCTGGTGCTTTATTCTCGGCAATACTAAACATAGCATTTTTCACTTCCTCACGAGTAACCTGACAAACCATAATATTCGCATCATTAGAACTCAAAACTTTCATACCCAGATCCTCCATATTAATACTCGAAACTTGGTCCTCATGACCCAAGAAATTTTCGTAGTGATGAACAAGAGCGAAAGAAACATCATCTCCTTCAAACCGATTGCCAGCTACATCTTGAATCGACTGAATTCTACCTCTAGCGTTCCTGCATTTAAGAGTGTTATGGAAGAACGCCGTGTTTGAATCACCAGCGCACAACCACTCCACTTTAGACTTTTGCTTTAAAAAACATTCTTCGTCATAAGATGCAGTTCTGAACTGATTAAGGCACTCGGCTTCCTTTTCCCTCAATCCGACATCTAGCGGGTTAACATCCACCAGCTTCTGAATATCATCTAGCTGCTTCCTTAACTCCGAGGCTTTTTCATGCAAATTTCCTTGTTTGAACAAGATTTTCCGCATTAAAGGTTTCAGATTTCGAAGCTTTTTAGTTACCGAAAACATTGTGACTCCCTGGACACTTTTCGTCCACTCCTGCTCCACAAACAACCTGAATTCTGGTTTTGAAGTAACAAAATTTGCAAATTTAAAAGGTTTCGGCTTAACCTTAACCGAGTTCGCCACTTTGAGAATGCATGGAGTATGATCCGAGATTCGAAACGGATGATAACGAACAAACGCTTCAGGAAACATCTCTAAAAACTTCAAGTTCCCCATGACACGGTCAATCTTTTTTAACAAGCCAATACCCTTCTTTGGTTTCTTATTCCACGTATAGTGCAACCCATGAGCTTTGATATCCACAAGCTCCGTGTACTGAACACAATCATGAAACTCTCTCATGCTAATAGAACCAGTTGACGGCCCATATAAAGAATCTTCCACATGAAGAGCCGAGTTGAAATCCCCCATAACTACCCAAGTTGGTTTATCATGACAAAGGCTTTTATGCATACACAGATTTTCCAATAAGCATCTTCTCTCCTGATATGAATTCTTTGCATATTCAAAAGAATAGAAAATAGTATTATTATCATGTTTAGGACAGATTTGGGTATGAATAACTTGGTCCTCTTGTGACAAGACCATGAGATCCACAACATCCGTGTTCCAACCCAAAATAATTCTAGTACCTCGATCACACAAATCACCATTCGACGTCCAAGCCCAATTACGAAAAACAACTTTACACACCTTTGCTAGGTTTGTAACATCCACATGAGATTCCAGAATGGCGTAAACAGCTAATCGATTTTCAGAAACAAGCATACGAACCTCCGTTTGTTTCAGGGGTTGGTTCAAACCCCTTATATTCCAAGAAGCTATAGTATCCATTCAAACCGATGATACCGGGAGTGCTTGCCCCCTCAGATACTTGACGTTGTTCATGCCTCATAAATTCAGACGTTTCTGTTGGAACTGTTTCCACTACCTTTTCATCAGAACGCTTGTGATTCCCACTACCTTTCTTCAAGTTTGGCCGCCTCTCATTTTCATTCCGTGTACCACCATCCGTAACTTCTATATCATCCATAGAGAGAGCCTCAAACGAATTTCTGGTTTTCACATTACCACCCACCTTGTTATCCGCTTTATCCTCCTTAGTACCTGAAGTACTCGGTCCAGCTTTGTTAACTTTCGGCTTGTATATAAACTTTGTTTTTTGTTTCTTTTGTACAACTCCTACCCTTACCGTCTTCCGCTTATCCGTGATAAACCCATCCTCATCAACAACCACTTGTTTCGGTTTATTGTTCACATTCTTGACACACGTATGATCATTATGACCAAACACACAACATACCGAACACCGTTGCGGCTTCCATTCATATTCCACTTTAACTCTTTCAGTAATATACCCATCCTCATCTAACCTCGGAATAACAACAATAATATGATCCTTCAGATCATTGTCGGCATTAACTTCAATTAAAGCACGAGCAAAACTACTCCTCCCCCAATTGTCCGCACACATATCCGCCGTATAACCATCTAGTCTTTTTGGGATCCCTATCTTGGATGCCAGTAAACTCAGTCCATCATCCGTGTAGACTGATATAGGAACATTATGTAACTTCACCCACACCGGGACTGACTTAATACCCTCTTTTTTAAGGCTCACAGACGGAGACCAAACATTAAAAAACAACGGCACTTTCCGAATCAACCAGGGCCCCCCTCCAAAACTTTAGCCATCCCCTCTTTAGTGTCAAACTTGAAGAAAAAAAAATCCATCCGAGTTCATCATAATTTTAGCAAACCCATACCTAGCCCATACATTCTTTGCATAATATTCGACAACAGGGTAAGGCAAACGATTACCTAAAAAGTAGCCGTAGAGGACATTCTCAAACTTTTCCTGTACCTTTCGGATAACCTCACGAGGGATCACAACATCAGCATCCTGAATAGTCTCGTTCGAATCCAGCCGTCTGAAATTAACTTCACGTTTCATCGAATTAATATTTTTAACCCTATCCGCATACGAAGGCATTGAAGTGTTCTTCTCGGGTTCTTCATCCATTTTACGCTCCCCAGTTTCCGAATGAACCGGCACAGTCACCTTTTCCAGCTCGTCAATTACATTTATCAGCCTGGGTTCCTTCTGTATAACACCACGTCTGGGTAAAAGCGGATTACCATCAATATTGAGTGACTTACCATCATAACCCTTGCCAAACGCGGAAGGTTTCCCTAACACCTCCTGTGAATTTGTAGGTTTAGCATTGCTCGAACTCAGAAAAATATCCCCATGTAGCTTTTCAGAAAACGATTGAAACCCTAGATCCTCCAAACCCCGATCCCTATTTCTCCCCATGCACCCGAAACGACGTAACCTCAACCAGACGACAAGAACATGCAGCCAACTAGAAAAACCCTAATCCTTAAACCCCTAGTATCAATCTTCAACCCTTAATCAATTAAAACAGTGTATCGATCTAGCTAAATTAATCTCAGTTAACCACGATCAATAACAACCAAATTAATCATTCAGGATTTCGAACTAATGACTAAGGCGGTGATTAACAAGAAAACAAGAAAAACCCTAGATTCAAATCGGTCAGAACTGCTAACAAGTTCGTTATAGAATTTTGAAAGATCAAAACTCTAATCACAGACTGTTATACAAATGATCACAAGAAAAAACTAGGGTTTCAAGAAGAAACAAAATCGCCTAAGGAGATACATGTAAATGCCTCGGAATATGCCATCTTAAATGTTATGCCTTTTGTGGAGGGTATTTTGCCTGTCAGATATCTGGGGGTGCCGCTTATTTCCTCGCGGCTCATTTACAAAGAATGTAGTGTTCTAGTGGAGAAATTAGATAAACGGATCATGCACTGGAGGAACAAACTTCTTTCTTTTGCCGGCAGGCTGCAGCTTGTTCTCAAAGTTTTGTCTTCTATGCATATTTATTGGTCCTCTGTTTTTATTCTTCCGAGCCGTGTAATTCATGAGCGGGAAGCTAGAATGCGGAATTTCCTATGGTCCCAAGATGGTTCGTTTCATAAGGGGAAAGTAAAGTTTCTTGGAGTTCTGTGTGTATTTCGAAGTATGAAGGAGGGTTGGGTATTAGACGGATTGGGGACATGAACAAAGCTCTTATGTCTTCTCACCTAGGGAGTATTATCTCTAGGCGGAATTCCTTATGGGTGGATTGGGTGCATGCCTACAGGTTAAAAGGTAAAAGTTTCTGGGTGTGCAAGGTCCCTTAGAATTGTTGTTGGTCGTGGAGAAAACTCCTTCAAATGCGACCGATAATGCGGTCTCATATATGGACTGATATTTTTTTTGGGTAAAGGGTTTTACCCCAGTGATTCTATATATTCACAACCAAAAGAACAAGTAGTGTAGAGAGCCTACACTAGTTCAATCATGGGACATGCCCCCATGAAAGTAAACCAACGAAAACAAATCAACAAACAACCATAACGTAAAATCAACTAGACTAGAATCTAGAAAACATCATCAAAGCAAGAAACTAATCAGCCGGCTACAACGTCCATCTCTGATTCGCTAATCCCCCAATCTCCTAGAAGCCTTTGCACGTTGTCACACTTCTTCAGCTTCGCTCCCATTAATTTGTATCGAACCTGTTGAATAATAATTTCAGTAATCGTCTCCGGAGGTCTCAACTGGTTCTTGAACAATCTAGCATTACGCTCTTGCCAAATAACATACGCACTAGCTGCCACCAACAATCTAGCGACATAGTTGGCCGCTGACTTAGACTTGACACGATTAAGAAGCCAATCAACAATAACATCCCACATTGGTTGAACCGAATCCATCCCCACTGAATGTCTGACCGCTAGCCAAACTTGCGAAGAGAATTTACATTCAAAGAATAAATGACTATGTGAGTCGTTATTTTCATAACAAAGCAAACAGCACATCATATTCATATTCTTCCTTTGCGAACAATCCCATTTCAAAATCTTGTCTTGAGTAAGCAACTTACCTCTCATGATCAACCACATCAAAAACGCATGCCGCGGAATGCATTGCGCGAACCATACAATACCACACCAAGCTATATCCGGCTTGTGACAACTCGTATTTCCGAACCTATCTTTGTACTTTGATGTAACGTATGTGAACGTGATGTGATTATATGAAAGTGATTGATTAATGAATGTTATGTTTGATATGTGCTTGTGTAATGTATGTATGTATATAAACGGCCCAAACGCACAACACTCACCCGATCGCACAAGCCCACTCGGACTACACTCCTTGCATCCGAACCTAGGGCAGCCCAAGTTGGGTTTGGCCCACTCCATCATACGCATACACACACACCCTTAGAAAGTTTGTTTCTCATTTGTTGCAAAACATTCACACACACAAACCCTAGCTCTCTTTCTCTCCTCTCAAAGCCGACGCCAAACAACATCCCATCCTCATCGAAGCTCTTGATTCGAATCACTCTCATCTTATCTTAATCGGTTAGTGATTTATGATTTGGTGTTTGGTCGAATGATGTTATGATTTATATGATTCTATACATTGATTTGTAAACGATACATGATGAGTTTTGTGTTCAAATAGGGTTCAACTTTCGGCTGGAATCGACTAGGAGGAAGATTTTTAGCATCTGGAAGATTAAAGATAGCAATGATGATCAACCTGATCCGGGCTAGAAGTTTTGTTTTAGTGTAGTGTTCGGCTGAGTTGTTTTTGTTGGCCGTGGTTGTGTCTAGCTTCTTGATACGTTGTTTGGTTGTTTTTTGTTTTGTTGGTTGGTTGTTTGTTTGTTTTCCTAGGCTTGGTATGCCAAGCCTAGTTGGTGTGTCGCTTTGATACACCTTTGTTCTCATTGGTTCATTTATAAAATTCATCGGGGTAACCCTTTACCCAAAAAAAAGTTTTGTGTTCAAATAATCGGTTCATAAGTGTTGCATGACTTGAATAGATTATGATTGTTAATCATGTAGAGTTGATAATTAAGTGTTAATGATCTAGAACCGACTGAATGATATTTGGCCGAGATGTATTCATATTCGAATGATTGGTTGATGGACTGATTATGTTAGCATGTATGCTAGAAATAGGAATCTTCGACTGATAATATGATTGAGGGTTTTGTTAAGTTGTTGTTCATAATTATGATTTTAGGGTTTATGTGAATCAATTGTTAAAAAAAAACAATGATTTGATCGATTTATGTTTGGTTTGGAAGTTGTTAGCATTTATTGATAAATTGTGAATTTGGAAACTAATTGAATAGATGTAACTGATTGCATGAATCACGAGAATTAGTTAACCATTCGCACAAGACCTCTTGGTCGCACAAGAGGTCCATTCGCACAAGCTGATCTGGTCGCACAAGATGACCTGATCGCACAAGAGGTCCCCAGTCGCACAAGACTGTTGGATCGCACAAGTGGTTATGTTGTTTAACTGTTGGGCCGGATACACATGTTGGGTTGGGCTAGTTCTGATCGCACAACCCAATCGGATCGCACAAGTCGATCGGATCGTACAAGCTATCCGGATCGCACAAGACATGTTATTTGGGCCGTGTTTATGCTTATAGTTTTGTTGGGTTTCTTGATATTGGGCCGGGCATTATTGGGCTCCAACGGATGACTCGCACAAGGCCACTAAGCTTGTGCGAGCCCAATCTTTTAATCGCACAAGTTGAATACGTTATAACTGTTAAACGTGATGAAGTATGTTTGCCATGATCTGTATGTGTTCTTTATCTGCTAGCTTATGTGATACTTATGTGCACTACTTGAAACCAAAACCTGACTTGTATGGTAACCATGTTAGGACGTGGTTGACCACTAGCAGCTAGACTTGACCTTTCTGTGTATCTGCCGAGCAAACCAAGGTGAGTTCACACTATCCAAGGCATGGGATTCCCGGTGGGTTGGGAATGGGATTGAATAACTACTCGTACAACTATTATTATTAAACTACTTACTACTGTCCTCGGATTGAAGGGCACGTACGTAAAACCTACGTACACTTATACTTACTACTGTCCTCGGATTGAAGGGCACGTACGTAAAACCTACGTACACGATCATAAGACCATCAACTCTATCAAATGAAGTCCCTCATTTATCGACTTAATCGCCGAGGCCTATGGCGAGCGGGTCATTAGTTAATAGCGCTATTAGGTTTAACAAACCTCACACCGTGCCAGTCGGACGGGCGTGTACTAATGGACTATGGGCAAAGGGTTAATGCTGATAGACATTAACTTAGGGCACCTCTTACATTTTCGTAGCAGTCGATACGCGTGGTCTAGTAACACATGGGAAGCCCCCACTAATCTTCGCAAACATGCCTGGAAGGCCGCGATACAAATTAATACGATACATGGTTTACAGAACGAACATACGATTTAGGGCGATTTTGGCGACCTTGTGTTTCTCGTGAAACTCTAACAGATTCTTGTTCATCCTATTCTCGATTGATCTTGATTATCATCTTAGGGTTTTCCTTTTGATCCTTAGACGAAAATCAGGTGAAATTAGATTAGGGTTTCTTTTTTAGGGTTTCGATTTCAGTTGTTCTCTGCTTGTCAAAGTGTTGAGCGGCTGTTGTTTAGAGTTCGGCATCACATACTCTACGGCATTCTACATTCTGATTAGGGTTTGGGTGTTTCATCAGAGTAGGGTGTTACTTCAAATTCTGATTGGTTTGGGGGTTACGAAAGATTACGACAGATTAGGGTTTGGCAGAATCAATCATTAGCGGAACCGATTATTCATCCTATTCAGCTGATTAGGGTTTTTGTGGCTGCGTACTCTTCCATTTAGGGTTTGCGGCTGATACCTATTATTTCTGATTGTCGGCAAAGTTATTGGTGGTTGACGGCTATTAGGGTTTATTCAGGTGGTTTGTTTTTTAACGAAATTCTGGCTAGGGATTAGTTAAATGGATGAACGCATGAAACCTGGTGGAAGACCACCCTTGTCATTTAAAGAAATAGCAGATCGAATTCTTGATGTTGATGGAAACAATATTCAGCCAAGACGTGGTATCAACATCATTGATGAACTTACTAAGGTCACGACTCAAGCGGATCCGATTCAAGTGGATAAGCTGTTCTCGCCAACAACAGGTTCAGCTCCACTGGCTGGTAACTCGAATTCGAAAGTATCCGGGGCTGCAGAACCTTTATCGTTTGCTAGAGTAGTGAACAACCCAAAGGAGATTGTAAAGGTTAACTTTCGGAGGATGGAATCTAGCGAGTCGGTTGATGGGGCTGATGTCGTCATTCCATTGTCTTCGGTTAAGCAAGTCACTGATAGGTATGCTAACACGCTGTATGGATACTTTCTGGGTAAACGACTGGCTTTTCCTGTGGTGGATTATTTTGCAAAGAACAACTGGGTTAAATATGGTCTTTCTAGACTAATGATGAATGCGAACAGGTTCTTTTTCTTTAAATTGAAAACAAAGGAAGGGATGGATAAATTGGTGGAGGATGGACCTTGGTTGATTAGAAATGTTCCAATAATTTTGAAGGAGTGGTCGGCCTCTGTCAAGTTGGAAAAAGAAGCTATAAAGGCTATCCCAGTTTGGGTTAAGATGCATGAAGTGCCGTTAGCAGCATATACTGAGGACGGTCTTAGTTTGCTCGCTTCTAAGATAGGGGTGCCTAAGATGCTTGATTCGTACACTACTACAATGTGTGCTGAGTCATGGGGAAGAAGCAGTTATGCTAGAGCTCTCATTGAAATTCAAGCCGGGGCCGAGTTAAAGAGGAGTGTTACTGTTGCAATACCGTCTTTAGAGGGTAAGGGTCACTCAATGGAGGAGGTTAAAATAGAATATGATTGGGAGCCTTTAAGGTGCTCATCTTGTTGCTTGTTTGGTCATGATGATAACTCGTGCCCAAAGAGTACTCAGGTTGTTTCGAGTGAGGATTCTGGAAAGAAGATTGATGATTTTCAGGTTGTGGGTGCAAAGAAGAAGAAAGCTACTAACCAAGGTCTTCATATGAAAAATCAGAAGCCTAAGGTAGTGTACAGACCAGTTGTAAACCCTAAACCAGTTTCGTCCTTGAAGAAGCCAATGAACAATCAGGTATCAACGTCAAACCCATTTGATGTTCTTAAGGATGATGATGGTGGTCAGGGAGGTAGTACTGTGGGTCGTATTGAGAAGAAGGCCAAGCAGATTAATGACAAGCAAGATTCAGATGAGGATGAGGTTGAGGAAGTCTACAATGAAACTAATGAATTTATGGTTTCGGGAACACATCCTTCATCGTCTAGAGCCCGGGCAAGCAACTCATCCACAAAGGGTTCAAATGGCTAGACATATTGTGATTCGAGTCCAGGGTTTGCCGGTTTGTGGCAACTTCATCTTTGATGATGGTGGTTGAGTCGTGATTGGTTTCGTGTTTGGTTTTTGCCTACTTTATTTTCATGATGTAATGTAGGCTAGGTTATGGGTTGTTTTAGTTATGTTGGTTTTGTTTTGTTTACATATATGGGGCATGTCCTGTATATGAATTAGTGTGGATCTCACCATCACTACTTGTACTTTATTGGGTTTGTTTTAATAGAATCACCGGGGTAACCCTTTACCCAAAAAAAAAGAACGAACATACGATTTACGAAACGGATACTATAACCAAACAACCAACTGTGAACTCGCTCAACTTTGTTGTTGATTCGTTGCTACATGTCTTGCAGGTCATTAGGTACTTATGGAGCTTGCACAGGGAGGAACGGTCGTTGTGGGACATGGCAGTGTGTGCCATGCTATAAACATTACTTTATTTCGTATTTTATATTTACAATGGGTTTTGAAATTATGCTTCCGCTAAACACTAAATTATGCTTTGGTCTTTGAACACCTTTCATATTGTTTGGTTGAATTATGTCTACTTACATGCTTGTTCAATATGATTGGTGGCTTGATCCTGGTCAGTCACGCCTCCAAGCGGTGATACTCCGCGTGTGGATTTTGGGGGTGTGACACGGCTCACGATAACGAATCGAGTTCCAAACACAAGATGTTGAAAATTCATCTATATCATCTCCGTGTCGCCACATGAGTCTATCAGGTTTATTAGGATTGATGGGCAGCTGATCCAGTTGGTTCAGGACTGGGTAGGTATCTCTCCAAGCGACTGGCCATCTTGTTTGAATAAACATCAGAAACCTTAGACTCCAAATTGAAACTCGCATTATTAATAGTTCTAGGCGATAGGAAGTCACCCAACGGCCCCAAGTCACACCAAGTATCAAACCAAGCAGAAGTAGTAGAACCATTACCAATCTCGGACCAAACAAAATTCCTCATGACCGGCCGAATCTGAAGAATCTTTCTCCACGACCAGCAATAATTTGAAGGAGCCTTATAGACCCAAAAGCTTTTACCCTTTAACCTGTAAGAGTGAACCCATTCAACCCACAACGAACAGCGCTTCGTAACAATACTCCATAAATGAGTCGTCATAAGAGCATTGTTTACATCGCTAATTCGTCTAATACCCGAGCCACCTTCATACTTTGGAACACAAACCGCTTTCCAAGAGACTTTAGCTCGACCTTTTTGGAACACACTATCTTGAGACCATAAAAAATTCCGCATCAACGCTTCTAGGTCATGAATCACCCTGGCCGGCAAGATAAAAACAGAAGACCATTATATATGCATCGAAGAAAGAACAGAGATGATAAGTTGTAACCTGCTCGCAAAAGAAAGAAGCTTATTCCTCCAATGCATGATACGTTTCTCAAGCAACTCCACTATCACATTACAATCCTTATATAACAACCGCGAGGAAATAAGGGGCACACCAAGATAACGGACAGGCAAAGTGCCCTCCGTAAAAGGCAAAATATTCAGAATAGCAGTTTTAATATAACTGGGCACATTAGAAAAGAAAACCGTACTCTTCTGAACACTGGGCACCAAACCAGACACCTTCGTGAATTTATTGAGAGAATTCATAATGCACCTAGCTGAAGAAATCTCAACTCTAGCAAAAAAGAATAAATCATCCGCAAAACAGAGATTAATAATCTGTTGCTTTTCACATTTATTATGGAACTTAAACGATGAATCAATCCTAACAGCGTGCAGTAAGATAGCCGTAAGAATTTCCATGACTAGAGTGAATAAATAAGGGGAAATGGGATCACCCTGTCGTAACCCTGTTTTACCCTTGAAGAAGCCATGCACATTGCCATTAACACACACTGAATACGTGGGAGTCGACACACAAATCATGATCCAGTCAACCATTTTGGTGTTAAACCCAAACCCAATCAGAATGTTCTTGAGAAATCTCCAATCTACAGTATCATATGCTTTCTGAATATCAACTTTAAATGCACACCGAGGGGGGCCAATATTCCTATGATAATTGTGCATCAGTTCTTGTGTTAACAAAATATTGTCAGAAATTCTCCTTCCTGGCACAAAAGCCGATTGGTTGACACTAACAATATCATTCAACACCCCTTTAACACTGTCAGCGACAATCTTACTAATACATTTATACATGACATTGCAACAAGCAATAGGCCGATAGTCAGTAACAACTGAGGGTGAGGATATCTTAGGAATAAGAACAATCAGAGTATGATTTAATTCCCGAAGCAACTTCCCAGTATCAAAAAAATCGATAATAGCATTTGAAATATCATTACCAATAACAGGCCACGCACTCTTAAAAAATGCAGCTGTATAACCATCTGGACCCGGAGCTTTATCAATGCCGATCGAAAACATAGCCCCTTTAACCTCTTCTGGCGTTACCCGACGAACCATATGAGCCGCAACACCTGGATCCAAAGCTAATAAATAAGTCTGGAGCCGGATTAAGCGACGTATCACCCGTGTCGCCCAGAAAATTTTCATAGTGTTCAACAAACGCTTGCTAGACCATATCACCCTCATACACATTCCCTCTCAAATCTCGAATTAGATCAATACGGCTGTAGTGAGTTTGTTTTTGAGCGACGAGTGAAAGTAAGCCGAATTCATGTCATCAGCCGCCAACCAAGCCACCTTCGATTTTTGTTTTAAAAAACGCTCCTCATCTAACAAAGCTTCCTGATATTCACGTCTAACATTAGCTTCAGCAACCCGAAGACTATCATTCGAAGGATCACGATCACATGCTTGCTGACACCCATCTAGCTTGACTCGAAAATCTTGAACCTTTTTATGTAAGTTTCCTTGCTTAAATAACAGCGCACGAAGCGGGGATTTAAGCAACCGAAGCTTCTTAACCACACTAAATTGGTAGACTCCACTAACTCTCGCTTCCCATATTCGCTTCACAGTAACCAAGAACTCGGGTTTATAAACCAGAAAGTTAGCAAACTTGAAGGACCGATGTTTTAATTTACCAGCATCAGGGAATTTTAGAACACACGGACAATGGTCCGAGAGCCGATAAGGATAGAACAATGCAACTGCACTCGGAAACTGGGCCATGAACTGTGTATTTCCCATCACTCTGTCAATCTTCTTCATCAAACCAATCCCCCTTCCTGGGCTTTTGATTCCACGTAAAATGGAGACCAGAACGGTTCAGATCAACCATTTCGATATCATCCACACACGCTTGAAACTCCTTCATACTAGCAGAAATCGACGATACCCCCATAGATTTGTCTTCCAGATTTAAAGCAGAGTTAAAGTCACCCAACATAAACCACGGCTTATTACCAGCAAAAGTTTTATGCATAGAAAGGTGATGCCATAACTCTCTTCGAGAAATATAATAATTAGCTGCATAAACGACCAAGCAAAAAACCATTCTCTTATCTAATTTAAAGATTAGCTGTAAGTGCATAACCTGATCAGACTGGGATAACACCATAACATCGAAAATATTAGGATTCCAGCCAATGATTATACGCGTTCCTTTATCAAAATGAGCTCCATTTGAAGTCCAATCCCAAGACCGAAAAACAGACTTACAAACTTTACCAAGATTATTCGCATCAACATGGGACTCAAGAATAGCACACAAACTTAAATTATAATCCTTCACAGCCTGACGAACCTCCGTTTGCTTAAGACGGCGGTTCAACCCCCTAATATTCCAAGCCGCAATGCTAACCATCATTAACCAATGTAGAAGGAGTGCTTGCCCCTTTTTTGTCATTAGGTTTCTTAGATCCCTGCATCATAAAGTCATCCATCTCATTATAGACTTCTACCACTTCCTCATCGTCCTTATCTACTTGCCTAGCTCCAGTTACCTTACCTCCGTCTTCACCATCCAAATGGTGTTCATTAAGCACATCAAATGGGTTAGAAGACTGAAAATTTAGTGAAGAGGACTCCATAGTCGGCTCACCTTTCTTTTTAGAAATCACTGGCCTATATTCGAACTTGGGTTTAGGTTTATTAATCGGAAATCCAGTTTTTGTAGCTACCTTCTTTCCATGAACCCCTGTATACCCCTCCTCATCGACCACAGGAAACTTAGATGGACGTTTACCTTGATGTTTATCCGCCTTCTCCGCATTCCTTGCATTCCCCATATTCCTTGGTTGCATAGGACAAGACTCATCTGAATGACCAAAGACACAACACTGGGAACATCGAAGTGGACTCCATTCATATTCAACTGACATAGTCTCCTTGATAAATCCCTCCCCCTCTAGTTCAGGTATAGCCATTGTGATCTCTTCTCTTAAACTCTTATCAGCCGAGACCTCAATTAAAGCTCTAGCATAACTACTACTCCTCCACATATCCATGCACATCGAAGTTGTGTACGAATCAAGCATTTTTGGTTCACCGATAGTAGTAGCAATAATACTAAGCCCATCCTCCGTATACGCAGCAATCGTCACATCATGAATCTTAACCCAAATCTGCACTTTCTTAACTTCCTTTTTTTCCAGTTTAGTTAACGGGTTCCAAACATTAAGGATCAAAGGTTGCGAACGAATCATCCAAGGCCCATCTTGAATAACTTTCAACATACCAGCTTCATCCGAGAACTTGAAGAAAAGAAACCATTAGCGTTCATCATAGACTTCTGAATACCATACTTTTTTCCAATTATTACGAACAAAGTAGTCCACAACTGGATACGCCACTCGATCTCCAAGAAAGTAACCATACAAATTATTCGCCAGTTTGTCTTGCACTACCCGCACTGAATCCCTCGGGAGAACAACATCACAGCCGTCATGCACAGTTACACTAGCAAGGGAACGAAAATTAACCTTTTTGGAATTGTTTGCGAGAACTGAATGTGCATATGACATAGATTTCGAAGTGCTTCCAGGTTCTGAAATGGTATTCTTGTCCATATTAGGGTTAGCAAGGCTGACCCCCTCTACATTACTGTTTAGCTTTAAATTATCAACCTGAAAATTCCCTCCCTCATTCAGAATATCCACGTAACCATCCGTTTTCGGTGCATTATCCTTAATAACATTCTCCACAGTTACCGGTACAGAAATCTTCTGAAGCTCATCAATAACATTAATCATTCTCAGCTCTGAGTTCGTCTTGAAAATTCCCCTAAGAGCAGGTTTCGGATTACCTTCATTAATCAGACCTCGATTACCTCCACCTTTAGAAACAAGTGGTGGTTTAGCACGATCAACCGGCACTTCTGACTTTTACGAACATCCATTCTGGATAAAACACCTCTCTCAATAACGACGTAAACAATAAGACCATGCAGAAATACAAGCAGCCGAGAAAATCCAAAGAAACGAAGAACACAAGAAACAAACCCTAATCTAGCACTTTATCCCATGCATCTAGTCAAATCGAAATAGGGACTCAGATTAGTCTAGGTTACTGCCCAACCAGTAGGACCGATAAACCCTAATCATTATTCCAATAGAATCGATTCACAGAACAAAGGTAGGCGACGGAAGGAAAACTGAAACCCTAGATTAAACTCACTCACTTGGCTAACAAGTTCGAATCGGAGGTATTGATGAATCAAAACTCCAATAATCAGACTGTTATACAAAGATCATGAGAAAAATCGAAGGGTACAGGAGAAGAAGAAGATCGCCATGCTAGAGAGAGAAATTAGGGTATTGTCAATAGCCTTCTATATGGACTGATATTGGTAATCATTTTAAAACATCAGCTTGGTATGACAATTGGTGTAACCTAGGACCGTTGGGTGATTTTTTGACACCTCGAACTATTACAAATGCGGGGCTTAAGTTGGATGCTAAAGTTGCCGATATCCAACCTAATGGGAGCTGGGCTTGGCCTGTGGCATGGAGAGACTTATATCCCGTTCTGAATCAGCTTGATCATATTCATATTAATCCGAATAAACATGATAGGATCTTATGGAAAGATGGCGATAATCTAACTAAGATTTCAGCTTCGGGTGTGTGGCATTCGATTCGGTACAGGGAACCGGAAGTGGAATGGAGTAGTATTGTTTGGTTTGCTCAATGTATTCCAAGGCATGCTTTCCTAGTGTGGTTGATTATGAAAGGTAAATTGACGACTCAAGTTAAGATTTTACAATGGGATTTGGCGCGTAGAAAGAATATGAACATGATGCGCTGTCTATTATGTTATGCGGATAATGATTCTCATAGTCACTTGTTTTTTGAGTGTAAATACTCCTCGCAAGTGTGGCTTTCGATTAGACAAAAGGCTGGTATGGAGTCGGTAAATCCAAAATGGGCGGATATTGTAGATTGGTTGGTCCTTCGTGCTCGGTCAAAGTCTGCTGCTGTTTATGTTGCACGTCTTATGGTTGCGGCTAGTTCTTATTGTATCTGGCAGGAGCGTAATGCTAGAATATTCAAGAATCAATTGAGACCTCCGGAAGTGATAAGCAAAGCTATTATTGACACGGTGCGTTACAAGCTAATGGGTGCGAAGCTGAAGAACACGGCTAGTGTGCAAAGGCTTCTTGGGGAGTGGAAGATCAACGGCAATGACATCATCGATGATGGTGGCTGATTTGTTTCGTGTTTTTTGATGTCGATTGGTTCTAGATGGTAGTCTAGTTTGGTTTGTTAGCTTTGGTTTTGATTGTTTACTTTGTTTTACTTTCATGGGGCATGTCTCATGATTGAACTAGTGTAGGCTCTCTACACTACTTGTTTTGTTTGGTTGTGAATATATAGAATCACCGGGGTAACCCTTTACCCAAAAAAAAAGGTTCGAAGAAGGATAATGAGTGAAGATCTGCCCCAGCCAAGTCGTCGATTGCTGCGGTACCTGAACTGAATGCTCTGAGGTTATGAAGTTGTCCACTGCTACTGATAATGGAAAAGGTTATGAAGTTGACTTCTTTGCCTTCTTGAAGGTGGTTGGGCATTAACCAACACAACAGTGAAACCCGATCCAGCTTTCGCTCCCTTCGTTTCCTCAGGGCCCTCACTTCCTCACTCAACTCACTCAGACGCTCGCCTTACGTCACTTCGCTCGCCTTGGGAGGAAGGCTGCTGACGGTAGCGAATCTCAGAATATGAATAAGATCAGAAAGGCCATCATAAGAGCAAACAAGGCAGTGGCTTCCGTGAGAGCAAAGCCTAAAACGGCATAACCAAACAATTTAGTATCCAATTACGGACTCCGTGCTATTGAATGGATCAACGAATTGAATATCTTTCCAATTCCGACTGCAGTTCTAGCTAAAGCAGTTCCAGCACCGATGACTTTTAAACCCTCCGTAACATCTTTAAAAGTTTTCATTTCAGTCTATTAATTGGAAGCAGGATTTTGATTCTTGAAAGCGAGTTAAGTGTCGCTGAGGGGCACGAACGGTATAACAATAAGTACTGATTCGACTAGCTCGAACGTGGGGAACGAATGCTTTAATGTGAACAAATAGTTGACTCTTGCAAGTTTGTGGCCAGCGATCACCCTCTAAGCTATACGCTTGATAACGAACTAAAGGGCTCGAAGCTATAGAAGCTCTACAAATAGCAGTTCTTATGAATTTATGGCACAATTCTTTAAGCTGGGTAAAGGTAAAGTAAACAGTAAACAGCAAAGACTCCCTATATCGAACCCCATTTTTGATACGCCTTAGTATAAAGAGCTGGCTTAGTACATATCCATAAATATGTCTTTTTGACTGCGGCATAGCTATACCGTGGTTTTCCTTTTCATAAGAGAAAGGATCCTATAGGTATAGCATACGTAAGTTTCCCTATATCTATGTATTTACCTTACATGCCTTAAATTTACAGATGAGTCAGGATCCTAATCTTACTATTACAATTATAGGATCAGCTCTTATTTGCAATCTTCCTTAAAGAAAGTCTAAGGTAGTTACAGGTCCATTTTCCTTTTTTATAATGTGCGGGATTCCTACTCTGAGTAGGCTTCTTCGTGCGTGCCATTCTAAGAGTCTTCATTTACTCCGGTATAAAGTTATATCAAGGTCAATAATTTATTACTGGTCCACCAAGAAAATTTTTTTTCAACTAAGGTTTATTTAAGTCCGGCACAGCATGCCTTTTCCGTTTATAGCGGATAGGTAATTTAGCTACCTCCGCAGCAACAATTGCTTCATCGGGAACTGTCGTCGTGGGATCCGTAATAGTGAGCATTGTAACTGATACTGGGAGTTTAATATCTAGTTTTTTCTGCTTACAAAATGCTTACGCTTACCAAAAGGACTAGGGCATCTTGTCAAAAGCAAAAGCGAGCGGTGACTCTATCGGAATCTATAAAACTCGACTGGAAGCGGGAGGAAGCCACTCTAAAGAGGAGGACTGTCAAAGAGTCATGTTGGGCTTCGACTATGGACTAGGAGTTCTCCATGGCCATAGAGAGGCAATTGACCTTTTAGACAAATTGATACTGGGAAAACTTATTTTCTTGCAGATTGTGAAGTAGTGTATAGTTTTTCAGCCACCTGAGCAGTCGTTTATTTAGCTTTGATTCAATGGGAAGATGTTTAGGTGAATCCGTACCAGTAACCATCCGGGAAGCCAACTTCACCCATTTAGTGCGCTCTTTCTTTTAGGTGTCGAGATCTTTAGGAATCTTGTCCCCCTGGTCCTGGCACTGACGTAACACCCCAATCGCGTAATACAACAACACGCGGTAGAAATATCGGGGAGTCACGTTACAAATTGCTCACAACTACTGGTACTAAATTGTTTTAATATTATTAACATTGTTTTACAAACAAAGAATACATGTAATTGTTCTTTTTGATTTAGAAGTCTAAGGCCCGAATGCAGTCCTATGCGTTGCACACTTGAATAGTTGAAAACCTGAAACATATGTGAAAAATAGTCAGCATAAAAAGGCCGGCGAATACATAGGTTTGGTTAGCCAAATAAATGGCAAAACATTTGATATTGCAATACTTTGACAACTACGAGAGCTGTCAATTGAAAATAAATCTTGAAGCCAAAGAATGGCCAAAAATTTAGTATTGCAAAACATAATCTTGATTGTGAAAACTCGTGCCAAATAGTTTTGTATATGGCAATATGATTATTACTAAGTCATTTTTATGCCATTTGAAATTGTACATCGTAATCTTGATTAAATCATCGAAAAACTCGTTAATGTGTTATTAGAAATTCTATCAAGGATTAATAATAACTGTTTTGAAATAAATCAAAACTTGTGTGAGTATTATAAAAACCATGTCAATGATTTATAATAATACTTTAGACATCCTTCAAAGAATCTAACATATAAAGATATGGGAGATTCTTCAAAGATTTGGATAATCGAATATTGGATCAATTGTACACAAATATCCTAAAGTGATTCGGATAACACTACAAGAATAATAAAATAAGAACACTTATATATAGGAAGTACCAACGGCGTATCCACCATGTTCTTATTTTATTATACCCGTTTCGTTATCTAAATCACAACTACCACATAAACACATAAATCGTCAACTTGTGCCAACTCATAAACACGCATTAAAGTACACAATGAATCAATCAAGGACTCTAATATTAGTACTTTAAACATCCTACAAGAATCAACCTATGAAGATAGATAGATGCTATAAGGATTCGGTTTCTGTTACATTGTCTACTCACATACGCATTAAAGCACACAATGAATCCAATCAAGGACTCCAATATTAGTACTCTAAACATCCTACAAGAATCAATCTATGAAGATAGATAGATGCTATAAGGATTTTGGGTTCTGTTATATTGAATCATTGAATCAAAACAATCCTAAATCCTAATGGCGATTCGGGATAACGCCACGAATGGTAATACAATAAGCACACTTATATATAGGAAGTACCAGCGACGTATCCACCATGTGCTTATTGTATTATCTAGTTTCGTTATCTAAATCACCAACAATCTACACATAAACCAACCATCGTCTATAAAGTACTTCTTAAAAATCTCACTATGAAGATAGGAAGATCTAAGACTGTACTTCAAATATCCTATAAGAATCTAACTATGAAGATAGATAGTTCTTTTAAGGAATTGGATAACCATTGTATTTGCATAATCGGAATAATACACATAAAAGCACCTAGTAAACACATATATGCCATACATTTGGAAAACAATTCAGTTGCACATATGAATCACCCCAAAGCATTTGAAAATGGTAAAAGAGGGGAACTATGTACTCGCCTGGGATTGCGTGTAGGTCTTGTTTAAATGATATAACAAAGCTCAAAGGATCAAAAGTTCAAGTGTCAAAACATGTGTTATATGCCTTAACATATCTAATTATGTTGTATAATCAGTTTAGATGTCAAAAATGTGTTACATATGCTTAAAATGAAATTATGCACAAAAAGGGCATTTTGGTCATTTTCCTAAGGCATATAAACTACCTATCATACAACTAACTAAACGAAGTGACCATAAGGTATAACCTCGGAAGGTTATTCCCTATACAACTATGGTCACAAAATATGTTTGGTCGGATCCTAACGATCGACCAAACGGGTCGGGTTCAAAAGTCTAAGCGGTTGTTTAGACAGCTTATCTTACGAACCTATATAAGCACTAAACTAAAAGTGACGGGTTAAACATGTTAAAACATGTTTAACTAAGTTAGAAAACAAGTTTGATATCAAAACAAAGTGTTTTGATACCCAAAGATAGTTTCATTGCAAAATACGCATAAACACGTACTTTGATCGAAACTATGACTCCTCACTACGCCTAATCAACGTGGTAATCAGTAGGCATAGTCACAAGAGACTATAACCATCGTGATTATGCTCACGTTGCAAAGTTCAAACGAACTTTGTGTTGACCAATTCATGGTCAAAGCAGAAAGTCAAACACCGTTTGACTTTCATGCTTGAAATATATGAAAAGCATGAAAGAAGCTTACAAAATGTCCAAGCAATGAAGATTTGAACTCAAAATTCTTAGGTATGAAGCTTCATAAGTAAGAGCTTCAACTTAGAGAAGAATTGAGATCAAATTGTGAGGAATTCCAAATGAAGCAAGTGGGTATTTATAGAAAGTATGGATCAAGGAGATCATTCCAAGTGTTTAGAAGGTGAAATCTTGAACCTACATGTGTGGAACATGGTTTTGTATACAATGGGAGCCCCAAAACTGTCACACCCCGACCGCGTTAAAACAACGAAACCGTGACGGAAACATCGGGGAGTGTTGTAACAGAATTATTGTTCCACAACCTTGGTAATCAAATGTTTCATTTTATTGATTTATAGAATAATTTACATTGTCTTAAAACCAAACAAACAACTTACATATCATCTATCATTGTTTTTATGTCACTAAGGCCACGTCCAGATCCTAAGTGAACACGCTTTCTAGCAATCAACATCATACATCACCACCTGAAACATATGTAAAAACAAAGTCAGCAAAGAAATGTTGGCGAGCGCATAGGTTTTGTGAGAGTGTCGGATTCATGGCTCGTTGATATGTTGCAGTACCTCATTTGCCTACAAGAGTCAAAAGTATAAACCTCGTTTTGAAAAGTGTATTGCAACATGAGTAACCAACTAAAATCAAGATGGTTAAAGTTTATAAAATATCGTAGCCATAATTCTTAACGCAAAAACATTTGTTTTAGTAAACCAAATCGTAAAACATCTCGTATAAACTCGTTAATAAAACTCGTATGGTTTATATCATTTCGAAAACCTCGTTGTGTGACATCGTTTCAAAATCATTTCCCAAGTGACCTAAATAATGACACGGAATATAATATGATAAAAGCACTTATATATAAGATGTACCAGCTGTAACACCCGTGTCACTCCAACCATCAGACAAATGCCAAACCAATGAAATATAGTATTTCATACTTGGGATTTGTAAAAATATGTGTATCGTTTACACATATCAATTCTTGTTCGATTTCAAGCTTTAAATCGCTTTCTGGAGGGTTATACGCGCTCTGATGTGTAGATATAACCAGTTTAATCCAACGAACACTCCGGAATAGTGAAATAGGCTTAACATACCTTAAATAACCTATACATAACTTAGATATAAGCTTTGGAAGGTTTGGTGTGGTGAAATCAAAGTTTAATCGCTTACAGGGACTAAAGTTGACAAACTGCGAAAGTATGCCAATTTGAACTGTAACAGACATTCCGGAACATGACCATAAGTTAAAAACACCTTAAATATCCTTTATATAGCTTAGAAATAGGCTTTGAGGGGTTCGGGGTGCTAAAATAAACTTTTGGGTCATTCAGGGACTAAAAGTGTCAAAAAGTGCACAAGTTTGCATTTTCGCGCATAACTTACGTTCTGAATACATCTGGACATCCAAAAATTTATGTAAGCATGACTACATTATATTTTAGTGTTCGCCTTAAGAAAAATCCATTCGTCGCGTCATTTGGATCGTTTTTCGCGCTTATGCGCATTCCGTCGTAATTACGCGAACATCGCGATCGTACGGCCAAACGAACCGACACCCGGCATATTTTTGAGCATGTTTTGAGTTCCCTATACTTTAACTTCATTTTAGAGCCTTGAAATGAGGTTAACGGGGTTCAAACGCATCGAAAAAGGCCTTAAACACGTGCAGGGACCATTTCTGCCACTTTTGAAACATTTCTGAAACAGGGGGGTGCTAGCGTAGCGCGACTGCATAGTGCCTTTGCAATAGCGCTACGCGACTGCCTAACCTGACCAGATTAAATGTATTTGCAATCAGATTTCAGCTGATTAATCCTCACCCACATGTTTCCAATTGTCTAGTCATGTGATAAGGATGGAATTTCAGCCACCATAAGGTTCCGACAAGTGTACGCCTTGGATCGTGGCACGTTTTCCTTGAAACGATCTTAACGGTTACCCGAAAACTATAAATACCCCACCCCCCATTACTTCAAATGCACTAGAATTCTGATTTTAGAAACTCTAAGTTGAAACCATTGTTTCATACCTGAGATTCTTGAATCGGGATTAGCATTCGGGGACCCTGGGTAAGTATTCTTTCGTTCTTTTCCTTATTTTACTGCTTTTCGAGTCAGAAAGTCAAACTTTGTTTGACTTTCAGCGTTGACCAGTAATGGTCAATGCGAAGTTCGTTTGAACTTCGCAACGTGAGTGTAATCACGTTGGTCATAGTCCCTTGGGACTATGCCCACTGATTACCACGTTGTCTAGAGTCGTAGGGTAGGCGATCTAATAAATCGCCTATACCTTCGAACTCGACCCATTTGGTCGATCATTAGGATCCGACCAAACACATTAGGTGACCATAGTAGGTAGGGAATAACCTTCCGAGGTTACACCCTATGGTCACATCGTTTAAGTAGTTGTATGATAGGTAGTTTATATGCCTTAGGTAAATTACCAGAATACCCTTTTCATGTATAATTGGTAATTAAGCGTATGTAACCTAAACCTTTGTCACATAACTGATTATGTAACATGTTTAGGCATATAACACTTGTCATAGGGCTAGTTAGGCGGTCCGAACGCGTTTCACGCGAACGACACGTTAAAGTAGCATAAGCTTCCTAAACGGGTCGTAATGGGTCATAGACACTTAGGTTAAGTTTCATTTAGCATGTAGGCCTTGTTAAACCATATCACATGAGTTCCTACACTCATTTGGTTTACAAACCCTAATGCTACCCAATCTTCCGATTTAGGTCCGGTTATTTAACATAGTTACCTATATTAGGTGCCGTTTGATTTCCGTGATCTCTAGCATTGTTTGGTTGTTACTCAAGGACTACTGAGCAATCTCAAGTGAGTACATAGACCCCTCTTTTACTGTTTTCCAAACTGTTTTGGGGTGAAACACATGTGCCTACTTGTTACTTTCATGCTTTCCGTTTTCACATCATATACTTCCTATGTTCATTAGTACATTATAGTACATGATTTCATTACATTTCATACTAGGTGTGCCATTGTGTGCATTACTTAGTACATTGTTTTACATTACATCACATGCTACGTATGTCTATTGTTGCATACTTAGTACAGGTCGCATGCTACGTATGTATGTTGTTGCATACTTAGTACAGTTCACATGCTATGTATGTTCAATCGTTGCATTGTTCTTCATACTTAGTACATTTGTTATTCATCACATTCTTACAGTTTGGACGCATATTACATGATTTACATTGATCATGCATTTACTACACAAAACATAACTTTGATTTAAACCAAGTTTTACTTCAATACTTTGTTTTTGTGCATATGGTTTAGTTGAGACATTTCGCTTGCCATACATGACATATTTGACATAGACATTTGACATGGATATTTGACATAGACATCTTACATTGATTGGTTTGGTTTGATTAAGTGATTAAGTAACGATGCGTGTGTAATATGATACAAGCATGGTGGATACGCCGCTGGTACTTCCTATATATAAGTGTTTGTATAATATTACATAGCGTAACGTTATTTGAATCATTTCAGTTTGATACATATGACATTTTATACAAATAACATATTTTTCACAAGACATTGTTTTACAACAACTTATCTTATACAAACTCAGTTACATGGTTATTCAGTTAACCATACATTTTTCATTATTTATACATATCATCTGATCTTATCGATTTTCAAATGATTTACAAAACAAAGCAAATAACAAGGTTCATGACTAAACATTTTCTCAAATATAAGTCATGAAACCTATTTTCACAAAACCTATGTATCTCACCGGCATCTTTATGCTGACGTACCATATTTTCACATGTGTTTTTCAGGAGCTGTTGCATAAGATGATCAAGATACACATAGACAGACTTGGGCTTTAGTGACAATAAAAGATGCAAGACTAGTTAATTATGTTGTATATTCTTTGTTTGTTAAGACATTGTAACACTTTTATCAATAAAACGAAACTTCAATTGCCATGGATTTGAAACGATTAATTCTGTTACAACACTCCCCGACGTTTCCGCCATGTTTTGTATGTTCCACGTGGTCGGGGTGTGACACCAGCGGCGTATCTACCATGCCTTTATCATGCTACACCCATCCCATTATCTAATCACTACCCAAAACCAATCGTTTATCCAATTCGTTTATCTCGTTTAAGTCGTATCAAATCGTTTAACTCGTCCCAAAATCGTATTCGTTTTAATTGTGAAACTACTTATGGTCGTCTCGCAAATAACATTCAATCCTTCGTGACTCGACTATCTCGCTTCTCGCATTAACAACCCACCAAAGGGTAAGTTAACAATCATCAGATTCGGTCGTTACCTACGTAACCATGGGTGTAGTCTGATAACGGGATTTGTCAGATTCTATGGTACCATAACCTAATACTGGTCGGCTCGGCCAAAGCTAATGAATGTCATTCGCTATGTAATTACAACCAACAAGTTCGTTCACATTATCAAAATCGTTATTAGTTTAATATAACCCATTTAAATCATTTTTGAAATCATCTTTTAAACCTCGAAATCGTTTAATACATATGAATCACCCCAAAACGATTGAAAACAGTAAAATAGGGAAACTATGTACTCACATAGTTACCACAAAACATGTAAAAAGAGGGGATCTGTGTACTCACATCGAAGTGCAAAGTATCCTCAATCTAAAGAACTCAACAAGCTCAAGCAAATCAAGGAAACTCAAGTAGCACCTAGTAATCGAATCACTAGTAAATAAATCGACACCTAAATCGGAAGATCGGACAGAATGAGGTCTTGTAAACCAAATGAATGTAGGAACTCATGTGATATGGTTTAACAAAGCCTACATTCTAAATCGGAACCTAGCCTAAGTGCTTTCGACCCGTTACGACCCATTAAGGTAGCTTACGCTACTTTAACGCGTCGTTCGTGCAACGCGCGTTTGAGACGTCTAACTGGTCCTATGACAAGTATTATATGCCTAAACATGTTTAAATAAGTTGCATAATCAGTTAGGTGACAAATGTTTAGGTTACATATGCTTAAAATCCAATTATGCATGAAAAGAGCATTTTGGTCGTTTACCTAAGGCATATAAACTACCTATCATACAACTACTTAAACTAGGTGACCATAAGGTATAACCTCAGAAGGTTATTCCCTATTTAACTATGGTCACTAAACATGCTTGATCGGATCCTAATGATCGACCAAACGGGTCGAGTTCGAAAGTCTAAGAAGTGGTTTGGACCGCTTGACTTACGTCTCTAAACAAGCACTAAACTAAAAGTGACGAGCTAAGCATGTTAAAACATGCTTAACTAAGTTAGAAAACAGGTTTTGATATCAAAATGAAGTGTTTTGATACCATGAGTAGTTTGGTTGCAAAATACGCTTAAATGCGCATTTTGACCGAAACTACGACCCGTCACTACGCCTAGTCAACGTGGTAACCAGTAGGTATAGTCACTAAGGACTATAACCATCGTGATTACGATCACGTTGCGAAGTTCAAACGAACTTCGTGTTGACCAACTCGTGGTCAAAGCAGAAAGTCAAACATTGTTTGACTTTCACGCTCGAAAAACATAAAAGAACGAAAGAAGCTTACAAAGGGTCCTTGCTAGGGAGAACTTGATCTTAAAATCTCAGGTATGAAGTATTGTAACTTCAACTTAGAGAAATCAGACTAAGGGTGAAGAAAAATGAATGAATGGCATGGCTATATATAGTTTTCGCAAAACCGTTAAGATCATTCCTTGCTAAAGAGGGAAAGATCTAGGCCATACAATTGTTAGGGAAGGATTAGAGGACTTGTTCATCACACAAACTAGTCCAATGTTTCCGAAATCTGCTGTGCTGGTGATGGCTTACGAACCGTAAGCCCATCCTTATACGGTCCGTAAGGACCTTGCAGGTCAGCAACTTCCACAAACTGGCAGATTTAGTCCCTGAAGCCCCAAACTTGATTTTTGATGCATTTTTGACACGTTTAAGCCCCGTTAACCCCATTTCAAGGCTGTAAAATGATGTTAAAGTATAGGGAACTTAAAATGTGCTCAAAAATATCTCGGATGTCGGCTCGTTTGGTCGTATGGTTGCGTTGTTCGGTTAATTACGACGGAAGTCGTAACGAACACAAAAACGATCCAAATTAAGCGACGAATGGAATTTTATCATGCCAATCACTAAAATAAAATATTTTAATGACTACATAAAATTTTGGGTGTCCGGATATATTCAGAACGTAAGATATGCGCGAAAATGCAAACTTATGCACTTTTTAACGCTTTTAGTCCCTATTGATCAATAAAGTTTATTTTAGCATATCGAACCCCTCAAAGCCTATTCCCAAGCTATGTAAAGGATATTTAGGGTATGTTTAACTTATGATCAAGTTTCGGAACGTTCGTTACTGAACAAATCGGCATACTTTCACAGTTTGACACAAATAGTCCCTGCGATCGAACAAACTTGTTTTCTACACACCAAACCATCCAAAACTTATTTCTAAGTTATGTGAAGGTTATTTAAGGTATGTTAAGCCTATTTCACTATTCCAGAGTATTTTTCGTGTTAAACTGACTGCGTTTACGCACCAGTTTGCGTATAACCTTCCAGAAAGCGATATAAAGCTTGAAATCAGAAATCGAATCAAATCGTAAAATCATCAAACACAAATACACACATAATAACACCAAAACACATTGTTTTATTAATAATTTCTATTGTTTTACATTGTACATCGATTACAGAGCATAGTTATCACAGTCTCCCCTACTTTAGGAAATTTCGTCCCGAAATTTTAACTTGAGGAAACTTATGAGAACAATTGCGGATATTTCGCCTTCATTTGGTCCTCACGCTCCCAAGTAAACTCTGGGCCACGTTTGGATTCCCAGCGAACCTTGACCAATCAAATCCGTTTGTTCTTCAACTGTTTGACTACACGGTCCGTTTGTTCTTCAACTCGACAAAGTGCATCGTTTCATCAACTTGAATTTTGTCGAGAGGAATGTGAAGATTAGCGTCAGCTAAACACTTTCGCAAATTGGACACGTGAAAATTCGGGTGAATATTTCCAAGCTCTGGAGGTAGCTCAAGTCGATAGGCAACCTTTCCAATTCTTTCAACAATCTTAAATGGTCCAACATATCGAGGTACAAGTTTTCCTTTCTTTCCAAATCTCACCACTCCCTTCCAAGGTGACACCTTGAGTAGGACATGGTCTCCGACTTGAAATTCCAAAGGCTTACGTCGTACATCCACATAACTCTTTTGACGGCTTCTAGCTGTCACAAGATTATCGCGAATTTTCTTGATTTTGTCTGTCGTTTCCAGAATGAGCTCAGGTCCAGTAAGCTGAGCTTCACCGATCTCATTCCAACAGACAGGTGAACGACATTTTCGACCGCAAAGAGCTTCGAATGGTGCCGTATTGATGCTAGCATGACAACTATTGTTGTAAGAGAACTCGATCAATGGAAGATGAGAATCCCAATTACCACCAAAATCTATCACGCATGCTCTAAGCATATCCTCCAATGTTTGAATCGTCCTCTCAGATTGTCCATCTGTTTGGGGATGATAAGCAATGCTTAGATATAGTTGGGTTCCCATAGCAGATTGCATGGTTTTCCAAAAATGAGATGAAAATCGAGCATCACGATCAGAAATGATGTCCAAAGGAACACCATGTCGAGATACAATCTCATCAACATAAATCTTTGCAAGTTTATCAGCAGGTAGATCCTCGCGAATTGGAATAAAATGAGCTGACTTCGTTAAACGATCGATAACAACCCATATAGCATCATGACCTTTAGATGTACGCGGTAATTTAGTGATGAGATCCATCGCAATGTTTTCCCACTTCCAAACCGGTATCTCTGGTTGTACAAGCAAACCAGATGGTCGTTGATGTTCAGCCTTGACTTTGAAACAAGTTAGGCATTTCGATACATACAAGGCAATACCCTTCTTCATACCAGGCCACCAACACTGAGTACGAAGATCCTTGTGCATTTTGTCAGCACCAGGATGGATAGAATATCGAGACTTGTGATATTCGTCCATCACTAAAGTGCGAAGATCATCTTGTTTCGGGATCCACAGACGATCCTTGAAATAGAGTAACCCATCGTCTTTCACTTCGAGTTTAAGCTCAAGTTGACGTGGCAATTCCTTACCTATCAAATTTTGTGAAACACAAAATTGTTGAGCTTGAAGAACACGAGTTTGGATATTAGATAGAGTTCGAACAGAATGAAGTTTGACTCGCTCCTTTCGACTAAGCGCATCGGCTACGACATTCGCCTTACCAGGATGGTAGCGAATCTCGCAATCGTAGTCGTTCAAGAGCTTAACCCATCATCGTTGCCTCATGTTCGGCTCCTTCTGATTGAGAATGTGCTGGAGACTTTTGTGGTCTGTGAAAACCACACACTTCGTGCCATAGAGGTAGTGTCTTCAATTTTTTAAAGCAAAAACCACAGCACCCAATTCAAGATCATGAGTGGTGTAGTTCTTCTCGTGAACTTTCAATTGTCTAGACGCATATGCTATGACTTTGCCTCGTTGCATGAGGACACAACCAAGGCCTAAGTTGGACGCATCGCAGTAGATAACGAAATAATTGTTTCCCTCGGGCAAAGATAGAACAGGAGCATCACATAGCTTCCGTTTCAGCGTTTGGAATGCTTCTTCTTGCTTGGGTCCCCACTCAAAAGGCTTATTCTTTTGAGTCAAAGCAGTGAGTGGAACCGCAATCTTCAAGAAATTCGAAATAAACTGACGATAATAACCAGCAAGTCCGAGAAAAGAACGAACTTCTGTTGGTGTCGTTGGTGTATCCCAATCCTTAATTGCAGCAATTTTGCAAGGATCCACATGAATACCTTGCTCGTTGACACTATGTCCCAAAAATTGAACTTCTTTAAGCCAGAATTCACACTTGGAGAATTTAGCAAAAAGTTGTTCCTTCTTTAGGAGTTCCAAAGTCAAACGAAGGTGTTGCTCGTGATCGGCTCGAGACTTTGAATAAACAAGAATATCGTCGATGAAAACAATGATGAACTTGTCTAAATAAGGTTTACAGACCCTATTCATTAAGTCCATGAAAATAGCTGGAGCATTCGTCAAACCAAAAGGCATGACGGTGAACTCGTAGTGCCCATATCTCGTGCGGAATGCAGTTTTGGGAATATGTTCTTCGAGTACACGAAGTTGATGATACCCAGAACGCATATCGATCTTGGAAAAAACAGGTAGCACCTTGCAGCTGATCAAAGAGATCATCGATTCGAGGTAGGGGATATCGATTCTTGATGGTAAGCTTATAAAGCTCACGATAATCGATACACATTCGAAAAGATCCATCTTTCTTTTTCACAAAGAGGACAGGAGCACCCCAAGGCGAAAAGCTCGGACGGATGAATCCTTTATCAGACAACTCTTGAAGCTGTTTTGATAATTCTTGCATCTCAGACGGTGCAAGACAATAAGGTGCTTTCGCAATCGGGTTGGCATTGGGTACAAGATCAATATGAAACTCGACTTGACGAACTGGAGGCAAACCAGGCAGTTCATCAGGAAACACCTCTGGATAATCCCGAACAATCGGAATATCCTGAATACTCTTGTTCTTGCCCTTCTCCTCGGTGACATGTGCCAGAAAAGCAACATATCCTTTTCGTAAATAACTTCGGGCTTTCGTACACGACATAAGTTTCAAACCAAGAGATGGTTTCTCGCCACAAACTTCTAGGACATCACCAGACGAAAGAGGAATATGAAAGATCTTATCGAAACAAATCACCTTAGCATGATGTTTGGTTAACCAATCCATCCCCACGATAATGTCGAAACTCCCAAGTTGCATCGGTGTGAGGTCGATAGGAAAAAGATGGTTATCAAGGTTCAATTGACAACCACGAAGAACAGAATCGAGTACGAGAGGTTTACCAGTCGCAACTTCAACAGATAAGGGTTTCCTCAGTTTAGTTCTAGGTATCGCAAGTAAAGGCTCAAAAGACAATGAAACAAAACTCCTATCGGCACCAGAATCGAAAAGAACAGATGCAAGTTGATTGTTAACAAGGAACGTACCGTTAACAACCTCGTTGTCCGCCCTCGCCTCGTTCGCATTCAGATTGAATGCTCTTCCACGAGCGGGATTCACATTCACGATCGCGTTCGGATTCGCATTTGCATTTACCAACCTCGGGCAGTTGTTGCGGAAATGACCCATTTCTCCGCAATTGAAACCCGAACCAGGTGAGAATCTCGCAGCATTCCCTTGAGCTTGTGCTGGAACTTGAGCAGCCTGATTCTGACCCAAACGACAAATGTTGGCCAGATGCCCAAGTCTACCACACGTAGTACACTGTTTACAGGCCTGTTGGGCAACATGGTGACCGTTGCATCATGTACAGTGAGGTGCGGTACCAGCATATTGCTTCTTCGCTGGAGGTAGGGCTGGTGGGTTCTGAGGGTTCTGAACAGTGACGGCAAAGTTTTGGGAAGCCTTGTGCTTGCTTGACTTTTTAGAAGACTCACCCTGCTTCTTCCCCTTACCCTTACCCTTTTCTTGTGCAGAATCAGCTGTCTCTTTTTTTTTTATCACCCTTACGGGTCAGTTTCCCTTAGCTGACCTGAGACTCGGTCAGTGTAGCAGCCAACTCAATCGCTTGACGGACAGTAGTAGGATTACTGCCAGTCATAATATCCTGCACAGAATTGGGTAATCCATCGATATACCTCTCTATTGCCTTCTCCAAAGGGGTAAGCATAGTAGGACACAACAAACTGAGCTCCTCATATCGATCCGTATAAGCACGGTGTTCTCCCCCGTCTTGTTTCAGATCTTCAAATTCTCGTTCCAAGGCTCGAATTTCGTGACGGGGACAGAACTCTCTCATCATGAGAGCTCGGAACTCTTCCCACGTTTGTGCCATCGCCACATCGGCACCCCTATCACGCATCACACCGTTCCACCATGTAAGAGCACGCTTCTCGAATACACTGGATGCAAATTCAACTTTACGCTCATTCGGACACTGCATATGTCTGAATGTGCTTTCCAAACTTTTGAACCACTGCAGGAGCGCAGTTGCTCCTTGCGACCCAGAAAACTTCAATGGCTTAGCAGAATTAAAATTCATGAAACTACATTGTGCATTATTGTTGTTATTATTGTTGTTGTATAACTCATGGATCTGGGTTACTACGCCAGGAAGCACTCCAGCCATTTGTTGAGCAACAAGGGCTGCGACTTCTTCAGCAGTAAAAGGTTGAGCATCACGTCGAGAAGGCATTATCTAACAAGGAAACATGAGAAATGAGTGAGGTCGACAAGTGGAAAAACAAAAGAGGTATTGAAAACATTGACAAAACACAAGGAAGGCGATCATTCGTTCGTTACCTCGAACAAACAAGCGACATGCATTGACTAATCAAAGTAAATGGGTCATAATAATGTATCACCGAAGACATGCTCGCCTATAAGTGAACACTCACCCCAAGAGTTCCCAGGTAAGAGTGACTGGTCCGATACTGCGGATTTGTACGAACACTCTAGCCTTAGACAGAAAACTCATGGTACAGGCATTCACTCTTCCAGTTTGCACGTGTTCACATTATTTAGACCCAAACTTTGAAGAGATTTTGAAAATTATGAGGGATCAAAACCTTGTAATCAATCATCCAAGGATAGATGATTAATTTTCGAAGCGGATTTGTTATTGTGTTCTCGTTGTGGTTATCACCTAAGGATAGGTGACGGTATTGTTTTAAAATCTAAGCGCAAGTCTTCTTGCGTTAGGGTCCTAGAAAGTTATAGTCAAGGTCAAAGCATTACTAATAACCTAATTCCCTATAACCATTGGCTCTGATACCAACTCTTCTGTCACGCCCAGACCGCGTTAAAACAACGAAACCGCGGCGGAAACGTCGGGGAGTGTTGTAACAGAATTATTGTTCCACAACCATGGTAATCAAATGTTTCGTTTTATTGATTAATAGAATAATTTACATTGTCTTAAAACCAAACAAACAAGTTACATATCGTCTATCATTGTTTTTATGTCACTAAGGCCATGTTTAGATCCTAAGTGAACACGCTTCCTAGTAATCAACATCATACATCACCACCTGAAACATATGTAAAAACAAAGTCAGCAAAGAAATGCTGGCAAGCACATAGGTTTTGTGAGAGTGTCGGATTCATGGCTCGTTTATATGTTGCAGTACCTCATTTGCCTACAAGAGTCAAAAGTACAAACCTCGTTTTGAAAAGTGTATTGCAACATGTGTAACCAACTCAAATCAAGATGGTTAAATTTATAAAATATCGTAGCCATGATTCTTAACCCAAAAACATTTGTTTTAGTAAACCAAATCGTAAAACATCTCGTATAAAATCATTAATAAAACTCGTATGGTTTATATCATTTCGAAAACCTCGTTGTGTGACAACGTTTCAAAATCGTTTCTCAAGTGAACTAAATAATGACACGGGATATAATATGATAAAAGCACTTATATATAAGATGTTCCAGCGGCGTATCTACCATGCTTTTATCATGCTACACCCGTCCCATTATCTAATCACTACCCAAAACCAATCGTTTATCCAATTCGTTTATCTCGTTTAATTCTTATCAAATCGTTTAACTCGTCCCAAAATCGTATTCGTTTTAATTGTGAAACTACTTATGGTCGTCTCGCTAATAACAATCAAACCTTCGTGACTCGACTATCTCGCTTCTCGCATTAACAAACCACCAAAGGGTAAGTAAACAATCATCAGATTCGGCCGTTACCTACATAACCCCCACACATAACCATGGGTGTAGTCTGATAACGGGATTTGTCAGATCCTATGGTACCATAACCTAATACTGGTCGGCTCGGCCAAAGCTAATGAATGTCATTGTCATTCGTTATGAAATTACAACCAACAAGTTCGTTCACATTGATGCAAATCGAAGACCCTACTTTCTCTCTCTAGCCAGGCGACTTTCTTCTTCAAGCAACCCTAGGTTTGATTCGTAATCTATTTGTATAACAGTCTGAGATTAGTGATTTGATCTTTCCAATGATCTATATCGAACTCGTTAGCAAAATAGTGATCGTTTTAAACTAGGGTTTTCTGTTTTCTTTCTGTCGTCTACATAATTTGCTGAATCGAAACTTCTGTATAGTCTGGTAGGTTTAACCGATTACATTATATAGATTGATAGATTCACAAGTTACGGCTAGTCTAGGGTTTGATCAGATTTGATTGGTTGCGTGCTGATTGTTTTTCTCGGAGTGTTGGAGGCTGGTTCATTCGTTTTTTGGAGAGATTGGTTTGTCGGCTGTTTAGGGTTTTTGTTGTTGCCTACGTTTTTACTGCTGTTTTACGTGTGCATGTGATTAGTTTGTTACAAAGATGAATCCTGAACCGCCTGATATCAATGAATATTTTGGGAAACCTCCATCTTTGAACGCTGATTACCGTGAACTGTATGGGAAGCCGCCGACCGTGATCAAGGGTTTAGGGAGTAAAGTACTCAATATTGATGGCAAAACGATGGCACCGAGACAGGGAGTTGTTGTGAATAATCTGAATGAGCGTCCAGTTATTAATGTTCTTGATGAATTGGAGAAAATAACTGTTCCGGTTGAGAATGTTTATGCGGGAAAACAACAGGAGAACCAGGAGAACCAGGTGTCTTATGCTAAAAAGGTCATGATGAATACTCAGTCTAAGCGAGAAGTTAACTTTAGGAAGCTGGATACGATGGAGACTCATCAGGAAGCAGATATTGTTATCCCAAGGGAGGTAGTTAAAACGGTTAAAGACAGATTTGAGAATGTGCTATATGGTTATTTTCTGGGGTACAGATTGCCGTTTCCTGTTATGGAGTATTATGTTAAAAATGTTTGGTCGAAATTTGGATTGGCTAAAGTCATGATGAATGCTGAAGGTTTTTTCTTTTTTAAATTTGATACAAAGGAAGGTATGAATAAAGCTCTTGAGGGTGGGCCTTGGCTGATTCGTAAAGTTCCTATTTTTCTCAACATCTGGTCGCCTTCGGTTAGCATGAAAAAAGAAGGTATTAAGTCGGTTCCTATATGGGTTAAGCTTCATAATGTTCCTATTTCTATCTATACGGATGATGGTTTGAGCTTGCTAGCGTCGAAAATTGGAACACCAAAAAGGTTGGATAGCTATACAGCGGACATGTGTGCGGATAGCTAGGGTAGGAGCAGCTTTGCTAGAGCCTTGATTGAAGTTAGTGCAGATGATGTTCTTAAGGATCAGATAGTTGTTGCTATACCGAAGCTGGAGGATGATGGTTTTTTCATGGAAAAAGTCAGAGTTGAGTATGAATGGAAGCCGCATCATTGTGCTACTTGTTGTATTTTTGGTCATAATGATCAAAATTGTCCTAAAAATGTTAATGTTAGCCAAAAGCAAGTAACGGTGGATGAGGAAGGATTTGTCACGGATAAGAGAAAGGTTGCTAAATTTGGGGTTGGGCAGAAAAAACAGAAACCAAAGTTTGTTTACAAGCCGAAACCAAATAGATCGGGTGCGAGTACTTCAGGAACGAAGCAAGATAATAGCTCGGGGCCTATTCATATTAAAACAGCGAATTCTTTTGAAGCTTTAGCAGCCGTGGATGGGAATGGTGAGGAGGTCAGAGATGTTGAGAAAGAAACTAGGCCGCATGTGGAGACCAATCAGTCTACGAAGACAGATGATGAGGTGAAGGAGGTTACTCCGACTGAGATGGCACAGTTTATGAATAATAACCAGCATACTAATTCTGAGGGGGCAAGCACTCCCGGTTCGAATGGTTTAAATGGGTAGCATAATGACTTGGAATGTTAGGGGCTTGAACCGGTCCCTCAAACAAAGTGAGGTTCGTTCTATTGTTGCTGATAACAAGCTTGATATGTGTGCAATTCTTGAATCTCATGTAGATGTCTCTAAGTTGGCTAAAGTGTGTAAGTATGTGTTCCGTAATTGGTGCTGGACGTCTAATGGTGGGTTATACTCTCGGGGTACAAGGATTATTCTCGGTTGGAATCCTAATGTGTTTGATGTTATGATCCTGTTTCAATCGGACCAACTTATTCATGTTCAGGTTATTTTCAAGGATAGCAAAAAGATTCTTTTTTGCTCTTTTGTTTATGCTGAGAACAAGTATCAAGATCGAAGACGTCTTTGGGATGATTTATGTAAGCATAAGGCTTTTTGTCATGATAAGCCGTGGGTGGTGATGGGAGATTTCAATTCGGCTCTCAATATTGAAGATTCATTGTTCGGGTCTTCCAATTCGTCTATTGGAATGCATGAATTTAATGATTGTGTTCAACAAGCTGATTTGTTTGATATTCAAGCTCATGGTTTGCAATATACTTGGAGTCAAAAGCCAAAGAGTGGAGTGGGTCTTCTTAAAAAGATAGATAGAATTATGGGTAATGTCTCTTTTATTGATCAATTTCCGGATGCTTTCGCTTTGTTTCATCCGTTTAGAGTGTCCGACCATACCCCTTGCATCTTAAGAACGTTGACATCATATGGGAATCAGCCGAGACCTTTTAAATTTCCGAACTTCATTGTCACGAAACCTGAATTTAAGGAGGCAGTTCATAATGAGTGGGTAAAAACAATCGAAGGTATCTCTATGCTTTCTGTTGTAAAGAAAATGAGGAACTTGAAACCTAAGTTGAGGAAGATCCTGTACAACCAAGGTAATCTACATGTTAGGGTGAATGAGTTGAGTAAATCTTTGGATGATATTCAGACCCGGATTGATCAGAACCCGTTGGATGTTCGGCTTAGGCAAATGGAGACTCAATATCTTCAAGACTTTCAATCAGCGGCTTACGATGAAGAGTGTTTCTTAAAACAAAAATCTAAGGTAACATGGCTCTGTGCGGGGGACTCTAATACTCGGTTTTTTCACAATTCTGTGAAAGCCAGAAATGCTCGTACCAAAATATGTAGTATTACGGATCGGTTGGGAGTTCGACATGAAGGTGATGATGTTGCTGATGTCTTAGTCTCGCACTATAAGGAGTTTTTGGGATTCGATGGTACGGTTGATAATGTTAACATGGATAATCTCTTCGTTAATGTGTTGAGTAGGGAGGTTGCGGATCATATGGTTGCTCAAGTTACTCGTCAGGAAGTCAAAAACGCAATGTTCAGTATTGGATAGGATAAGGCCTCGGGGCCTGACGGGTATACTTCTGCTTTCTTTAAACATGCGTGGGATATTGTGGGCAATGAGGTTACTGATGCGGTGTTACAATTTTTTGAAAACGAAAAGATTCTAAATCAGGTTAATCACACTATTCTTGCTTTGATTCCGAAGAAAGATGTTCCTGATTCAGTACTAGATTACAGGCCGATTTCTTGTTGCAATGTGATTTATAAATGCATAAGCAAAATTTTCACGGATCGATTAAAAGGAAGTTTGGGAACTCTTGTTAGCATCAACCAATCTGCATTTGTGCCAGGACGAAAGATCTCTGATAATATCCTTCACACAAGAGTTAATGCATAATTATCATCTGAATAGGGGTCCGGCTAGATGTGCGTTCAAGATTGATATTCAGAAAGCTTATGACACGGTCAATTGGTCCTTTCTTGAAAAGCTGTTGAATCGATTCGGGTTCCATCATAAAATGGTTGGGTGGATTATGACTTGTATTACTACAGTCTCGTATTCTTTGAGTATCAATGGCAATCTTCATGGTTACTTTAGAGGCAAAAGAGGGATACGGCAGGGTGATCCAATGTCTCCCTACTTATTCACGTTAATCATGGAGGTTCTCTCTCTTTTGCTCCAATAGGCTGCTAGTTTTCCGTACAAATATCATGCTAATTGTGCCAAGCAAAAAATAATTAATGTGTCGTTTGCTGATGACCTATTTATTTTTGTGCATGGTGATGTTATTTCGGTTAAAAAGGTTAAGCAGGCTCTTGAGACGTTTACTAATATCTCTGGTTTGGCTCCTAGTCCAGCGAAAAGTACTGTTTTTTTCTGCAATGTTCCTCAGTCAATTAGACAGGAAATTCTGGATATCATGCCGTTTCAGGAGGGTGAGTTGCCGGTTCGCTACCTGGGGGTTCCGCTCATTTCTTCCAGACTTATTTTTAAAGATTGCAAGGTCCTTATTGAGCGTATGGATAAGAAGATTGTTAACTGGATGACGAAGACTTTATCTTTTGCTGGCCGGCTTCAACTTATAAACTCGGTACTTTCGTCTATGCATATATATTAACGAGCTAGAGAAAAGAATTCCCACTCGTGTTATTAACGAGCTAGAGAAAAGAATTCGTCGGTTTTTGTGGAATGCGGGTTCGGAGGGTAGAATTCGTGCTAAAGTTGCCTGGAAAGATGTGTGTTTACCTAAAGAAGAGGGGGTTGGGCATTAGATGCATTTCGGATGTCAATAAATCGCTCATGGCCAAACATGTTTGGAGTATTATAAGTAAACGTGATTCTATTTGGGTGAAATGGATTCATGAGTACAAACTTAAAGGGAGAAATTTTTGGGAGGTTCCTTGTCGGGGTAGCATGAGTTGGGGATGGAGGAAAATTTTATCCATTCGGAGTATTATGAGACCTTTCATCTGGTATGTGCTCAAAAGTGGTATGCAAACAAATGTTTGGAGCGATAATTGGTGCCATGTAAGTCCGCTGAGCTCATTTATTACTCCTCGTGCTATAGCAAATGCAGGGTTTAATTTGAAGTTGTCGGTTGCGGATGTCATTGATACGAATGGGAATTGGAGATGGCCCCAAGCTTGGTTTGATTTATTTCCGGTTCTAATAAATATTCAAACGCCTCAACTAGTTGAAGATGCTTTTGATCGTTTGGTTTGGAAAGATTTGGATGGTAATGTTGGTGACTTTGAAGCGGCGCACGTATGGAATACGATTCGGAATAGGGATAACATTGCGAACTGGGTTCATATGGTTTGGTTCTCTCAATGTGTTCCACGGCACTCTTTTCATATGTGGCTGGTGATTAAGAACAAGCTGAAGACTCAGGATCGATTAGCGGTTTGGGAAGCTGGGAGTGCAACAAATCTTAACCTTATGTGTTGCCCGTTGTGTAAAAATGGTAGAGATAGTCGAGATCACTTGTTTTTTCAATGTGCGTTCGCGAACAAAGTTTGGACAAATGTGAAGAGCATGGTGAACTTAGATAGTGTTGATCATACATGGCACTCCTTAATGGGTTGGATCGATCAATATTCCAAGTCCAAGAAAGTGGATGATATAGTGTGTAAATTGATTATTGCTGCGGCTTCCTATTATATTTGGCAAGAGCGGAATAGTCGGCTTTTTAGCTCATCTCAGTTGACGGAGACACAAGTTGCGGAGAAGATTAAAAGTTCGGTTCCTTTAAGACTTATGGGGTTCAACTTTCGGCTGGAATCGACTAGGAGGAAGATTTTTAGCATCTGGAAGATTAAAGATAGCAATGATGATCAACCTGATCCGGGATAGAAGTTTTGTTTTAGTGTAGTGTTCGGCTGAGTTGTTTTTGTTGGCCGTGGTTGTGTCTAGCTTCTTGATATGTTGTTTGGTTGTTTTTTGTTTTGTTGGTTGGTTGTTTGTTTGTTTTCCTAGGCTTGGTATGCCAAGCCTAGTTGGTGTGTCGCTTTGATACACCTTTGTTCTCATTGGTTCATTTATAAAATTCATCGGGGTAACCCTTTACCCAAAAAAAAAGTTCGTTCACATTATCGAAATCGTTATTAGTTTAATATAACCCATTTAAATCGTTTTTGAAATCATCGTTTAAACCTCGAAATCGTTTAATACATATGAATCACCCCAAAACGATTGAAAACAGTAAAATAGGGGAACTATGTACTCACATGGTTACCACAAAACATGTAAAAGAGGGGATCTATGTACTCACATAGAAGTGCAAAGTATCCTCAATCTAAAGAACTCAACCAGCTCAAGCAAATCAAGGAAACTCAAGCAGCACCTAGTAATCGAATCACTAGTAAATAAATCGACACCTAAATCGGAAGATCGGATAGAATGAGGTCTTGTAAACCAAATGAGTGTAGGAACTCATGTAATATGGTTTAACAAAGCCTACATTCTAAATCGGAACCTAGCCTAAGTGCTTTCGACCCGTTATGACCCATTAAGGTAGCTTACGCTACTTTAACGCGTCGTTCGCGCAACGCGCGTTCGAGACGTCTAACTAGTCCTATGACAAGTATTATATGCCTAAACATGTTTAAATATGTTGCATAATCAGTTAGGTGACAAATGTTTAGGTTACATATGCTTAAAATCCAATTATGCATTAAAAGGGCATTTTTTTTTTGGGTAAAGGGTTACCCCTGGTGAATTTTATAAACAAATAAAACAGGGTGCGACAAAAAGTTTGACACACACTACTAGGCTTTCCACACGAAGCCTAGGACATACAAAACCCAACAACCAAAGCAAAACAATCCAACACAAACAAAGACAGCCCAACTATACTAAACCACACAACACTAAAACCCAAACACTAGACTCGCTTTAACCTGGGTCCTCTTCCATGTTGTGCATTGGAATCTTCCATCTCTCCAAGAGCTTCTTGTGCTTCATGTCTCTTCCAACTTTGAAACCCATTATTCGAAGTCTGACCGTATCAAGGATCACCTGTGCCACTGTATCAGCACATCTTTGACTATTCGAAAACAGCCGGTTGTTCCTCTCTTGCCAAATGAAATAAGTAGAAGCCGCAACCACAAGTTTGCACACAATATGATCTAAATTCCTTGAACTTGCATTCTGCTCTACCCAAACCATAACAGAATACCATGTATCATTTACACTATCCATATCGATCCTTTTCTTAACAATGTTCCAAATCTTAGACGCAAAAGAGCACTGAAAGAACAGATGATCTCTAGAGTCTCGACCATACTTACACAGAGGACAACACATAAGATTTAAATTGGTAGCACTACCCGCTTGCCAGACTGCCAAACGATATTGTGTCATCAGCTTGTTCTTTATAACCAACCAAAGATGAAACGAGTGTCTTGGTATGCATTGACTATACCACACCATATTAACCCATACCACCTTCATTTCTCTTATCCGAAGGTTATTCCATGCTTCCCAAGAGTTAAAATGAACAATATTGCCATCCATATTCTTCCATCCAAATCTATCGTTTGAACTAGTATCTAGGATAGGAACCGTAACATTGTTGAGAACCGGAAATAAATCATACCATGCTTGTGGCCACCTCCAACGACCATCATCATCTATAATGTCAGCAACAGTGGTCTGCAAATTAAAACCAGCTCCTGCTATGACTCTAGGAGTGATAAAGTTACGGATCGGGCTGCAAGAACACCAATTATCGCTCCAAGCATTTGTTTGAGATCCACTCACAATCGACTTCCAAATATAAGGTCTTACCAGGCTCCGAATCAGCAAGATCTTCCTCCAACTCCAACTCAAATTACCCCTACATTGGATCTCCCAGAAGTTTCTATCTTTTACCTTATACGAATGTATCCATTGGACCCACAAAGACTCTCGGTTGGTTATAATACTCCATATATGCGATGTCATGAGGGCTTTATTAACGTCTGAGATACTACGAATTCCAAGGCCCCCTTCATCTTTAGGCTTATAGACTTCCTTCCACGCAACTTTAGACCTGATATGCCCTTGAGAACCAGCATTCCATAAAAATCTCCTCATTCTCTTTTCCAGATCCTTTATAATACGAGCTGGCAAGATAAAGACCGATGCCCAATATGTATACATAGCTGCTAGCACCGAGTTGAGAAGTTGCAATCTACCCGCAAATGATAAAGATTTAGACATCCAGTTATTGACCTTTCTTTCCATCCGTTCGACCAAAACATTACAATCTCTAAATGATAGCTTTGTAGATATTAGGGGCACCCCAAGATACCTAACCGGCAATACACCCTCCCTAAATGGCAATAAATTCAGAATTTCAGCTTTAATATTACCTGGCACATTGCTGAAAAATATCGTACTCTTTAACAAGCTAGGTACAAGACCCGATATGCTAGTAAACTTCTTCAAGACATCACGGACTAGCTGAACCGAACCGGGATCCCCATTCACAAACACAAAAAGATCATCAGCAAATGAAACATTGATAATCTTTTGTTTAGAACAGTGAGAATGAAACTTAAAAGCAGGATTCAAGGCCATATTTTGTAAAAGAAGAGATAAAACCTCCATGATCAACGTGAACAAGTACGGCGAGATTGGATCTCCTTGCCTTAACCCCCGTTTCCCTCTAAAATAACCATGTAACTCGCCATTAATACTAACCGAATAAGAGACCGTTGTGACACAAGCCATAATCCATGAAACCATTCTTTGATGAAACCCAAATCGGTTTAAAATTACTTCCAAAAAAGACCAGCTGACAGTATCATAGGCTTTCTGAATATCAATTTTCAATGCACATCTAGGAGGACCTCGATCAATATGATAGTTATGCATAAGTTCCTGTGTAAGAAGAATGTTATCCGATATCTTCCTTCCTGGAACAAACGCGGACTGGTTTATATTAACAAGCGACCCCAAACTGCCTTTTATTCTATCCGTAATAATTTTGCTAATGCATTTATATAACACATTGCAACATGAAATCGGGAGGTAATCTAACACCGTGTTTGGCGTGTCAACTTTTGGCACCAATGCTAAAATGGTATGGTTAATTTGTTTAAGAATTAGACCATTATTAAAGAAATCTAGCACCGCCTTTGTTACCTCATCTCCCACCACATCCCATGAATTCTTAAAGAAAGCTGATGTATATCCATCTGGACCTGGAGCCTTATTCTCACTTATCCCAAACATGGCCTTTTTAACCTCATCACCAGTAACCTCTCTCACCATATTCTGAGCCGCACTCACCTCAAGAACATTTACAAATATCTCTGCATCATCCAAACTAGCAACATGATCCTCAGTACCCATAAACCCAGAATAATGAGCAAGAAGAGCAGCAGCAACATCAACTCCCTCAAACTGATTCCCATTCATATCCTTGATACAGTTAATTTTATTTCGAGCATTCCTACTTTTCACACAATTATGAAAATAGGAAGTGTTCGAATCCCCAGCACATAACCATTGGACTTTAGATTTTTGTTTCAAGATGTCACACCCCGACCACGTATAACATACAAGACGTGGCGGAAACATCGGGGAGTGTTGTAACAGAATTAATGTTTCATAACCATGGATACAAAAAGTGTTTCGTTTTATTAAACTTTGAATAATTACATCGTCTGAAAATCTAAATACATAAATTAATCATAATCTATCATTATTATTGAGTCACTAAGGCCTTGTCCAGTCCTATGTGAGCATGCATCTTATCAATCGATATCTTTCAACAATACCTGAAACATATGTAAAAACGAGGTCAGCAAAGAAATGCTGGCGAGTACATAGGTTTTGTAGGAGTGTCGAAATCATGGCTAGTTTAGATGTTGCAATACTTTATTTAAAAACCTTGTTTTGAAAAGAGTATAATATTGCAACTTAATTAACCAACTCAAATCAAGCGGGTTAAAATTTGTAAAACCTCGTAGCCATGACTCTTAACCCAAAAACATTTGTTTTAGTAAATTATTTGGAAAAACAATGATAAGTTCAGGTGATATGTATAACTAAGAGAATAATGCATGATTAAATGAATAACCATGTAAAAATGAGTTTGTATAAGATAAGTTGTTTGTAAATAATTGTCTTGTGAAAAGTATGTTACTTGTATAAAATGTTCTATGTCTCAAACTGAAATGATTCAAATAACGCTACGATATGTAATACCATACAAACACTTATATATAGGAAGTACCAGCGGCGTATCCACCATGTTTGTATCATATCACACACGCATCGTTACTTAATCACTTAACCAAACCAAACCACCAAACTAATGTTCATGCCCAATATAAATCATGTAATATGTAACCAAAACCCAATCGTTAAAACATCGTGTGAAAACCCAATCGTTAATCGTTTAATTCGTTTTAGGTCGTGAAACTACTTATGTGATCGTCTCGCTAATAACATTCAAACCTTCGTGACTCGAATATACCTCGTCGCTTCTCGTTTTCGTATTAACAAACCTCCATAGGGTAAATTAACAATTACAGATTCAGTCGCTACCTACCATACCCACACATAACCACGGGTGTAGTAAATAACGGGATTTGTCAGATCCTATGGTACCATAACCTAATACTGGTCGGCTTGATCATTGCTAATGAATGTCATTTGTTATGTAAACACAACCAACAAGTTTGTTCACTTTATAAAATCGTTATTAGTTTTGTATAAATCGTTTTAGTCGTTTTTGAAACCATCGTTATAACATCGAAAACATTTAGCACATATGAGTCACCCCAAAACAATTGAAAGCAGTAAAATAGGGGAATAATGTACTCGCCTGAGAATGCTTGGAGGTCTTGAACAACAACCAAACAAAGCTAGAGGGAGCACGGAATCAGTCGGCAAATCTAAACTATATAAATAAACCGGACTTAAATCGGGAGATCGGATAGGACGAGGCTTGGTAAACCAAATGAGTGTTGGAACTCATATGATATGGTTTAACAAGGCCTACATACTACAATGAAACCAAACCTAAGAGCTATCGACCCATCGCGACCCATTAAGGTAGCTTATGCTACTTTAACGCGTCGTGCGCGTGAAACGCGTTCAGACCGTCTAACTAGTCCTATGACAAGTGTTATATGCCTAAACATGCTACATAATCAGTTATGTGACAAACGTTTAGGTTACATATGCTTAATTACCAATTTTACATGAAAAGGGTATTCTGGTAATTTACCTAAGGCATATAAACTACCTATCATACAACTACTTAAACGATGTGACCATAGGGTATAACCTCGGAAGGTTATTCCCTACCTACTATGGTCACCTAATGTATTTGGTCGGATCCTAATGATCGACCAAATGGGTCGAGTTCGAAGGTATAGGCGATTTATTAGATCGTCTACCCTACGACTCTAGACAACGTGGTAATCAGTGGGCATAGTCCCAAAGGACTATGACCAACGTGATTACACTCACGTTGCGAAGTTCAAACGAACTTCGCATTGACCATTACTGGTCAACGCTGAAAGTCAAACAAAGTTTGACTTTCTGACTCGAAAAGCAGTAAAAATAAGGAAAAGAACGAAAGAATACTAACCCAGGGTCCCCGAATGCTAATCCCGACTCAAGAACTCAGGTATGAAACAATGGTTTCAACTTAGAGCTCTCAAAATCAGAATTCTAGTGAGAAATGCAATGGGGGTGGATGGGTATATATAGTTTTCGGGTAACCGTTAGGATCGTTTCTTGGAAAAGGGGAAACGATCAAGGCCGTACACTTGTCCAAATGTTATGGTGGCTAAAACTTGATCTTATCTTGCTGATTAGGCAAGTTTAAAACATGTGGATGGGGTTTAATCAGCTGCAAGTTGCAAAAACAAACATTGAATCTGGTCTGAAGGTTGCCTTACGGACCGTAAGGTCAATAAGCTTGCGGTCCGTAAGCTTAAGTTTGGCAGAAATTACAGTTTTGGTCCCTGCAATGCAATCAGCCCATTTTCGACACGTTTAAGGCCCGTTAACCCCATTTCAAAGCTCTAAAATGAAGTTAAAGTATAGGGAACTTAAAATGTGTTCAAAAATATGTCGGATGTCGGTTCGTTTGGCCGTACGAACGCGATGTTCGCTTAATTACGACGAAATGCGCATAAGTGCGAAAAACGAACCAAATGACGCGACGAATGGATTTTTCTTAAGGCGAACACTAAAATATAATGTAGTCATGCTTACATAAATTTTTGGGTGTCCGGATGTATTCAGAAAGTGAGTTATGCGTAAAAATGCAAACTTGTGCACTTTTTTGACACTTTTAGTCCCTGAATGACACAAAAGTTTATTTTAGCATACCGAACACCTCAAAGCCTATTTCTAAGCTATGTAAAGGATATTTATGGTATGTTTAACTTATGGTCATGTTCCGGAAGGTCTGTTACAGTTCAAATTGGCATACTTTCGTAGTTTGTCAACTTTAGTCCCTGTAAGCGATTTAACTTTGATTTCACCACACCAAACCTTCCAAAACTTATATCTAAGTTATGTAAAGGTTATTTAAGGTATGTTAAGCCTATTTCACTATTCCGGAGTGTTTGTTGCATTAAACTGGTTATATTTACGCATTAGTGCGCGTATAACCTTCCAGAAAGCGATTTAGAGTTTGAAATCGAATAAGAATCGATATGTGCAAACGATACACATATTATTACAAATCCAAAGTATGAAATATAATATTTCATTGGTTCGGTATTTGTTTGATGGCCGTGGAGGCACAGGTGTTACAGTCTCCCCTACTTTAGGAAATTTCGTCCCGAAATTTATTTAGAGGAAACTTGTGAGAGCTTGAAAATATGAAGTTTAAAAGATCAAACAACATTGGCTAGGGTTCTGAACTTCTAGTAACCTTTAATAACATCATGATTGCAATGTAAGAGGGATACTTATATACAAGTATATGAAGCGTCATTGGTGCGTCCACCATACCTCCATTACATCGTTCTCATTTTGTTATTGTTGTCACTATCGGTTCTTACACATAATAAATCTTACTGGGTTTCTGTGCACTAAATTTCATAATTATGTACGCGTCCATAATCAGACAATTCCTTGCACAGTTCACACAGTTTATTTTATAATGTGTAGGGTAAAACCAAATGAACAAACCTGTGATGAGTGTAACTAGACCGCCATAGAGTCCTTTAAATTAAATCAATAAATGATCTAAATAGACTATCAAGGAGTCTGTTCAGCTACATCACTAGATCTCGTTCTTTAACCAAATTGTGAATCAATCTTTTTTTTACTAGACCACTAAAGGGTCTCTCATCGAATCATGGAATGGTACTATATAATCCCAAGGGTCTTTAACTACAACGTAGAAGCCCATTAAGGATTTAAAGTAGTACCTTTTGAATATCCTACTATGAATCCTTCATATAAAGATACGAAAGATTCTATGAGGATTTGAATTTTTTTTTTTTTGGGTAATGGGTTACCCCGGTGAATATTATAAATCACAAGAAAATACACGAGTGTGCCAGGGTGACACACTAGGGCTAGACTTGGCATACCAAGACTAGACACACCCACAAAACAACAATCCAAAAACCAAACATACAGCCAAACAAATCAAAGCCCAATCAGAGGCAACAAAAACGACCTAAACTACACCCATTAGCCCGGGTCGATGTTGAACGGCTTCACTTGTGTCTTCCATCTCTCAAGAAGCAAAGGATTCTTGGATTTCAATCCCCCCTTGAATGTCATCAATTTAAGGCGGACCGTCTCTAATACAATATTTGCCATCATCTCTGCTGAACGTTGATTATTAGTAAAAAGTCTATTGTTTCTCTCTTGCCAAATAAAATATGTAGTCGCTGCCACCACCAATTTTGTCACGATAACTTCAGCACTCTTGACCGTAGCATGATGTTCAAACCACGCCATAATAGAAGACCAGCTTGTTTCAGGGGACTCCATATACGTCATGCCTTTTACACTATTCCATACTTGGCATGCAAAAGAACATTGAAAAAATAAGTGGTCACGAGAATCTTTGTCATATATGCATAGAGGACAACACATAAGATTAAGATTTGTTTCACTTCCTGCGTCCCACACCCCCATTCGATCTTGTGTTTTCAACTTGTTCTTGATCACCAACCATAAGTGGAATGAATGTCTCGGGATACATTGACCAAACCACACCACATCCACCCAGAAAACCTCTTCAGAACGGCTGCGTATGTTGTTCCAAACTTCACCAGAACTGAAATGCCTTTGATTGCCTTGTCTGTCCTTCCAAACCAGGTTATCCACTCCGTTTTGGTCAAGGGTAGGGGGATTTAAGTTAATGAGAACAGGATAAAGATCATACCAAGCGATCGGCCAATTCCAATAGCCAAGGTCATCAACAAGATCTGAAACTGTTGACTGCATGGTAAATCCCGCACTATGAATACGTCTAGGAGAGATGAAATCCCGAAGAGGACTATATGTGCACCAATTATCATTCCAAGCATTTGCATGACGACCATTACAAACGGAATACCATATAAACGGACGAATCTTAACCCGAATGGACAGAATCTTCCTCCACCCCCAACTCAAGCTACCTCGACATGGAATATCCCAAAAATTCCTCCCCTTGATTCTGTATGAATGAACCCATTGGACCCAAAGAGATTCTCGCTTGACAAGGATACTCCATATATGGGTCGCTAGAAGAGCTTTATTAACATCAGCAAGACGTCTTATCCCCAACCCTCCCTCAGATTTCGGAAGACAGACCTTATCCCAGGCAACTTTAGGCCTGACAGTCTGGTTCGGACCCCCACTCCAAATAAAATTACGCATTCTTTTTTCAATATCCCCAACGATTCTAGTCGGTAGCATGAAGACGGAAGCCCAGTAGATATGCATAGCCGAGATGACCGAATTAATCAGTTGGAGTCTCCCCGCAAAAGATAAAGTCTTCGTCATCCAATTATCTATCTTTTTATCCACTCGGTCTACTAGCACCCTGCAATCTCTATACATCAGCTTTGAAGATATTAGAGGGACACCTAGATACCGAACAGGAAGCTCTCCCTCCTTAAAAGGCATGAGATTAAGGATATCGTGCTTTACTGGCTGAGACACACTACCAAAATAAACCGTGCTCTTGGCCAAGTTTGGCGCTAAACCTGAAACTCGAGTGAAGTGATTTAACACATCCCTCATGATCTTAACTGAAGCCGCGTCCGCATTGACAAACATAAACAGGTCATCTGCAAAAGATACATTAATAATTTTTTGTTGGTTGCAATGAGCGTGATATCTGAAGGCCGGATTTATTTCCGCCGCTTGATTCAAAAGTAAAGAGAGAACTTCCATGACTAGCGTAAATAGGTAGGGGGACAAGGGATCTCCTTGCCTTAATCCCCTTTTTCCTTTGAAATATCCACTCAGGTTCCCATTGATGCTTAGCGAATATGATACAGTGGTAACACAAGTCATGATCCAGTCAACCATTTTTGAAGGAAATCCAAAACCAAGAAGGATAGTTCTAAGAAAAGACCAGCTAACCGTATCATAGGCTTTTTGGATGTCAATTTTAAAGGCACACCTTGGTTTTCCCCTGCTCATATGATAGTTATGCATTAACTCCTGAGTGAGAAGGATGTTATCAGATATCTTTCTTCCAGGAACGAAAGCCGACTGATTTATACCAACCAAAGCTCCCAAGCTACCTTTTATTCTATCAGACACAATTTTGCTTATACATTTGAGAATAACATTGCAACAGGAGATAGGTCTGTACTCTAGAACCGAACTAGGCGTAGGGACCTTTGGAACAAGAGCAATTATTGTATGATTCACTTGTTGAAGTAGTTTACCATTATCAAAAAATTGAATAATGGCAGCCGTGACCTCTTCTCCCACAATATCCCAAGAACTCTTGAAAAAAGCGGACGTATAACCATCAGGACCAGGGGCCTTATTTTCTCCAATGCTGAACATAGCCTCTTTTACCTCTTGTCTCGTGACCTGACGAACCATATGAGCAGCCATAACAGGGCTAACAGCGTTATCGAATAGATTCCTCAGCTCCAAATCATCCACCTTGTCTTCAGTCCCTAAAAAAACTTCATAATGGTTAACCAAAGCAGCTTCAACATCTTTACCCTCAAACTGATTGCCTCTAGCATCCTTGATACTATGGATTTTACTCCTAGCATTCCTGCTTTTGACATAGTTATGAAAGTAAGTAGTATTGCCATCACCTGCACATAACCATTCAACCTTTGCCTTTTGTTTCAAAAATAACTCCTCATCATAAGCAGCACTTTGGAACTCTTTAATAATTTTAGCCTCCGTTTCCCTTAGAATAGCATCTAGGGGGTTTGAATCAATCTGTTTGTGAATATCATCAAGTTTTTGCCTCAAGTCTTTCACCTTGTTGTGAAGGTTCCCTTGTTGGTGAAGAAGTTTACGCAACGGATTCTTTAAGTTTCTGAGTTTCTTGACTACCGAAAACATTGGGATACCGTCTACCTTTTCCTTCCATTCATTCGCCACAACAGCCTTGAAACCATCCTTACCAGTAATGAAGTTAGCAAATTTAAAAGGCTTTGGCTTGAAAGTCCTCGAATCCGTCATTTTGAGGATGCAAGGAGTATGATCCGACACCCGAAAGGGATGAAATAAAGCATGAGCATTAGGAAAAGTGTCAATGAATTTCACATTTCCCAAAACCCGATCAATTTTCTTTAGGATGCCCACCCCCTTCTTAGGCTTTTGATTCCAAGTAAAATGAAGGCCATGACCTTTTACGTCTAACAACTCATTGTATTGAACACAATCAAAAAATTCACGCATACCTATAGTCGTAGTAGATGGGCCATAAAGACAGTCATCAGCATATAAAGCAGAATTAAAATCGCCCATTACAATCCACGGCTGATCATGAGCAATAATCTTGTGCCTACATAGGTCCTGCCATAAAATTCTTCTTTCCTGATACGTATTTTTTGCATAGACAAACGAACAAAACAAGACTTTCGGATTGGTTTTGGGGACAAGTTTGACATGCATAACCTGGTCAGTCTGAGCTAAAACCATAAGATCAACTATGTCATCGTTCCAGCCCAATATAATTCTAGCACCTCCATTACACACTCCACCATTTGATGTCCATTCCCAATTTTTAAACACCCCCCTACAAACTTTAGAAAGCTTAGATATCTGAACATGTGACTCCAGCACAGCACACACATTCAGATGGTTTTCACTAACAATTTGATGAACCTCTCGCTGCTTCAGAGGCCGGTTCAAGCCCCTTATATTCCAAGAGGCTATGCTATCCATAAAAACTCAAATCAACGGGAGTGCTTGCCCCCTCAGAAACTACTTCCCTTGCATCTGCGTTCATGAAATCAGCAATTTCAGTTTGAATAGATTCAAAGAAAACCTCATCCTCAGCATTATTGTCAGCATTCTTCTTGAAGGTTTGACTATACAACTTAGAACTTTGACCATCCCCCTTCTCAAGAACAGGTTTATCTACTTTGCCTTGATCACCCACATTACTAGCATTCTCTTGTGACGTTGCCAAGACCTCAAACTTGTTTTGTATTATAACCTTCCCCGGCCCCCCATTTACAGTACTAGAATCCTTGACACCCGAAGTGGTAGCCCCTCCCGGATTGGTTTTGGGTTTGTAAATAAATTTTGCCTTTTGTTTCTTTTGCGGAAAACCATGTTTCGCTGTCTTCCTCTTATACGTGACAAAGCCCTCGTCATCAACAACAACTTGCTTCGCTTTCACCATGGCAGACTTGGTACAAGAATTGTTATTGTGACCAAACAAACAGCATTCATCACATCTTTGTGGCTTCCACTCGTATTCAACTTTAACCCTTTGTATAACATACCCCTCTTCCTCCATCTTAGGTATGGCAATAGTAACATAGTCTTTTAATTCCTTATCAGCATTTATTTCCACCATAGCCCTAGCAAAACTGGTCCTACCCCAGCTATCAATACACATATCAGCCGTATAGCTATCCAATCTTTTCGGGGTTCCTATCTTTGATGCAAGAAGACTTAGACCATCATCAGTGTAGACCGCTAAAGGAACATTGTGGAACTTTACCCACACAGGCACATCCTTAATTCCATCCTTTTTTAGACTAGCTGAGGGGGACCAAACATTCAGAAATAACGGCACTTTTCTAATCAACCAAGGCCCTCCTTCTAACACTTTAGACATACCCTCCTTTGAGTCGAACTTGAAAAAGAAAAAGCCATCGGAGTTCATCATTATTTTCGTGAAACCAAATCTGGACCATACGTTCTTGGCATAATATTCAACAACTGGGTACGGAAGCCTATCGCCAAGAAAGTAGCCATACAGAACATTCTCATACCTTTTTTGAACCTGTCGAATAGCTTCCTTTGGAATAACAATGTCTGCTTCGTCCATTTGCTCCACAGATTCCAGTTTCCTGAAGTTGACCTCCCTTTTAATCTTAGTGGTTTGTGATACCTTCTCAGCATAAGTACCATAAGGCATGGAAGTCCCTGCATTCTTGTTTGCTGGACTATGAACAGAGATATCCTCCTGACTAACCCTTTGAGGGTTTGAAAGGGGAATTTCCAAGTGCTCCAAAGTACCTGGTTTTGAAATGGCAGCCAATCCATCCAGCACTGAAACATCATTAGTAGAAAACATTCCACGCCACGGTATTAGAGGGTTGCCCTCAATATTAGTGACCTTTAAACTAATACCACGAACTGGGGCCGTCCCAGGAGTATTCCCAGGGGTTACGTCTCCATCCACTGTCAAATCCTCCCTGCTAATATGTTGTAAACTGTCAGTGATAGGGCCGCCTATCCCCTCAGATTCCCCACCTCGCTCCATCAGCACATCAGGAAGGAGAGTATGAAGGAAACAGAGGATAAACAGAGAATCCGGAAATCCGATAAACCCTAAAACCCTAGAACCGATTTCAACCTTAATCGATTATAGGGCCGTATCAATCTAGCTAATCTAACAACAGTTAGACGCAATCAATAACAGGCCCCGTAATAAATCAGGTAGTCCACCGGATTCTAAGATAAGAACGATAGGAAGAAAAAGGAAGAATCCTAGATTTACTCAATCACTGTTGCTAACAAGTTCGAATCAGAATGTTGATGGATCAACAATCTAATAATCAGACTGTTATACAACGTTCAAGAAGAAAATCAAAGGAAGAAGAAACGAAATTAGGGTTTGCTCAGAAATCGCCCTGACCTTGGTGATGATAGAGAGTTGTAAGAGGATAATAATCAAGAAGAGTATAATCAGTTAACAAAACCTGTCATCATTAGAGGAAGAACAGATTTAGAGTTTTAGGGAAACCCTAGATCGCCGCTAGTCGCCTCAGAGCCATAAACCTTTGAAACAAAAGGCAAAGGTTTTTAAGGAGAACACATAAACACAAAAACATAGAGGAGAACACATAACACATAAACACAACATCGCATAATTGTATAATCGTTTAATCGCAAAATCGTTTAATCGCAAAATCGTTAAATTTGTTATCTTTGGACATGGGTATTTAAAGCATACTAGGAATCCAATCAGGCTCCGAAATCAACGAAGGTGTTGATCGTGGTCGGCTCGGGACTTTGAATAGATCAAGATGTCATCAATAAAAACAATGACGAACTGATCCAAATAAGGCTTGCAGACCCTATTTATTAAGTCCATGAAGATGGCTGGAGCATTTGTCAAACCAAAAGGTATGACTGTCAACTCGTAATGGCCATACTTCGTGCAGAAAACCGTTTCGGGAACATCTTCTTCGAGAATACGAAGTTGATGATACCAAGAACGCAAATCGATCTTGGAAAAGTATGAAACGCTATGCAGTTGGTCGGAGAAATCGTTGATTTAAGGTAGGGGATATCGATTCTTGATGGTAAGCTTACTAGGCTTACGTTAATCGATATACATTCGAAAAGATCCATTTTTCTTTTCACAAGGAGAACAGGAGTTTCGCCAAGGTGAAAAGTTCAGACGGATGAATCCTTTATCAGACAACTCTTGAAGCTGTTTTGATAATTCTTGCATCTCGAACGGTACAAGACGATAAGATACTTTAGATTTAGAAGAAACAAGCGTTTGAGGTTCTTAGGGAGATCACAAGTGATCATAAAAATGACAGAACCACACGAGTAGTTTTGTCTTTGTGTTAACATCATAAGGTTGGATCAAACATTCATACAATTGCATTAGTTAAAAATAAAAACCACAAATTTTTATTTATATAACAACCGCATTGTCTTTAAATGTTACAAGATAACAACCAGAGGAAACACAAAATACTAAAAGTTCACTTCTTCATCAACGATTGCCTCATTGATGTTAAACACTCGACCACGTGCTGGATTCACATTGACGTGAACGTTCGCATTCGGGTTTGCGTTAGCATTTGCATTCACCAGTCTCGGACAGTTGGGGAGGAAATGACCTAACTCTCCGCAGTTGAAACATGAACCCAGTGGGAATCTCACAGCATTCCCTTGAACCGGAGCTTGAACCTGAGCAGCCTGATTTTGTCTCAGACGACAAGTATTGGCCAAATGCCCAAGTCTACCACACGTTGTGCATTTCTTGCAATCTTGCTGTGCAAAGTGATGACCGTTGCAACGGGCACAATGTGGTGCGGTACCAGCATATGCCTTCTTTGCATGTGGCTGAGCCGGTGGATTCTGCAGGTTCTGAGCAGTCTGTGCTGTAACAGCAAAATTTTGGGCACCCTTCCGCTTCTTCGATTTCTTCGACGTCTCACCTTCCTCACCCTTCCCCTTATCCTTCTTCTTGTCCTTTCCAGAATCGGTTGCCTTCTTTTTATCACCCTTGCGGGTGAGTGTACCCTTTCTGACTTGAGACTCAGTCAGGGTAGCTGACAACTCGATTGCTTGACGAAGGGTGGTAGGATTAACACCGATCAAAATATCCATAATAGAATCGGGTAAACCATCTATGTATCTCTCGATCGCTTTCTCTAGAGGGGTAACCATGGTGGGACACAATAGACTGAGTTCTTCAAAACGATCCGTGTACGCACGGTGTTCAGCCCCATCTTGCTTTAAGTCGTCAAACTCTCGTTCCAAAACTCGAATCTCGTGACGGGGACAAAACTCCTTCATCATGAGAGCCCGAAGCTCTGCCCATGTTTGTGCCAACGCCACTTCGGCACCCCTATCTCGCATAACACCATTCCACCAAGTAAGCGCTCGCTTTTCAAACACACTCGAAGCAAATTCCACCTTACGCGCATCCTGACACTGCACATGTCTGAATGTGCTCTCGATACTCTCAAACCACTGTAGGAGCGCAGTTGCTCCTTGAGACCCAGAAAACTTAAGTGGCTTCGCAGAATTGAAGTTCTTGAAATTACACGGTGCATTATTGTTGTTGTTGTTGCCGTTGTTGTACATCTCGTGGACTTGGGTTACAACACCGGGAACCACAGCAGCCACCTGTTGAGAGATCAGGGCTGCGAGTTCTTCAATAGTAAAAGTCCGAGTATCGGTTCGGGTATCGCGTCGAGGAGGCATTGTCTGAGAAGGAAACGAGTGAAAGAATTAGACGAAAAGAATGAAATGAAACAAATCTGATGAAAGCAAGGATAGTGGTCATTTGTTTGTTACTACAAAGCAACAAACGACCTCGGTGATTTAATCAAAGTAAATAGGTCAAAAATAATGTATCGCGAAGACATGCTCGCCTATAAGTGAACACTCATCCCAAGAATTCCCAGGTAAGCACAACTGGTCTCGCGTCTGATGAGATGTATACGAAGTGCTTGCCTAGACAGAAAACCCAGAATACAGGCATTCACCCTTCCAGTTTGCACGTGTTCACATTATTTAAAACCCAAAACCTTGACGAGATTTTGAAAACTCAAAGGGGTTCAAGACCATATAACAGAGAGTTCAAAACCTTACAATCAATCATCCTAGAACAGATGATTAGTTTTCAAACGCGGACTGGTTTATATTAACAAGCGACCCCAAACTGCCTTTTATTCTATCCGTAATAATTTTGCTAATGCATTTATATAACACATTGCAACATGAAATCGGGAGGTAATCTAACACCGTGTTTGGCGTGTCAACTTTTGGCACCAATGCTAAAATGGTATGGTTAATTTGTTTAAGAATTAGACCATTATTAAAGAAATCTAGCACCGCCTTTGTTACCTCATCTCCCACCACATCCCATGAATTCTTAAAGAAAGCTGATGTATATCCATCTGGACCTGGAGCCTTATTCTCACTTATCCCAAACATGGCCTTTTTAACCTCATCACCAGTAACCTCTCTCACCATATTCTGAGCCGCACTCACCTCAAGAACATTTACAAATATCTCTGCATCATCCAAACTAGCAACATGATCCTCAGTACCCATAAACCCAGAATAATGAGCAAGAAGAGCAGCAGCAACATCAACTCCCTCAAACTGATTCCCATTCATATCCTTGATACAGTTAATTTTATTTCGAGCATTCCTACTTTTCACACAATTATGAAAATAGGAAGTGTTCGAATCCCCAGCACATAACCATTGGACTTTAGATTTTTGTTTCAAGATGTCACACCCCGACCACGTATAACATACAAGACGTGGTGGAAACATCGGGGAGTGTTGTAACAGAATTAATGTTTCATAACCATGGATACAAAAAGTGTTTCGTTTTATTAAACTTTGAATAATTACATCGTCTGAAAATCTAAATACATAAATTAATCATAATCTATCATTATTATTGAGTCACTAAGGCCTTGTCCAGTCCTATGTGAGCATGCATCTTATCAATCGATATCTTTCAACAATACCTGAAACATATGTAAAAACGAGGTCAGCAAAGAAATGCTGGCGAGTACATAGGTTTTGTAGGAGTGTCGAAATCATGGCTAGTTTAGATGTTGCAATACTTTATTTAAAAACCTTGTTTTGAAAAGAGTATAATATTGCAACTTAATTAACCAACTCAAATCAAGCGGGTTAAAATTTGTAAAACCTCGTAGCCATGACTCTTAACCCAAAAACATTTGTTTTAGTAAATTATTTGGAAAAACAATGATAAGTTCAGGTGATATGTATAACTAAGAGAATAATGCATGATTAAATGAATAACCATGTAAAAATGAGTTTGTATAAGATAAGTTGTTTGTAAATAATTGTCTTGTGAAAAGTATGTTACTTGTATAAAATGTTCTATGTCTCAAACTGAAATGATTCAAATAACGCTACGATATGTAATACCATACAAACACTTATATATAGGAAGTACCAGCGGCGTATCCACCATGTTTGTATCATATCACACACGCATCGTTACTTAATCACTTAACCAAACCAAACCACCAAACTAATGTTCATGCCCAATATAAATCATGTAATATGTAACCAAAACCCAATCGTTAAAACATCGTGTGAAAACCCAATCGTTAATCGTTTAATTCGTTTTAGGTCGTGAAACTACTTATGTGATCGTCTCGCTAATAACATTCAAACCTTCGTGACTCGAATATACCTCGTCGCTTCTCGTTTTCGTATTAACAAACCTCCATAGGGTAAATTAACAATTACAGATTCAGTCGCTACCTACCATACCCACACATAACCACGGGTGTAGTAAATAACGGGATTTGTCAGATCCTATGGTACCATAACCTAATACTGGTCGGCTTGATCATTGCTAATGAATGTCATTTGTTATGTAAACACAACCAACAAGTTTGTTCACTTTATAAAATCGTTATTAGTTTTGTATAAATCGTTTTAGTCGTTTTTGAAACCATCGTTATAACATCGAAAACATTTAGCACATATGAGTCACCCCAAAACAATTGAAAGCAGTAAAATAGGGGAATAATGTACTCGCCTGAGAATGCTTGGAGGTCTTGAACAACAACCAAACAAAGCTAGAGGGAGCACGGAATCAGTCGGCAAATCTAAACTATATAAATAAACCGGACTTAAATCGGGAGATCGGATAGGACGAGGCTTGGTAAACCAAATGAGTGTTGGAACTCATATGATATGGTTTAACAAGGCCTACATACTACAATGAAACCAAACCTAAGAGCTATCGACCCATCGCGACCCATTAAGGTAGCTTATGCTACTTTAACGCGTCATGCGCGTGAAACGCGTTCAGACCGTCTAACTAGTCCTATGACAAGTGTTATATGCCTAAACATGCTACATAATCAGTTATGTGACAAACGTTTAGGTTACATATGCTTAATTACCAATTTTACATGAAAAGGGTATTCTGGTAATTTACCTAAGGCATATAAACTACCTATCATACAACTACTTAAACGATGTGACCATAGGGTATAACCTCGGAAGGTTATTCCCTACCTACTATGGTCACCTAATGTATTTGGTCGGATCCTAATGATCGACCAAATGGGTCGAGTTCGAAGGTATAGGCGATTTATTAGATCGTCTACCCTACGACTCTAGACAACGTGGTAATCAGTGGGCATAGTCCCAAAGGACTATGACCAACGTGATTACACTCACGTTGCGAAGTTCAAACGAACTTCGCATTGACCATTACTGGTCAACGCTGAAAGTCAAACAAAGTTTGACTTTCTGACTCGAAAAGCAGTAAAAATAAGGAAAAGAACGAAAGAATACTAACCCAAGGTCCCCGAATGCTAATCCCGACTCAAGAACTCAGGTATGAAACAATGGTTTCAACTTAGAGCTCTCAAAATCAGAATTCTAGTGAGAAATGCAATGGGGGTGGATGGGTATATATAGTTTTCGGGTAACCGTTAGGATCGTTTCTTGGAAAAAGGGAAACGATCAAGGCCGTACACTTGTCCAAATGTTATGGTGGCTAAAACTTGATCTTATCTTGCTGATTAGGCAAGTTTAAAACATGTGGATGGGGTTTAATCAGCTGCAAGTTGCAAAAACAAACATTGAATCTGGTCTGAAGGTTGCCTTACGGACCGTAAGGTCAATAAGCTTGCGGTCCGTAAGCTTAAGTTTGGCAGAAATTACAGTTTTGGTCCCTGCAATGCAATCAGCCCATTTTCGACACGTTTAAGGCCCGTTAACCCCATTTCAAAGCTCTAAAATGAAGTTAAAGTATAGGGAACTTAAAATGTGTTCAAAAATATGTCGGATGTCGGTTCGTTTGGCCGTACGAACGCGATGTTCGCTTAATTACGACGAAATGCGCATAAGTGCGAAAAACGAACCAAATGACGCGACGAATGGATTTTTCTTAAGGCGAACACTAAAATATAATGTAGTCATGCTTACATAAATTTTTGGGTGTCCGGATGTATTCAGAAAGTGAGTTATGCGTAAAAATGCAAACTTGTGCACTTTTTTGACACTTTTAGTCCCTGAATGACACAAAAGTTTATTTTAGCATACCGAACACCTCAAAGCCTATTTCTAAGCTATGTAAAGGATATTTATGGTATGTTTAACTTATGGTCATGTTCCGGAAGGTCTGTTACAGTTCAAATTGGCATACTTTCGTAGTTTGTCAACTTTAGTCCCTGTAAGCGATTTAACTTTGATTTCACCACACCAAACCTTCCAAAACTTATATCTAAGTTATGTAAAGGTTATTTAAGGTATGTTAAGCCTATTTCACTATTCCGGAGTGTTTGTTGCATTAAACTGGTTATATTTACGCATTAGTGCGCGTATAACCTTCCAGAAAGCGATTTAGAGTTTGAAATCGAATAAGAATCGATATGTGCAAACGATACACATATTATTACAAATCCAAAGTATGAAATATAATATTTCATTGGTTCGGTATTTGTTTGATGGCCGTGGAGGCACAGGTGTTACACAAGAAACACTCCTCATCATACGCCGCTGATTTGAACTCTTGAAGACATTTAGTTTCTGAAATCCGAAGGGCTGCATCCATCGGGTTAGCTTCCACCTATTTTTGGATTTGATCCAGCTCTTTCCTTAAATCAGTTACCCTCTTGTGGAGATTACCTTGGTTACGGAGAATTCTTCTAAAGTGCGGCTTCAAATTCTTCATTTTCTTGACAACTGAGAACATCGTGACACCATCCACAGTTTTAGACCATTCAGAATTAACATCATGCTGGAACTCTGCTTTTGCTGTAATAAAATTTGGAAATTTAAACGGCTTGGGACAAAACGCAGAGACAGACGATAACTTCAGAACACCCGGAGCATGATCTGAAACTCGGAACGGCTGAAATAAAGCATAAGCATCTGGAAAAACCTCTAACAGCTTAACATTACCCATAATACGATCAATCTTCTTAAACACTCCTACCCCATCCTTTGGCTTTTGGTTCCATGTAAAATGTAATCCATGACACTTAACATCGATCATCTCTATGGTTTGGATACAATCATAAAACTCTCTCATAGCTATAGTGTGAGTGGATGGACCTGTGAGAAAATCTTCCATATTCAAAGCTGAGTTGAAATCACCCATAACCACCCAAGGCTTATCATGAGCTAGGCCTTTGAAATTGCATAAATCCTCCCAAAGGGATCTTCTATCCTGATACTTGTTCTTTGCATAAACAAAAGAACAAAAAAGCATATTCTTCTCCAATTTTAGATAGATCTGAGTATGTATAACTTGATCCGATTGATATAAAACCATAAGGTCAATGTCATCGGGATTCCACCCCAAGATAACTCTAGTACCTCTATCACACACACCCCCATTCGATGTCCAGTTCCAGCTACGAAAAACACTTTTGCAAATCTTATCTAATTTATCAACCTCTACATGCGATTCCAGAATAGCACAAACACTTAACCGATTCTCAGCAATGAGCAAACGAACCTCGCTTTGTTTCAGGGGTTGCTTCAGACCCCTTATGTTCCATGAAGCTAGGCTACACATTAAAACCCATCTCATCGGGAGTGCTTGCCCCCTCCGGTCTTTTTTCATTTAGATTACTAGTCATAAAATCAGCCATCTCTGTCGGATTTAACTCTTTCACTTCGTGCGGTTGTTGCACTCGAAAATCACCCACATTAGTTTCAGCATTTGTTGGTTCCATCCTCTCATCAACCTTCTCATTAGCAAGAGCCTCAAACGAGTTTGACGTTTTAACCGTATTAGTCTTCAAATAAGAAGTATCATCCCTCTTCGCTCTTGAAGTACTAGCATTATTCTTGTGAGCCTTCGGTTTATATACAAACTTCGGCTTTTGTATCTTCTATGGAAACGAATATCTGGCCATTTTCCATTTGTCTGTAACAAACCCCTCCTCATCAACAGATATTTGTTTGGACTTACCACTCGGTTTCTTGCTACATGTAGACTCATCATGACCAAATAAACAGCATGCACCACATCGTTGTGGCTTCCAGTCATACTCAACCTTAACCCTTTCAGTTATGTATCCCTCCTCATCCATTTTTGGTATGGCCAACACAATCTCATCTTTGAGATCTTTATCCACATTAATCTCTATCATCGCCCTAGCATAACTAGTTCGGCCCCAGTTATCAACACACATATCCGTTGTATAAGCATCTAACCTCTTTGGAACCCCTAGCTTAGACGCTAGTAAACTTAGGCCATCATCAGTATAAACTGCAATCGGTACATTATGAAGTTTAACCCACACTAGCACCGTTTTTATCCCATCTTTTCTAAGGCTCACTGACGGCGACCAAACATTTATAAACAAAGGAATTTTCCTAATTAACCATGGACCACCCTCTAAGACTTTCATCATACCTTCCTTAGAGTCGAACTTAAAAAAGAAGAATCCACTTGCATTCATCATGAGTTTTAAAAAACCAAACTTTGACCATACGTTCTTGGCATAATACTCCACAACTGGGAACGGCAGTCTGTTTCCCAAGAAATAACCATATAACACATTTTCAAACTTATCCTGAACCTTTTTGATTTCTTCTTTAGGAATTACAACATCCGCATCTTCTCGGGTCTCCACTGGCTCCATAAGTCTAAAGTTAATCTCCCTTTTGTTCCGCATGGTAGACTGAAGCTTTTCAGCATAGGAAGACGGCATCTACCTCTTCTGATTCTGATCTTCCTTGTAACCAGTGTTTGAGCTCTCCATCTGTACCGGCACAGTAACTTTCTCCAACTCATCGATCACATTTATTATCTTCTGCTCTTTCTGCTCCACTCCACGCCGAGGAATTACCGGATTACCATCAATGTTCAGGGGCTTGGCAAATAAGGACACCTTTTCCCTTATATCCTGAATATTCAACGGCGCATATCCCTTCGAACTAATGAACACATCCCCATGCATTTTTTCAGAAAACGATTGGAACCCTAAATCCTCCAGTCCCTGATCCCTACTACTTATATCAGCTGGCTTGAACTGTTTTGCATTCATAACACGAGAAAACAAGAACCATGCAACGTAACAAAAGAACGAATCAAAGAATATCCAAAGCGTATTGGCGACAAACCCTAGCAAGAAATAACGAAAAGAAAGAAACCCTAATCCTGACTTCAAAAGATTAGAAACCAAGGTAGAGTCAAGAAACCTTACTCAGAAGGATCGACAACACCACAATTGCTAACCCAGATCTATCAAGAATAAGATCAGAATGAACGAACAAAACTAGGGTTTCTCAGGATCGCCATATTCGCCCAGAGCCAGTTTTGGTCGTTTACCTAAGGCATATAAACTACCTATCATAAACGGGTCGAGTTCGAAAGTCTAAGCGGTGGTTTAGACCGCTTGACTTACGACTCTAAACAAGCACTAAACTAAAAGTGACGAGCTATGCTTAACTAAGTTAGAAAACAGGTTTTGATATCAAAACGAAGTGTTTTGATACCATGAGTGGTTTGGTTGCAAAATACGCTTAAATGCGCATTTTGACCGAAACTACGACTCGTCACTACGCCTAGTCAACGTGGTAATCAGTAGGTATAGTCACTAAGGACTATAACCATCATGATTACGATCACGTTGCGAAGTTCAAACGTACCTCGTGTTGACCAACTCGTGGTCAAAGCAGAAAGTCAAACACTGTTTGACTTTCACGCTTAAAAAGCGATAAAAGAACGAAAGAAGCTTACAAAGGGTCCTTGCTAGGGAGAACTTGATCTTAAAATCTCAGGTATGAAGTACTGTAACTTCAACTTAGAGAAATCAGATCAAGGGTGAAGAAGAATGAATGAATGGCATGGCTATATATTGTTTTCGCAAAACCGTTAAGATCATTCCTTGCTAAAGAGGGAAAGATCTAGGCCATACAATTGTTAGGGAAGGATTGGAGGACTTGTTCATCACACAAACCAGCCCAATGTTTCTGAAATCTGATGTGCTGGTGATGGCTTATGGACCGTAAGCCCATCCCCATACAGTCCGTAAGGACCTTGCAGGTCAGCAACTTTCACAAACTGGCAAATTTAGTCCCTGAAGCCCCAAACTTGATTTTCGAACGTAAGATATGCGCGAAAATGCAAACTTATGCACTTTTTGACGCTTTTAGTCCCTATTGATCAATAAAGTTTATTTTAGCATACTGAACCCTTCAAAGCCTTTTCCCAAGCTATGTTAAGGATATTTAGGGTATGTTTAACTTATGATCAAGTTCCGGAACGTTCGTTACTGAACAAATCGGCATACTTTCGCAGTTTGACACAAATAGTCCCTGCGATCGAACAAACTTGTTTTCGACACACCAAACCATCCAAAACTTATTTCTAATTTATGTGAAGGTTATTTAAGGTATGTTAAGCCTATTTCACTATTCTGGAGTATTTTTCGCGTTAAACTAACTGCGTTTACGCACCAGTTTACGTATAACCTTCCAGAAAGCGATTTAAAGCTTGAAATCGGAAATCGAATCAAATCAAATCGTAAAATCATCAAACACAAATACACACATAATAACATCAAAACACATTGTTTTATTAATAATGGATCTTGTTTTACATTGTACATCGATTACAGAGCACAGTTGTCACAAAAACTAGTTCATAGTATTGAAAAAGTTACATAAAAGACCCCCAAGTTCAAACTAGTTGCTAAAAATTGAATTTCTGTCAAAAAAAGGGTGTGGCATGCCGCCACAGCAACTCCCATTTGGGGTCGCGCGACGCCACCAAACCCCAGTTCCAGAAAGTTTGAAAAAATGGCAGAAATGGTCCCTGCAGCTCGTTTAAGCCATTTTCGACGCGTTTAAACTCCGTTAACCCATTTTCAAGGCTCAATAATGAAGTTTAAGTATAGGGGACTTGAAACATGCTTGAAAACATCTCGGATGTCTGTTTGTTTGGTCGTACGATCATGTTATTCGGTTAATTACAACGAAACACGAACGGACGCGAAAAACGATCCAAATTGCGCGACGAATGGAATTTTAGCATTTTAAACACTAAAATAAAATATTTTAATGATTACAAAAATTTTGGGATGTTCGGATATGTTCAGAACATGAGATAGGCTTGAAAATGCAAACTTATGCACTTTTTGATGCTTTTAGTCCCTGTTTGATCAAAAAGTTTATTTTCGCATACCGAACCCCTCAAAGCCTATTTCTAAGCTATGTAAAGGTTATTTAGGGTATGTTTAGCTCGTGATCAAGTTCTGGAATGTTCGTTACAGTACAAATCAGAAGACTTTCGCAGTTTGACGCAAATAGTCCCTGTGATCGAATAAACTTGTTTTTGACACACCAAAGCCTTCAAAACTTATTTCTAAGTTATATAAAAGTTATTTAAGGTATGTTAAGCCTATGACACTATTCCGGAGTGTTTATCATATTAAACTGATTACGTTTACGAATCAGTTTGCGTATAACTTTCAAGAAAGCGATTTAAAGCTTGAATTTAACTTGAAATCAAAACGTGAAATTGTCAAAAATAAAAGCAAACATTGAGACCAAAATACATTGTTTCTTTGATAAAAGATATTGTCCTACAACGTGCGGTGTTTACGGAGCACAAGTGTCACAGTCTCCCCTACTTTAGGAAATTTCGTCCTGAAATTTATTCGACGGAGACCGTAGAGTGTAATTGAAACAACAGATGGATAAGCAAATTGCTAGATCCCAAAGATGCAGAGCATCGTTTGGTGTTGGAAATTTTTAGGGGATTCAAAATGTGATTTGGGATATTCAAAGTATCTCAAGGTATTCAACCCTTTGAAACTTGTGAATTTAAAGAAAAAGTCGACCAGTGTTCAAACATCGTTTGAGTATGGCACTATGTTATACTAAGCTCTTAGTGTAATTCCTAGCAAACAAAGGGGTGCACATTCAAGCCTTACACGTACACGGTTTCTAACGTCCCACGAGGTACATCCCATGTACCATGAGCATCTCATGCATTCAACATACCTATGGCATCAAGATCGTCACCTTTAACACCATAATATACTCCCGGTCGGCTCGATTTGAATTAATGAATGTACTCGTCGTCCATCGAAAACAACCACACAAATAAAAATTAAGCACATAATCACATAATGGTCCAAGATAACATAAAATCACCAAGTGATCTTAGCAACGTTCTAAAGAATAACACAATAAGAACACTTATATATAGGAAGTACCATCGGCGTATCCACCGTGTTCTTATCGCATCATACTCCTCCTGTTACCTTAATCGCTCTAGATTTTATGCCACCATACTTAACAAGGCTTACTATGATTCTCATGCGTCGAATCTCATAATTAAGTGTGTACCCATAATTACTCGTTTCGTCGCATGGTCCACATAGCTCCACTTGTTAAGCGAGGGTAAACAAATAATAAGGTCGAACTATCATCTAAATCAAATAAATATCATCACAACATAACATCTGTCAATCGAATCGTGTTTTATACTTGCAATGATAGCACTACTCGTCTTGCATACAACGAATTTAGTAGTAGGTATTTCATTCTAGTACAAATGTTTATATATGTTTCATATTAACCAAATAGGCAGAATGCAACATATACTAATCATGCATTGTCATCATAATGTAAGCATATCAAGAAAATGTTTTCAAATCATGCACTAGGTATGCTAAGTTAACACACTAAGCAAAATGTATTTGAAAATTAGTGTACTAAGTATGTTAAGTCAACATACGAAGTAAATTATATTTATAATCATGTACTATACATCATCATCATCATACTCAGTAAATCCCACCAATAGCAAAGCAAAGGTAGGGTCTGAGGAGGGTAAGATGTAGACAGCCTTACCTCTACCCCGTAGGAATAGAGAGGCTGCTTCCAGTGAGACCCCCGGCTCGATAGTAGTTTTGCATCAAGCCTTGGACATAAGGCACATAACACTCGGCAATCGGGACAAAGACCGATTAGTGCATGTACCCTTTTGTCTTTCAGCTATCAACGCCACCACATGATGCATGATTAACCGTCCTCCACTTTTAACGTTATTTTCACGAAATTAGTAAAATAACGTTAAAATTAGTGCACTTTTACTTTTGCCCCCCGATGGTCCACACATATATACATTATATGCGCATACCGCAAGGGGGACGTGATAATCATGTACTATACAAATTAGATAAATAAATAAATCATGTTTGTAATGTCATGATCACAAAATAGTATTAACTTGTTCATAGTATTCGTATCGATCGTGTTGCAATCGTATGAATGCACTAGAGTGCAATCATGGTATGCTAATTTACAAGATTTAGTTCCTAAAGAACGGAATCCTCAAAGTCAGCATGTAGTTGTAATTACACATAGTGTAATCCTATTAGAGTTTGTAATTGGAAAATGAATAACAAGGATAAAGATAAACTTCTTGAAATTTATATTGTCATTACAAACATAGTTGAAATATGTACATTGTTTTCGAAAATAAACAGAAAATATGGTTAGAAAATAAACAGAAAAGTAAAGGGGCAAGCACTCCTTCTCAGATAGTTAATGATGGTTAGTATCGCTTCTTGGAATATAAGGGGGTTGAACCGCCCTCTTAAACAGAAGGAGGTTCGGCAGGCTGTCAAAGACTTTAATTTGAGTTTGTGTGCTATTCTTGAGTCTCATGTGGATGTTGGTAAATTGGGTAAAGTGTGCAAGTCTGTCTTCCGTTCTTGGGATTGGACTTCTAATGGAGGTTGTTGTGACAAAGGCACGAGAATAATTATTGGATGGAACCCGGCTATTTTTGATGTGATGATTTTAGCGCAATCTCCTCAGGTTATGCATCTTCAGCTTGTTTTCAAATTGGATAAAAGAATGATTTTTTGTTCTTTCGTTTATGCTGCTAATTATTATGTATCCCGTAAAGAGCTATGGCATAATCTCTCCATGCACAAAGCCCTGGTTAACAATAAACCTTGGTGCATTATGGGTGATTTTAACACGGCTCTTAACATTGAAGATAATTCTATGGGAACGTCATCGATATCTATTGGCATGAGAGATTTTCAAGATTGTGTGGATGATATTGAGGTTGTTGATATTAATCGCATGGGGATTCATTTTACATGGAGTCAAAAGCCAAAAAATGGGGTAGGATTACTGAAGAAAATTGATCGAGTGATGGGTAATACAGCTTTTATAGCTGATTTTCCGAATTCGGTAGCCATTTTTAAGCCGTATAGGCTATCGGATCACTGTCCTTGTATTCTCTCGTTCCCGGAAGCAGATATGTTGAATCCTCGGCCTTTCAAGTTTGCTAATTTCCTGGTGTTCAAACCAGAATTTTTGGATATTGTTAAAGACAACTGGGAGACTAACGTGAATGGCGTTCATCAATTTAGAGTGGTCAAAAAACTCTGGTCGCTTAAACACCCGTTGCGGTCGTTGTTATTTAAACAAGGTAATCTTCATAAAAAAAGTTGAAAATCTGCGTTTGGAACTGGATATGATTCAGCATCATATTGATCGTGATCCCTCTAATGCTGATTTTCGGGCAACCGAGTCTTCGATCAGTCGTAAACTTCAAGAGGCATCTTTAGATGGGGAACGGTTTCTGAAACAAAAGTCTAAAGTAGATTGGTTGAGTGCGGGGGATATGAATTCGGCTTTTTTTCACTCTTCTCTGAAAATCAGAAATCATTGTAGCCGGATTGAAGCTATTAAAGATTCGGAAGGGAATTTTTTTGAAGGTGATACGGTTTATCAACCGTTTGTCCAGCATTATGATACGTTTTTTGGTACTCAAGGAGATATCTCTCTTACTCCGGCTCCGGATTTATTCTCTAAAGTCCTATCCCCATAGGTTGCTTCTCATATGGTCCGACAAGTTACGGCGGAAGAAGTTAAAAATGCCATGTTCTCTATTGGTATCGATAAAGCGCCTGGTCCTGATGGATTTACAGCAGCATTTTTTAAAAGTGCTTGGCCTATTGTCGGTAATGATGTCACTTGTGCTATCATTGATTTTTTTGAGACAGGAAACCTTCTTCGGGAAGTGAATCACACGACTATTGTGCTTATTCCGAAAACTCCTACCCCTTCGGTTGTCAATGACTATAGGCCAATTGCTTGCTGTAATGTTTTATACAAGTGTATCAGTAAAATCGTTGCAGATAGAATTAAAGGTGCGCTGAATGACATTGTTAGCATTAATCAATCGGCCTTTGTTCCAGGAAGGAGAATCCCTGATAATATTATGTTGACTCAAGAATTAATGCATAATCGGTTAAGCATCTAAGAGAGGCCCTAGAGAAGTTTACTCTAGCTTCGGGTCTGGTTCCGAGCATGGCTAAAAGTACCGTTTTCTTCAGCAATGTTCCTCAAGCGATTAAAAATCAGATTATGAACATTATGCCCTTCCAAGAGGGATCTTTTCCGGTTCGTTATCTTGGGGTTCCATTGATATCTACCAGATTGGCTGCCAAAGACTGCAAAATTCTTTTGGAGCGTATGGAGAGACGAATAGATAGTTGGATGTCAAAAACGCTGTCGTTTGCAGGTCGGCTTCAGCTTATCAATTCTGTTCTTTCGGCTTTATACTCCTATTGGGCTTCGGTTATGATGCTCCCATCTAGTGTTATAAAGGATTTGGAGAAAAGGCTTCGAAGGTTCTTGTGGAATGGTGGTAATCAAGGTCCGGTTCGTGCTAAAGTAGCTTGGAAGGATGTTTCTTTGCCTAAAGAGGAGGGTGGTTTAGGTATTCGAAGTATAATGGATGTCAACAAGACTCTTTTAACTTCCCATATCTGGAGCTTAATTACTAATCGGCAATCCCTTTGGGTACAATGGATCCACTCTTACAAGTTGAAAGGTACAAGTTTCTGGGAAGTGCAATGTAGAGGTAGTGTTAGTTGGGGATGGAGAAAGCTTTTATCCATCCGTTCTAGTGTTCGGTCGTTCATATGGAGCTCTATTCGAAGTGGCCGACAAACTAATGTTTGGAGTGACAATTGGTGTGCATGCAGTCCTCTTCGCTCGTTTATCTCCCCTAGAGTCATTGCAAACGCTGGTTTTTCTTTAAATAATTCGGTAGCGGATGTTGTTGCTGAAGATGGTCAATGGTTATGGCCTCAGGCGTGGTACAATTTATTTCCGGTTCTCATAAATATCGTTCCTCCTCAGATAAATTCTGATGTGAATGATCGATTTTTGTGGAAGGATGTGGAAGGTAATCTTAATGTATTTGGATCATGGGAGGTTTGGAACAGTTTGCGGCAGAGACATGATAAGGTGCAATGGAGTAAGTCGGTTTGGTTCAGTCAGTGTATCCCTCGTCATTCTTTCCATTTATGGTTGGTTATCAAGAATAAGTTAAAAACACAAGATAGGATGGCCATTTGGGAAGCAGGTAGTGCTACTAATCTTCGGCTCATGTGTTGTCCTTTATGCCGGTTTGATCGGGATTCTAGGGATCACCTTTTTTTCCAATGTTCATATGCTTCTGAGGTTTGGAAATTGGTTAGGAGAATGGTAGACATGGGGAGTGTTACAGATACATGGGCTTCCATTTTGCAGTGGATGGAGCTAAATGAAAACTCAAAAACGATGGATCATATTATTTGCAAGATCTTGGTGGCGGCTTCAACTTATTTTGTTTGGCAAGAAAGGAACTCGCGTTTATTCTCTCAAGAGCAGCGGAGTGCTAGTGTGCTTGCTAAGGTTATCGTTGATACGGTGAGGCTCAGAATTATGGGATTCAGATTCAGTAAAGAACCGAAGCAAAAGAAGATTTTGGATCGGTGGTTGATTTCGGAATGCAGCATGAATTTTGAACCTGGCTAAAGCGGGTTAACTTTGTTTGAAGCTGTGTTTTTTGTTTGGGCCGTGTTCGATCTTGTAGTATGTTTGTTTCTGGTTTTGTTTTGTCAGGTTGTTTTCTTTGTTGTCCTAGTCTTGGTATGCCAAGTCTAGTAGTGTGTATTGATGTCTCGATACACCCTGTTTTTATTGGTTGATTGATATAAAATTTCACCGGGGTAACCCTTTACCCAAAAAAAAAAAAAAAAAAAAAAAAAAGAATTAATGCATAATTATCATAGACATTCGGGCCCTCCAAGGTGTGCTTTTAAAGTTGATATCCAGAAAGCTTATGACACAGTTGACTGGAGATTTCTAAAAAGTGCATTGCTTGGGTTTGGTTTTAATCGCAAGATGGTTGACTGGATCATGGTATGTGTCTCGACTGCGTCTTTTTCTATATGTGTCAATGGTTCAGTTCATGGGTTCTTTAAGGGCAACCGAGGGTTAAGGCAAGGGGATCCAATCTCCCCATACCTTTTTACCTTGGTCATGGAGGTTCTGACGGCCATTCTTCAGCATGCTGTTCGTATCGACTCATCCTTTAAGTTTTATAATAGATGCGAAAAACAGCAGATTATCAATCTTTGTTTTGCAGATGACCTGTTCCTTTTTGCCAGAGGAGAAGTCAATTCGGCTCGGTGTATTATGACGTCTCTCTCTAAGTTCACAAAGATGTCGGGGTTAGTGCCTAGCAATCAGAAAAGTACGATATTCTTTTGCAATGTTAGTAGCCATGTAAAAGATGCTATTCTGGAGTTTATGCCTTTTGTGGAAGGAAATTTGCCGGTCAAATATTTGGGTGTGCCCTTAATCTCTGCTAGACTTGGTTATAATGATTGTCGAGTGCTCGTGGAAAGATTAGAGAAGCGTATAACGCACTGGAGGAACAAGTTGCTCTCTTTTGCAGGTAGGCTTCAGCTTATCATTTCGGTTCTCTCGTCCATGCACATCTATTGGTCTTCTGTTTTTATTTTGCCGGTTCGGATCATTCATGAGCTTGAAGCTTGTATGCGTAACTTCTTATGGTCCCAAGAAAGCTCGTTTTCTAAAGGCAAATCAAAAGTTTCTTGGAAGACCGTTTGTACTCCAAAGTATGAGGGAGGTTTGGGCATTAGACGAATTGGGGATATGAATAAGGCTGTTATGTCTCATCACATTTGGAGCATTGTTTCGAAACGGGAGTCCTTATGGGTTGATTGGGTGTATAGTTACCGTTTAAAAGGCAAGAGTTTCTGGGTGTGTAAAACCCCCTCTAATTGATGTTCGTCTTGGAGAAAGTTGATTCAATTGAGGCCGCTTATAAGGAATCACATATGGTCGGAGTTAGGCAATGGTGCTAACACTTCAGCCTGGTTCGACTACTGGTGTGATATAGGTCCGCTCGGTGAGTTTATTTGGCCGAGAACCATTACCGATGCAGATTTTAAACTGGACGATACTTTGGCTAACATCTACTCCCATGATTCTTGGTCTTGGCCTATGGCATGGAGAGATCTCTTCCCGGTTCTCATTCAACTTGACCAAGTGCATCTGAATCCGATAAAGCATGATAGAATTTTGTGGAGAGATGGTAGTGTTATAACCGAGTTCTCCTCCTCTGGTGTTTGGCATTCCATTCGGTACAAAGACCCGGAAGTGAATTGGTGCAATATTGTTTGGTTCTCGCAGTGCATCCCTAGGCATGCGTTTATGATGTGGTTGGTTATTAAAGGTAAACTTTTGACTCAAGAAAAAATTTTAAATTGGGAGATGACGAGGAGAAAGAACATGAATATGATGTGTTGCCTATTATGTTATCAGAATTTTGACTCTCATTCGCACTTATTTTTTGAATGCGAATACTCTTCTCAAGTATGGCAAATAATTCGAGCAAGGTGGGTATGGATGCGGTCAGGCCGATATGGACTGAAATCGTTGATTGGTTGCTGGTTCGAGCTCGTTCTAAAGCGGCTAGGATCTACGTTGCTAAAATTCTTGTTGCGGCTGCTCTGTATTTCATTTGGCAAGAAAGAAATGCTAGATTATTTAAAAATCAGCTGAGGCCTCCGGAGAAACTAAGTGAAATTATTTTAGCCACGGTTAGATACAAGCTGATGGGAGCCAAGCTAAAGAATACTGCAAGTGTGCGAAGACTTCTTGGAGAATGGGAGATTCACGGGGGACATGTTGATGACGATGGCGGCTGATTTACTTTGTTTCATGTCTCTTGTTCTAGATTTTAGTCTAGTTGTTTTCTAGTTTTGTTGGTGATTTTTGGTTGTGTCTTTGTTCTACTTTCATGGGGCATGTCTCATGACTGAACTAGTGTAGACTCTCTACACTACTTGTTTTCTTTGTTTGTGAATATATAGAATCACCGGGGTAACTCTTTACCCAAAAAAAAATAAACAGAAAATATAGAGGTTCAAATGATCATAAGTGCTTGATCATTAGCTTGAGCCTCATTGACGTTGAATACTCGTCCATTAGCATTGGCAAGCTTGGGGCAGTTTCGCTTGAAATGATTTAAATTACCACAATTGAAACATGCTCGAGGGCGAGTTTAAGTAGGGGCTGCTCGGTTCTGGATACGACAGGTCACAACTAGATGTCCAAATAAACCACAGATTGTACACTGGCGACAAGGAGAATTTGATGCATGATGATAGTTGCAATGATTGCACTGAGGTTGCTTTCCACGATAAAATCCCTTAAAGGGTACTGAGTTTAGTGGAACAGGTGCAGGAATTGCAAAACTCTTTGAAGCCTTGCGCTTCTTAGAATTTTTGGAAGATTCGGCCTTTGTTCGTTTTGAGTTCTCATTAGTAGTTTCGGTGTTTTGTTTCTTGTCTCCTTTTCGAAATAGTTTACCTTTTCTAACCTGGGAGTCGGTTAAGATAGCGGCTAATTCCTTAGCCTCCCTAAGCGTTGCAGGTTGGCTGCCAGTGACAATGTCTTAGACAAGATCAGGTAGGCCATCAATATATTTCTCAATGGCCCGATCCAAAGGTGTGACCATAGTGGGGCAAAGTAGGCTTAATTGTTCAAATCGGTCAGTGTAGGCACGGCTTTCCCCACTATCTTGTTTTAGATAATAGAACTCATTTTCAAGTGCCCTTATTTCGCTTCATGGGCAGAATTCTTTCTTCATAAGATCCTTAAATTCTTCCCACGTTAGTGACATTGCCATATCGGCACCTCGGTCTCTCATAATACCATTCCACCAAGTGAGTGCTCTCCTTTGGAAGACACTCGAGGCGAAATCTACCTTGCGCTCATTGGGACATTGAACATGGCGGAATGTGCTTTCTATACTTTCAAACCATTGTAGGAGCGCATGTGTTTCCTTTTTCTTAGATGTTTGTCTAGTTGTTGCTACATTTTGTTGGGTTATTGTTTGTTTGGTTTTTACAGTCATGGGGGATGTCCTATGTCTGAACTAGCGTTGGATTCTCCATGCTACGTGTTTTATTGGTTGTGAATATATAGAATCACCGGGGTAACCCTTTACCCAAAAAAAAAACCATTGTAGGAGCGCAGTTGCTCCTTCAGACCCAGAAAATTTTGATGGCTTAGCTGAATTAAACATTTTGAAGTCACATTGAGCATTGTTATTATTGTTATTGTTATTTGCCTGGTTTATCTGAGTAATGAGGTTCGGAATCACAGCAATCATCTGCTGAACGATTGTGGCTGCGAGGGCAGCATTCTGAGTTTGATCGCGTCTAGGAGGCATCTTGAAAGTATAGCTATAGTGAAAATCAAACAAGTTAGATTTACCAAATTGTTATGAGTTCGTAACATCATTGTGTTGTGAAAACTTTGATCTAGTAAAATCTTGTTCATAGGTCTCGTTCTTGTACTTAGAAAACATAGTGTTAACTTTGACTTAGTAAAATCTTGTTTATAAATCTCGTTCTTGTACTCAGAGAATACAGTGTTGTGGATTTTGTTTTGAAACAAGAGTTGTTTGAAAAAAAATAAACTTTTGTAATATTTTTGGATAAGAGAATACAAACCAAGTTAATTGTTTGTGTTATAAATTCCTTTATCATTTAAAAATTTATTGTTTTTAAGATAAAATGTTTTAAATTTAATTTTTAAAATAAAGAAACATTGTATCTGAAATTTTGAAAATTCTCATCCAAATGGTAAAAATTTGAATTTTTTAAAGACACAGATAGTGTTTCGAAAATGAAATAGGATCTCATAGTGTCGTGAAATGAAATGAAATTCATTTCAATCATCTCGAATCAAACATATCACCGAAGGTAATATGATGAAATGATATTGTGAAAGGAAATTTGTTTCGATTATCGTGAATAGCAAACATATTACCGAGGGTAACATGAATGAATAGTGATACAAAGGTCGTTTTCGTTCGGCATAGTCAAGATGGATAGGTTTTTATAATGCTTCACGAAGACATGCTTTAGCCTATAAGTGGACACTCACCCTAAGAGTTTCCAGGTAAGAGTGACTGGTCCGATAATGCGGATTTGTACGAACACTCTAGCCTTAGACAGAAAACTCGAGGTACAGGCACCCATCCTTCCAGATTGCATGTGTTCACATTATTAAAACCCAAGATTTCGATGAAAAACGTTTGAGAAAAACATTTGAGAAATCTTTTGATAAAAAAAATGTTTAAGATAGACATGTTTGCGAAATATTTTGACAAAAACGTTTGAGAACGCATTTTGAGAAATATTTCAATGAAAATGTTTTGAGAAAACATTTTGAGGAACACCTCAAGGTATGAAGCCTAAGGTTTAGGGTAAATCATCTAGGGCTAGATGATTTGTAAACCATAGAGTAGTTATGGCACGAATAAGGATGATGATTTAGGAAAGAGTTCCTAAGTCTACTCATGTTTTGGGTCCTAGGAAGGTTATAGACTAGGTTTAAGGCATGCTAATAACCTAATTCCCTATAACCAGTGCTCTGATCCCAATCTATAACACCCCAATCGCATAATACAACAACACACGGCAGAAATATCGGGGAGTCACGTTACAAATTGCTCACAACTACTTGTACTAAATTGTTTTAATATTATAACATTGTTTTACAAACAAAGAATACATGTAATTGTTCTTTTGATTTAGAAGTCTAAGGCCCGAATGCAGTCCTATGTGTTGCACACTTGAATAGTTGAAAACCTGAAACATATGTGAAAAATAGTCAGCGTAAAAATGCCGGCGAATACATAGGTTTGGTTAGCCAAATAAATGGCAAAACATTTGATATTGCAATACTTTGACAACTACGAGAGCTGTCAATTGAAAATAAATCTTGAAGCCAAAGAATGGCCAAAAATTTAGTATTGCAATACATAATCTTGATTGTGAAAACTCGTGACAAATAGTTTTGTATATGGCAATATGATTATTACTAAGTCATTTTTATGCCATTTGAAATTGTACATCGTAATCTTGTTTAAATCATCGTAAAACTCGTTAATGTGTTATTAGAAATTCTATCAAGGATTAATAATAACTGTTTTGAAATAAATCAAAACTTGTGTGAGTATTATATAAATCAAGTCAATGATTTATAATAATATTTTAGACATCCTTCAAAGAATCTAACCATATAAAGATATGGGAGATTCTTCAAAAGATTTGGATAATCGAATATTGGATCAATTGTACACAAAAATCCTAAAGTGATTCGGATAACGCTACAAGAATAATAAAATAAGAACACTTATATATAGGAAGTACCAGCGGCGTATCCACCATGTTCTTATTTTATTATACCCGTTTCGTTATCTAAATCACAACTACCACATAAACACATAAATCGTCAACTTGTACCAACTCGTAAACACGCATTAAAGCACACAATGAATCCAATCAAGGACTCTAATATTAGTACTTTAAACATCCTACAAGAATCAACCTATGAAGATAGATAGATGCTATAAGGATTCGGTTTCTGTTACATTGTCTACTCACATACGCATTAAAGCACACAATGAATCCAATCAAGGACTCCAATATTAGTACTCTAAACATCCAACAAGAATCAATCTATGAAGATAGATAGATGCTATAAGGATTTTGGGTTCTGTTATATCGAATCATTGAATCAAAACAATCCTAAATACTAATGGTGATTCGGGATAATGCCTCGAAGGATAATACAATAAGCACACTTATATATAGGAAGTACCAGCGGCGTATCCACCATGTGCTTATTGTATTATCTAGTTTCATTATCTAAATCACCAACAATCTACACATAAACCAACCATCGTCTGTAAAGTACTTCTTAAAAATCTCACTATGAAGATAGGAAGATCTAAGACTGTACTTCAAATATCCTATAAGAATCTAACTATGAAGATAGATAGTTCTTTTAAGGAATTGGATAAACATTGTATTTGCATAATCGGAATAATACACATAAAAGCACTTAGAAAACACATATATGCCATACATTTGGAAAACAAATCAGTTGCACATATGAATCACCCCAAAGCATTTGAAAACGGTAAAAGAGGTGAACTATGTACTCGCCTGGGATTGCGTGTAGGTCTTGTTCAAATGATATAACAAAGCTCAAAGGATCAAAAGTTCAAGTGTCGAAGTGGTTCCTAGTGTAACGGATATTATGTTAGTGAATCGACACCTAAATCGGAAGATCGGGTAGAATAAGGTCTCGTAAACCAAATGAGTATTGGAACTCATGTGTTATGATTTAACAAAGCCTACATTCTAAATCGGACCCTATCCTAAGTGCTTACGACCCATTACGACCCGTTAAGGTAGTTTACGCTACTTTAGCGCGTTGTTCGCGCGAATGCACGTTCGAGATACCTAACTAGTCCTATGACAAGTATTATATGCCTTAACATATCTAATTATGTTGTATAATCAGTTAAAATGTCAAAACATGTGTGACATATGCTTAAAATGAAATTATGCGCAAAAAGGGCATTTTGGTCATTTTCCTAAGGCATATAAACTACCTATCATACAACTAACTAAACGAAGTGACCATAAGGTATAACCTCGGAAGGTTATTCCCTATACAACCATGGTCACAAAATATGTTTGGTCGGATCCTAACGATTGACCAAACGGGTCGGGTTTGAAAGTCTAAGCGGTTGTTTAGACCGCTTATCTTATGACCCTATAATGTCACTCCCCCAAAATACCACTTGCGGAAACACCGCGGGGCGTGTGACATACCAGGATCTCAGCCATCAATCACATTGAACTCATAAATATATTTAAATAAAACTTTCATTCATTATCATAAAGTGATACAAAACGTTACATATAATTCATTGTACACAGCGGAAGCATAACTCATTTGTTAAGTGTTTCATAAACCATGCGTAAGTAAACCATTAGGCTTGTGTTGCGATTCCATGTATCTCGACCCATGACCACTCCAGCCTTCCAGACGGCAAGTTCCAAATGATATAACCTTATGGACCTGCAAGCATGCAGACAAGTGTGTCAGAAGTCGCTGGTGAGTTCAAAGTTTGTTAACGTGTTTAGATACCAGTTACCAGATTAAAACGTTTCACCGATTTGATTTGATGTTGTTATAAACTCGATTACCGCAGATGGCGGCTAGATTTATTTGCCCAACCCCAATGTCTCTATCAAAACATTGGTCAAGTGGTTATGGTAACTAGTTCACGCCCGTCCTCCCCGGTACGGTGTGAGGGTGCCAAACCTAATAGCGCTATCAACTAATAACCTCGTTGCCTCCCCGGCAACTATCGGTAGATGTAAGGGGTCTTAAATGATAGAAATGAGTGTAATAACCAACATCCCAATAACCCGACGTTCCTCCCCGGAACAATTACCAGATATCCCTCCCCGGGATGCATGCTTGGAAAAAGAGCAGTGAACTCACCTTAGATTTGCTCGGTATGTTTTATTACTTTGTTTCATAGTGATCAATCATACCCTACCGTGATTACCAAAGACAGTCAGTTTCGTAAGCACGTATCTGATTCATGTATTCAACAAGTCACATAACACTTAACAAGCAATTAGATCTCTCTCATGCACAGGACCTATTGGTCCCAAAGTCTTTTATCCTAATTTTCTCTCTCTAGCAGGCGATTTTCATCCCCCCTTGAATCCTTGATTTCTTCGAGATTTAGATGTATAACAGTCTGTCATCAGTGCTTGATTCATCAAACAACTGTAACGAACTCGTTTGTAACTTCTGATCGGTTTAATCCTGGATTTTTTCTTTTCCTTTGTGATTGCCGGCTTTAATCTTTGAATCTGATCTGATTGAATAGCGTATTGGGTCTTTCGATCCTACTGGTGAGGCAGTAACCTTGATTAATCGGGTGCTCTATTTGATTTCGTGAGGGTTCTTGGATTAGGGTTTTGCTAGATTAGGGTTTTTGCTTTTTCTGGTCTGATCTTGGTATCCTGGTTCGAAATTGTGTTTGCATGGTGGTTAGCAGTACGTGACGATGGAGAGAGTGGAACAATATGATGGGGATGGGTATCCGATAACGAGTAATACGGCTGAAGTCAACAACAAATCTGATGCGTTTGAGGACACAGAATCAACTCCCGGTACCGCGCCTGTACGTGGTATTGGATTACGTGTTACAAACATTGAAGGGAATCCACTAATGCCAAGACGAGGTATGTATTCCACGAATAATCCATCAGTTCTTGATGGATTAGCGGCTATATCTACTCCTGTAACTTTGGATAGAATGAGTGGGAATTCTGGATTATTTCATTCAAACCCTAATACTGGAAACATGTCTAAACTCAATACTGTTCTGAATTCGGATGGAGAAAAGCTGTACTTGGCAGGTTCAGATCCTAGTTCTTTGACCTATGTGGCTGATGTTAATGCTAAGATACCGTCTTTGGCAAAGGTGGTTCAAAACAAGAAGGCTAGTGTCAAAGTTAACTTTAGAACTATGGAAAATACTGAAACTATGGAAGGAGCGGATGTCGTCATTCCGTTGTCTTCAGTTAAGCAAGTGAGTGATCGGTATGCTAATACTCTATATGGGTATTTTTGGGTAAGAGACTTGCGTTTCCAGTTGTGGATTATTTTGCAAAGAATAATTGGGTGAAATATGGGTTGAGAAGATTAATGATGAACTCTAAAGGTTTCTTTTTCTTCAAGTTTAAATCGAAGGAAGGGATGGATAAGTTGTTGGAAGAAGGGCCATGGATGATCAGAAACGTGCCTATAATCTTAAAAGAATGGTCGCCTTCTGTGACTGTGGAGAAAGAAGACATCACTTCGATCCCGGTGTGGGTAAAGATGCATGACGTGCCATTGGCAACTTTTACTGAGGATGGGCTTAGTCTTTTAGCTTCGAAAATTGGAACTCCAAAGATTTTTTTTGGGTAAGGGGTAACCCCGTATATGTAAAACAAAAAAACCAAGGAAAACTATGACACCCCATAACCTAGCCTACTATACATCAGTAGACGAAACAATAAAAAAAACAAAAAAAAATCCTCATCCGCCATCATCAAAAATGAAATTGCCAGAAACCGGCAACCCCTTCACATGAACCAAAAAAGATCTATCCATTGGAGAATTTTGTAGAAGAGGTGCTAGCCTTTGCTCTCGAAGATGACGAATGTGTACCCGAGGTCATAAATTCACTAGTTTCATTATAGACTTCACCGACCTCCTCCGCATCCGAATCTTGCTTGTCACTTCTAGTCTGCGCAGCTTTCTTCTCCACTCGACCCACAGTACTACCTCCCTGATTACCATCATCGTCCTTAAGGATGTCAAACGGGTTTGATGTTGAAACCTGGTTATACACCGGACTCCTCAAGGACGATTTTGGTTTAGGTTTGACAACTGGTCTGTACACTACCTTCGGCTTCTGAGTTTTCATATGGAGGCCTTGATTATTAACTTTCTTTTTCTTAGTACCCACATCCTGAAAATCATCATTATTCTTCCAGAATCCCCACTTGAAGTAACCTGAGGGTTCTTTGGGCATGAGCAATCGTCATGACCAAACACACAGCAAGAGGAGCACCTTAGAGGCTCCCAATCATACTCAATTTTGACCTCTACCTTTGAATAACCATTACCATCCAAGGATGGAATTGCAACAGTAACACTCTTCTTTAACTCAGCCTCTACCTGAACCTCAATAAGTGCTCTAGCATAGCTGCTTCTTCCCCAAGACTCAGCACACATCGTGGCAGTATACGAATCCAACATCTTAGGATTCCAAATCTTAGAAGCAACCAAGCTAAGACCATCCTCAGTAAATGCCGCTAACGGCACATCATGAATCTTAACCCAAACTGGAACAGCTTTAATATCCTCTTTTTCCATCTTTAAAATAGCCGACCATTCCCTCAAGATTATCGGTACATTTCTGATCAACCAAGGCCCATCCTCTAACATTCAATTCATCCCTTCCTTAGTACTAAACTTAAAGAAAAAGAACCCGTTTGCATTCATCATTAGCCGTGACAGACCATATTTAACCCAGTTGTTTTTAGCAAAATAATCGACCACCGAAAAAGCCAACCGTTTACCCAGAAAATATCCATACAAAGTGTTAGCATACCTATCATTGACTTGTTGAACCGATGTCAACGGAATTACAACATCAGCACCCTCAACAGTTTCTGTAGATTCCATCGCCCTGAAGTTCACCTTAGCATTCTCCTTGGCGTTCTTAACAATGTTAGCAAATGATGTAGGATTTGCAACCCCTGTATTTCGTGATTTTCCTTGTGCATCCGACACATTCATTCCAACTAGATATGATAAAGGCGAATATCCCATATTGGGATAATTCCAACAATGTTCCGATCGCTCAACAGGTGGTTTCGCAAACCTCCCCTGATCGGCCGACAATTGCACTCCATCGACACCTGTTGTTGATGAACCCAGATTATCCAATTGAACCGGTAAAGTGACCTTTGTGAGTTCATCAATGATGTTTATACCACGTCTTGGCTGCACAGTATTACCATCAACATCCAGAATTCGATCGGCTATCTGTTTAAACGTCAAAGGCGGCCTTCCACCAGATTTCATTCGATCATCCATTACAAAGTTAACAACTCTCTATAACCCCACGGAAAAAATAAAGCAAGCCCCACGAAACCACACGAACCAGATGACAACGAACAAAAAGAAAACCGAAACCCTAAACTAGCTGATACCCTAACCCATGAATCTTACAAATCGGACAGAAAAACTGATAAATCTAGGCTGATCGACCAGAAGTGAAATCAATCCAATATGCTCGAATCAGAAGTGAAGGCGGCGATATTAAATAAAAACAGAAAACCCTAGCCGACAAACAAAGAAATCCACAAACCAGATTGAGAATTAGATGTTAACCCTCTAATCTCTGATCTGATCTTGAAGAATCACGCTGAAGAAACTAGGGTTTCACGAAGAGAAGAGGTCGCCATAGCTAGAGAGAGAATTAGGGTTTCTTTATAGACCACCCAATCAAGATACATGCAAATGCATGAAATATTATTAGACCAACAATCTTGGGAAAACTCATTTACGGAAACTATGTGTGTTGAATCATGGGGCCGTAGTAGTTTTGCAAGGGCTTTAATAGAGATTCATGCGGAGTCAGAGCTGAAGAATAGCATTACTATGGCAATTCCTATGCTTGATGGAAAAGGTTTTACTAAAGCTGAGGTTAAAATTGACTATGATTGGGTTCCGTTGAGGTGTTCGAATTGTTGTGTCTTTGGTCATGATGTGCATTCTTGTCCGAAGATACCTAAACCGGATCAAGTGGAGGGGAATGAAAAGAATGATGAGGGTTTCCAGGAAGCTGTGAAAAAAACAAATAAGGGTACGAACAAAGGAATTCAGATTAACAAGCAGAAGCAAAAGATGGTGTACCGGCCGGTGGTGAATCCCAAACCGAAACCTGTTACGAAACAACATGTTGATAAGATCCAAACGTCTAACCCATTTGATGTTCTGTGTGATGAGGGAGAGGAGAGAGATGTGGCAATCTTGAATGGTAATACAAAGGAAACAAGGAACAACCGAGACAAACAGGATAGTGGGAGAGATAACTCGGGTGATATGTTGAAATCAAAAGGGAAATATAACCAACTGGATGATCTGTTTACGGATGATACTGATGTTGATGATCTACTAAACGACATTCCAAAGTTTATGGATAAAAAGGATAATAACACGTCTGAGGGTGCAAGCACACCCGGTATAACGGGTGCCCATGGGTAGTCTAGCCTCATGGAACATAAGGGGGTTGAACCGCTCCCTCAAACAGAATGAGGCTCGTCAGGTGGTGCTGGATAATCATGTGCAGGTTTGTACAATTATGGAAACTCACGTTGATTCAACCAAGGTGTCTAATGTTTGTAAGAAAGTTTGCCGAGCATGGTATTGGGCAACGAATGCAGATTGTTGTGATAAAGGAACCCGAATCATGCTAGGTTGGGATCCTAATGTGGTTGATGTTATGGTCTTATCGCAATCTGACCAGGTGATACACACAAGTTATTTTTAAATTGGATAACAAATCTCTATTTTTCTCTTTTGTCTATGCGGATAATCAATACAAAAGAAGAAGAGACTTGTGGCAAAATATCGGTAGGCATAGCACCTTCATGCGAGATAAAACGTGGGTGCTTATGGGGGACTTTAACGCCTCTTTATTTCATGATGATGTTAGTACGGGGTCATCTACTCATAACATTGGAACTCGTGAATTTAAGGAATGTGTTAATGACATAGAAGTGTTCGATGTAAATAGCACGGGTCTACACTACACGTGGACTAATAATCAGCAAAAAAGTGGGAGAATGTTTAAAAAACTTGATCGAATTATGTGCAATGTCCATTGCCTTACAAGTTTCCCTAATGCTGGAGCGTATTTTCATCCTTTTCGAGTTTCGGATCATACTCTGTGTATCTTGAAGCTGCCGAGTGTCACAAGAGATAGGCCTAAACCCTTCAAATTTGTGAATTTACTTGCTGAGAAACATGGTTTTATGGAGGAAATAAATCAAATTTGGAGTAAAGAAATTCTGGGTTTCCACATGTATCAAGTAGTCACGAAGCTCAAGCTGTTGAAAACGCCTCTCGGAAAGTTATTTTTTAAACAAGGAAATCTGCATGAGAATGTGAAGTTAGCTAGAAAAAAAGGTTAATTGCACGGTAACCTTAACCGCGGAGGGGATCCCCCCTCCCAGGTCACCACCCGACAAGGCTTCCTGGCAGCAAATACCCATAGCCATCAAAGAGGGGTAAGAAACATTTTTCGAACCCGAGACCTCGAGTGTCCTCGGTCCGGCTTTAAAGCGGGTGTCGGTGGCCACCAAAGTGTCACTAATGGGAATTGAACTTGGGTCTCCATTGGAGAACCCAAGTCACTCCACCACTAGGCCACTTGTGGTGGTTTGAAGACTTGTTAGCTAGAAAGGAGTTGGATGATTGTCAGGTTACGATGGATCAGGATTCGGCTAATGAAGACTTGTTAGCCAAGCATAGCCTTCTCTTACAGAAATACAAAGATGCTGTTCATGATGAAAGTTCCTTCTTGCAACAAAAATCGAAGGTTCAATGGCTCGCTTTGGGGGATTCAAACTCAAAATACTTTCATAATGTTGTGAAAGCAAATAATCACCGGAGCAGAATCTTTTCTATTCCTGATGCTAATGGTACTTTACATGAGGGGGGTGCGGTACCTCAAGTGATGGTCGATCACTTTGCTAATTTTTTGGGGAGTGTAGGTAATGTCGTAGATGTCCCCTCTCTGGATCTCTTCCGTCAGACGTTGTCATCTGTTAAAGCTAGTAATATGGTTCGAATTGTGACTGATGCTGAAATTAAAGAGGCGATGTTTTTTATTGCTGGGAATAAAGCGCCTGGCCCGGATGGATATACTTCAGTTTTTTTCAAGAAAGCTTGGGATACAGTTGGCAAGGATGTTTGCATGGTGATTCAGGATTTCTTCGAGAATGGTAAACTTCTTAGTCAGCTGAACCACACGGTGATTTCCTTAATTCCAAAAGTCAAGACTCCTACCACTATTATGGATTATAGGCCGATATCTTGCTGTAATACACCGTATAAGTGCATAAGTAAGATTATCACGAGTCGCATTAAGGAGGGCCTAGGTGATATCGTCAGCATTAATCAGTCGCGTTCATTCTGGGTAGAAAGATCTCTGATAACATCCTTCTTACCCAGGAATTAATGCACAATTACCATCGTAGTCATGGGCCTCCGAGGTGTGCTTTTAAAATTGACATTCAGAAGGCGTATGACACGGTTGATTGGAGTTTCTTGGAAAATACTCTTCGGGGGTTTGGGTTTCATAACAAGATGATTAAATGGGTTATGGTGTGTGTTACGACTACTACGTTCTCTTTGGCGATAAATGGAAACCTTTATGGATATTTCAAAGGGAAGCGGGGATTATGTCAGGGGGACCCTATGTCTCCATATCTTTTTTACTTTGGTGATGGAGGTTCTTACTTTGATTCTACAACACCAAGTTGACGTATCGGCTGATTTTAGATTTCATCACAAATGTGAGAATCAAAGGATTATTAACTTATGTTTTGCAGATGATTTATTCTTGTTTGCTCATGGTGACCCAAGCTCAGCTTCTGTTATTCTTGACTCCTTGAACTTATTTAAGAATATGTCGGGTTTGGTTCCTAGCATGAATAAGAGCACGGCTTTCTTTGGTGGGGTTCCTAATTATGTTAAAGATCAGATTCGTAGTCTTATGCAGTTCGAAGAAGGCGTTCTCCCGGTTCGGTATCTTGGGGTTCCACTAATATCTACTAGATTGAACTACAACGATTGCAAGAAGCTAGTTGAAAATATGGACTCTCATATCTTTGATTGGAAAGCAAAAAGTCTATCATTTGCTGGTAGACTTCAATTAATTAGATCAGTGTTATCTTCTATACATGTCTATTGGGCGTCGGTGTTTATTTTGCCAAAACAAATAATCTATGACCTTGAAGATAGAATGCGAAGGTTTCTTTGGGCTCAAGGTAATAGTATTAAGGGTAAAGCGAAAGTTAAATGGAGCCGTGTGTGTTTGCCGAAGAGCGAAGGTGGTTTGGGTATTCGGAGAGTTTTTGATATGAACAATGCGCTTATGGTAGCGCATATTTGGAGTCTTCTTTCGAACAGGGAATCTTTATGGGTTAAATGGATTCATTCTTATCATCTTCAAGAGAGAAGTTTCTCGGATGTGCCGGTTCGGAACAATGTGACTTGGAGTTGGAGGAAGATGTTACAACTTCGGCCAATCCTTCGGAAACACATATGGAAAAAATTGGGTAGTGGTACCAATACACTAGTGTGGTTTGATATATGGGATAATTTGTGTCCTTTAAATGAATTTATCACTCCTCGAATGATATCAAATGCGGGACTCAATATGTTTTCTACAGTTGCGGATATGGTTCAGAATGGGGGATGGGTTGGTCGAACTCTTGGATAAACCGCTTCCCAGTCTTACAGGGCTTTCCTAATGTTGTGTTAAACTCGGATACTCAAGATAGAATTGTTTGGAGATCTAGAGAAGGGACTGACATGGAGTATAGTACTTTTGTCGTTTGGGATGATATTCGCTAAATGCAGGATCAGGCTCCGTGGGCTCGTATGGTGTGGTTCCCTCAAGCGATTCCACGTCATTCGTTTCTAATGTGGCTTCTTGTTTGCAAAAAACTCAAAACTCATGATATGATGTGTAAATGGCTATCGAACTACAACCTCATGTGTTGTTCCTTATGTACAGCGGGTCCTGACTCTCATAACCACCTCTTCTTTGAATGCGTTTTTGCATCCCAGATTTGGTATGGGGTTCGTGAAAAAGCTGGTATGGGAGCTATCGACAAGAACTGGGAGGAAATATTTGAGCATCTGGTGCAATATGCTGATTCCAAACGGGCTAACCATATTATCGGCAAGCTAGTGGTCAGGGTGTCGGCATACTTCATGTGGCAGGAACGTAATAAGCGGTTGTTTTCTTCAAAGAAACGGAGTGCAGCTCAACTGATTGAGGTGATCTTAACAACAATTCGTATGAAGCTACATACAATGAAGTTTAGAGGGTCGAGTTATGTGAATCAAATTCTTCTCGAGTGGAAATTGCCGCGGGCTTTGCTTATGGATCAAGATGAATGCGGCTAGTATGATAAAAATGGTTTATGTAGCTTCTGGTTACTTGTTTGTCGCTAGACTTTGTTTGTTTGTTTGCGTTTCTTTTGTATTCGCGTGTAACTCTAGATTGGCGTGTCTTTCTAGAGAACTGGGGGATTTTTAGTTCCTCACTTGTTTTATTTTGGTTGATGAATGAATTTTAACCGGGGTAACCCTTTACCCAAAAAAAAGCAATTAAATCTCAAGCACGTTTATAACACACGTTCATGTTTCCAACAATGGTTGCCACCAACATCCGTTTTACAATCACTCAGGTTTCGTATTTGTACACAGTTTGCATCTGACATAACTATCACTGTTAATATAATATGTACACATACACAATACTCATACGAGTGCACATTTCATGTGTATGTCGCATAACAACGCATGTTAGGTAGGTTTTCTATTCACTCAATTCAACCAAGTTTCTCATTCTTACTAATACGTAAAACAGTATTCCTTAATTACATACCACACAATTTTATTGTATAAGTGACACACATATGGTTCGAGTCATAACAATTCTCATACGAACCTACTATCTTCCACTAGTCTCTTAGCATGTATTTTGTTCACAAATAATTTCATGTCATGATTTCATATGTACCAGCCAATTAACCCTTAGTTCATTAATACTAGAATATGTGCTACAAAGACCGGCCCAGTTTAACATGACATCTAAGAAGGGTGTGTGTGTGTGTGTGGCCCATCGGAGCTAGGCGTGGTTTAACACTTGTGCAGCCCGGCTAACCTAAAAGGCCCAATCAATTGCGTAAACATCACAAGTTCCTTCTCCTACAGCGAAACAACCTATGTTTCGTGGAGGTCACATGTGACGAAACTCATATGTTTCGTCGGGGGTCACATATGACGAAACTCATATGTTTCGTCGGGTCCAAGTGTTGGCTAAGAACCACCTGTTTCGTCGGCCTCATTCACATACCAAACCCTAATCATCACATAATCAAACAAAACATATCATGAACTCAATCATTAGACACAATCATTAAATCATCGATTATCTAGTATTTAACAGTTTCCCTTTCATAACATACAATTGTTAGTCAAGCAACGATTAATAACACACACAAACCCTAATTCTAATTTCGCAAGATTCATGAGATTCGTAACCTGTTTGTGACCTTACTTTGCATTAATTCCTTTCAATGAATCTATCCAAACACATAAGAACATGGAACATCATATTATCATATAGAACATGATGATATATAACATCATATCATCTCGGTTTCTATCAATCTGCATTCCTAGTATAACAATTATGTACCAACATGAACACAGGTAGTAAGAGGGTTAAATTGCACAACAATAAGAGCATACTAACCAAGTAAGCCAAACAAGAACTCGAGGCGATCCTTCGAGGTGTATCACAGCTGCCGTCGATTTGTTTTAGGGAGTAGGAAGGTTAGGGTTTGATGTTTGCTAAAGAGTTTAGGTTGCAAGGGATACTTATATCTATCGGGCTCACACTGGGCCATGTATTACTTTGGGCCGAGGGCCTTCTGGGAGAGAAATACCCCTCGACGAAAGTATGTTTCGTCGGATCCATATCCCTCGACGGAAGTATGTTTTGTCGGATCCATGTTTCGTCGAATCTTATTAGATTACCAAACTTAAATAATTCTTAATTAATTCACAAAACAATTCTACATCATGTTAGTCCAACAGTTCATTCAACATGCACAAGTTTACAACACAAACAATTATGAAAAGGTAGTGTGAAACAAGTAACGTGTCGGAGGAAAGGCCTTGAAAGTTCGGGTTATCACATCATCCCCAACTTGAAAGAAATTGTCACACCCCCAAAATCCACACGCGGAGTATCACCGCTTGGAGGCATGACTGACCAGGATCGAACTACCAATCATATTGAACAATATACTAACGTAATTAAAAGTTCAACCACACAATACAATTGGTGTCCAAAAACAATTTAATAAGTCTAATTTATCAGCGGAAGCAAATAGTTCAAAACCCAAATAGTAAATTCTAAGTATTTAAGTTTATCATGAACACTCAATGTCCATGCTCCACAACGACTCTTCCCCATGCAAGCTCCTGCTAAACCTAGTGATCTGCAAACATGTAGTAACGAGTCAACAACAAAGTTGATCGAGTTCACAGTTGGTTGTCCAGTTTAGAGTTGTTCCAAAAACATAGTTTGTTCTTAATCAGCTATCCAACCGTGGGGGTTACCCCATAGTTCGAAAAACGTTTATTAGTTAACCCATTCTTACGTCGGCTATTCCAGCCCGGCTCTCTGGCCGTGGGGGCTACCCCATGTTTAATCCACTAGAATCGTTACCATATCGACTACTAACGTTCGTCATGTTTAAGTGCCCTAACGTCGGTGTCTATCATCACTGACGTGCCATAGTCCATTAGTCCACGCCCGTCCTCTACGGCACGGTGTGAGGTTTGTTAAACCTAATAGCGCTATTTAACTAATGACCCGTTCGCCATTGGCCTCGGCGATTAAGTCGATACAAAAGGAGGGACTTCGTTGATAGAGTTCTAGTCTAGTATAGCTAAATCCGTCTCAACATGACGAGGAATCTACGTTCCTAAATACGCCTCAATAGGACGAGGAATCTACGTTCCTGAATACGTCTCAACAGGACGAGGAATCCCTATTCCTTAACCCATTCCCAACCCATGGGAATCCCATGCTTTGTAGAGAAGTGTGAACTCACCTTAGATTAGCTCGGCAGATAAGTAAGCGTCGATTAAGCTCCTAGTGGTCAACCACGTCCTGACATGGTTACCATACAAGTCAGGTCTAGGTTCAAATAGTGCACATAGGTTTTTACACATAACTAACAGGTTATGAACACGTATTGATCATGGAAAACACATAATACATGTTAACACATTAACAGTAGCAGACAAGTACCCATCATGACCAACTTGTGCGACCCGAAAGACAAAGCCCAATAAACAGGTGGCCCAACCTATTGTGCGATCAGCATAACTTGTGCGATCCACAATGGGTTGTGCGATTGGAAACCAACTCGGCCCAATAAACAATCCCAACATGTACACGGCCCAAACAGATTGCAGAAAAGTAATTTGTGCGATCCAATTAGTCTTGTGCGATTGGGTTTTGGGCTGCAAGTCCAACACCCCAAGTGTTCGTGTGTGTGGCCCAAGCCTTGTGCGATCCACAAGGTCTTGTGCGATCATGCATACTCTAGTTGTACACTGCTGCCTTATGTGATGTACCTATCTTGTGCGACTGTACTTGTGCGTCTGGCACTTGTGCGATCAGTTGCCTTGTGCGATTGAGCTCTTGTGTGATTCAAGAGCTTGTGTGATTGCACTTGTGCGACTGATCTTGTACGATCCGTTATGTATTTCCTTAAATCATGCAATCAGTTATTCTATTATTGATAATTTCCATATTTGTAGTTTATCAAGCAACAGTTTCTAACCAAACCATATATCGATCAAAACAAGGTTTTTATCACAAAATTCATATGAACCCTAATTGAACATCCGAATCATGAAAACGACCTATCATTAACTATTAGATCATTGGATTCAAATCATACAACACTTCATACTCTATCATGCCTTTAATCCGAGCACACAAACACACAGCCGATTACTTGCACCCAATCGGTTCTTAGATCAATATTATAACGTCCGATTCACATAATCATCATCACATAAACAAACATCATTGTTCATCATACATACAACCCTAACCATTTTATCAAATCATGGAATCATAACATCATTCAACAAAACATAAATCGTAAAACACTAACCGATTAAAGATAGAATGAAGATGATCCGAATCAAAAGCTTCGAGGAAGAGAGGGTGTTACTGCCATCGAGTTAGGGGGAGAGAGGGAGAGGTATTAGGGTTTGGTGTGTGTTCTTGTTTTGCAACCAATGAGAAGTAAAACTCCCTAAGGTTATGTGTATGCGTATGAAGGAGTGGGCCGAACCCAGCTTTGGGCTGTCCTTGGTTCGGATACAAAGAGTGTGGCCCTAATGGGCTTGTGCGATCGGGTTCACATTGTGCAACCACATAAACGTACAACATACATTACACAATTCATATAACACAATATCATACCATTCCATTAAATTAATGCATCACATTATCATATAACTTTCAAAGCATGTTACATCAAAGCACACAAAAGAGTTCTAAACACGAGTTGTCACATTATCCCCAAGTTGAAAGAAATTTCGTCCCGAAATTTAGCACGTACTCACTAAGGAAGCTAGTTAAGTTGCATGGTTTTCCTGGTTTTCCTGGGGTGTCACATCCTTCCCCCGTTGGTTTGGAACTTCGTCCCGAAATTCCGCAGTAGCTTCAGTCTCAGTAGTGGTTTCGTTGTTCTTGAACAACTGGGGATACTTGTGCTTCATTTGATCTTCGCGTTCCCAGGTGAACTCTGGGCCACGACGGGAGTTCCAACGAACTCGAACGAGAAGAATTCTAGTACGCTTGAGAATCTTCACATCTCGGTCAGTAATCTCTACTGGTTCCTCAACGAATCGCAACTGATCGTCAATAGTGAGCTCCTTCAAAGGAACTATGAGGGTCTCATCTGACAGACACCTCTTCAGATTCGACATGTGGAAAACGTTGTGAACTCCACTGAGTTCTGCTGGCAAGTTTAGTTTGTAGGCCACCTTGCTTATCTTCTCTATGATTTCGAAAGGTCCAACATATCGCGGGTTAAGTTTGCCTCGTTTGCCAAAACGAACAACACCTTTCCAAGGTGAAACTTTGAGTAGTACTCGATCCCCAACCTGAAACTCGAGTGGTTTCCTGCGCTTATCAGCGTAGCTTTTCTGACGGTCACGAGCTGCCGCCATGCGTTGCCGTATCTGAGCGATCCTTTCTATTGTGTCTACCACAAGTTCTGGGCCAGTGATTTGGCTATCCCCAACCTCTGCCCAGCAAAGAGGTGATCGGCATTTACGTCCGTACAATGCCTCAAACGGAGCGGCCTGAATGCTAGTGTGGTAGCTGTTATTATACGAGAACTCCACTAACGGAAGATGCTTTTCCCAGCCATTTCCAAAGTTGATTACACATGCCCTAAGCATGTCTTCAAGGGTTTGGATGGTGCACTCAGACTGCCCATCCGTCTGTGGATGATACGCTGTGCTCATACCTAATCGAGAGCCAAAAGACTTGTGCATTGCTTGCCACAGTTCGGAGGTAAAACGCGTATCACTATCAGATATGATCGAGGTTGGCACTCCGTGCCTCGAAACCACTTCTTTCAAGTAAACGTCTGCTAAAGTAGAGAACTTGTCTGTTTCTTTGATAGCCAAAAAGTGTGCAGACTTGGTCAGTCGATCCACTATCACCCAAATAGTGTCATTTCCGCGCTGAGATCTAGGCAGACCAGTAACGAAATCCATGGAAATCTGCTCCCATTTCCATTTTGGTATCTCTGGTTGTTGAAGTAGGCCTGATGGTTTCTGGTACTTGACTTTGACTCTCGCACAAGTCAAACATTTACTGACGTAAGTTGCTATGTGAGCTTTCATGCTAGGCCACCAGTATGTAGTTTTTAGATCGTGGTACATCTTATCCAAACCAGGATGTACCGAATAACAAGACTTGTGTGCTTCATCCATCACAAGTTCGCGTAAGTTTCCATAAAATGGGACCCAAATGCGTCCTGTAACATAGTATGCACCGTCTTCCTTTCGTTCTAACCGCTTCCTTGATCCTCGCAGGGACTCAGCCCTGATATTTTCTGTTTTCAATGCTTCAACCTGAGCATCTCGTATCTGAGCAGGAAGACTAGATTGGATGGTAAGTTGTAACGCTCGCACGCGCTTAGTTGTAATATCCTTTCGACTGAGGGCGTCGGCCACCACATTGGCTTTCCCGGATGGTACTTGATCGCGTATTCATAATCATTTAAGAGTTCAACCCATCGACGCTGTCGCATGTTTAACTCCTTTTGTTTGAAGATATGCTCGAGACTCCCGTGATCGGTGTAAATGGTGCACTTGGTACCGTACAGGTAATGTCTCCATATCTTAAGTGCGAAAACAACAGCTCCCAGCTCCAAATCATGCGTAGTGTAGTTCCTTTCGTGAACCTTGAGTTGACGTGACGCGTAAGCAATGACCTTGTCACGTTGCATCAACACACATCCAAGTCCCTGGCTGGTCGCAATAGACCACAAAATCGTCCGTGCCTTCAGGCAGTGAGAGAATAGGTGCACTACAAAGTCTATCCTTTAAGTGCTGAAACGCAGCTTCCTGTGCATCACCCCAACGATAGGTGACACCTTTCTGAGTTAGTGAGGTTTGGAGAAATCCTTGATGAACCTTCTGTAGTAGCCTGCCAAACCCAAGAATTGGCAAATTTCTGTTGGTGTACGAGGTGCAGGCCAGCTCTTGATCGAGTCGACCTTGGATGGATCAACGTGAATCCCATCCTTGTTTACCACGTGGCCTAGGAAATGGACTTCACGAAGCCAGAAGTCGCATTTCGAGAACTTAGCATAAAGCTGTTCTGTTCGAAGAAGTTCCAGAATAAGTCGTAGGTGCTGCTTGTGTTCCTCCTGACTCTTAGAATAGATCAGGATGTCATCGATTAAAACGATAACGAACTTATCCAGGTAGGGTTTGTACACTCGGTTCATAAGATCCATGAAAACCGCTGGTGCGTTCGTCAGCCCAAAAGGCATGACCAAAAACTCGTAATGCCCATAACGAGTTCTAAAGGCTGTTTTGGAGACGTCCTCTTCTCGGACTCTCAGCTGGTGATATCCCGATCTCAGATCAATCTTTGAATAAAAGCTCGACCCTTGCAGCTGGTCGAATAGGTCATCAATTTGTGGAAGAGGATAGCAATTCTTCACCGTCACCTTGTTGAGTTCATGGTAGTCAATACACATTCTGAAGGTACCGTCTTTCTTCTTTACAAACAAGACTGGAGCTCCCCAGGGTGAAGAGCTAGGACGAATGAAACCCTTATCCAAGAGTTCTTGTAGTTGCGTAGATAGTTCTTCCAATTCTGATGGGGCTAAACGATATGGTGCACGAGCTATTGGCGCTGCTCCAGGAGCTAGTTCGATTTGAAACTCGACCTGGCAATGAGGCGGAAGACCAGGTAATTCCTCAGGAAATACCTCAGGATAGTCGCGTACAATAGGAATATCTCCTATCTTCTTCTCCTTCATCGAGGTATCAGTAACTAGAGCCAAAATGGCAGTGTGGCCGTTTCGCAAACACGTCTGGGCCTTAAGGAAAGAGATGATGCTCACCACAGCACCACTCTTGTCGCCACGAATCATGAGAGGTTCATCACCTGAATGAGGAATACGGACAATCTTCTCGTTGCAAAGAATCTCTGCTTGGTGTTGGGATAACCAATCCATCCCAATGACAACGTCGAAACTACCCAGTACGATAGGAATGAGGTCGATAGAGAAGGTCTGATTACCAAGAACGAGATTACAACCCTTGACTACGTGTGTGGCCTCTAAACTCTTACCATTAGCTAGCTCTACAGTGTGCTTGGTGTTCAAAAGTGTTGGGGTACGCTTAAGCATCTGACTAATTTTTAAGGACACGTAGCTAGTATCGGCTACCGAATCAAATAAAACAGTAACATAAAAGTCGTCCAGTAGGAACTTACCCATCACGACGTTGGGGTCGTTCCTTGCATCACCTTGTCCAATCACAAAAACACGTCCCCTGGCGCCATTACCGTTGTTGTTACCCCCGTTGTTTCCATTCCCCTGGTTGTTATTATTGTTGTTATTCTGATTCTGGTTCAGTTGGGGACAGTCTTTCTTGAAATGGCCTTCAGCTCCACACTGAAAGCACCCTTTGTTGTTACCTTGTTGTTGTTGCTGCTGCTGGCGTTGGTTTGGTGGGGCTCGCTGTTGTTGCTGATTTTGATTCGTGGGAAGCTGGCTCCTACATTCTCTTGCAATATGACCAGGCTTGTTGCACTGATGATAGCTGCCTCTACTACATGGCCCGCTATGGTGCAAGTTACAGCGATTACATTTGGGGTGATTCCCCTTGTATCCACCCTGCCCTTGACTTCCAGAAGACTGCTGACTGGGGCTCCTATAGTCCTCAATCCTTCTCTGCTGAGACTGAACAGAAGTTGAACCTTTTCTTGAAGCTCCATCCCATTTACGCTTGTTGTCGTTGGGAGTATCAGAAGTAGTAGCACTAATACGCTTTGGTAACCTGTTCTGTTCCACCGCCTGATCAGTGAGACGATGAGCCAACTTGATGATCTGCTGGATGGTGCCAAGATTAGCTGAGGTCACGTGACTTTGAATTTCTGGCACCAAACCCTTAAGGTACAGCTCGATACGTTTGATGGGTGGGTCTACCATAGTAGGGCACAAGATAGCCAGCTCGTTCGATCTCCTTGTGTATGCCTCGATTTCTGACCCCGTCATCTTTAAGTTGAAGAACTCTACCTCCAGCTTGTGGATGTCGTCACGACTACAGTACTCCTCTTTGATCAGCTCCTTGAAGTCGTTCCATGGGGTGGCATTAGCAACAACCATCCCCAACATTTGGACCTGAGCTTTCCACCACGTGAGCGCTACACCCTCGAGAGTACCAGTAGCATACTTCACCCTGCGAGCCTAAGGGCATTCACACATCTCGAAAACAGATTCAAGTTTCTCAAACCAGTGGAGGAGACCTACAGCTCCTTCTGTACCACTGAAGGTACTAGGTCTACAGTCCATAAAGGTCTTAAATGTGCACACGGGAGGCTGTGCGGGCTGACCTGTTGCGCGAGAAAGAAAATACAAGATTAAGCACGAGGTTTGGTTCGTGAGAGTAGGATCTAAACATCCTAGAATAGGTCGAAATGGCAGGTTATACCTCCTGCAGGAACAGCTGCGAGTGCCTCAGCAACTCATTCATTGATTAGAGCCGTCAGTTGGGCTTGAGTCAAGTTCAGGCGTCCACTCATGATCTTCACATCGAAGGAAACACAAGTAAGAAAAGTGTCGCGAATGTGTGTAAATATGGAGAGATAGAAGAGAGTATGCACACAGAGTTCAAGTAACAGTCGTTATACTAACTAAGCATACCATGAGCAATGTACTATGTAACTAGCAAGTAGGCAATATAAACATAAATCATATCACCTATAGTGTTGAGCCATGCACGTGAAGTGAAGCGTCATTTTGGATCGTTGAGCACTGTACAGGTTATATTCTGGTTTTGTCAAAAAGCTTTTCCCCTTTTTAAAACTGAGTTCACTATAACCAATGGCTCTGATACCAATCTGTCACACCCCCAAAATCCACACGCGGAGTATCACCGCTTGGAGGCATGACTGACCAGGATCGAACCACCAATCATATTGAACAATATAGTAACGTAATTATAAGTTCAACCACACAATACAATTGGTGTCCAAAAACAATTTAATAAGTCTAATTTATCAGCGGAAGCAAATAGTTCAAAACCCAAATAGTAAATTCATAAGTATTTAAGTTTATCATGACCACTCAATGTCCATGCTCCACAATGACTCTTCCCCATGCAAGCTCCTGCTAAACCTAGTGACCTGTAAAGCATGTAGTAACGAGTCAACAACAAAGTTGAGCGAGTTCACAGTTGGTTGTCCAGTTTAGAGTTGTTCCAAAAACATAGTTTGTTCTTAACCAGCTATCCAGTCGTGGGGGTTACCCCATAGTTCGAAAAACGTTTATTAGTTAACCCATTCTTACATCGGCTATTCCAGCCCGGCTCTCTGGCCGTGGGGGCTACCCCATGTTTAATCCACCAGACTCGTTACCATATCGACTACTAACGTTCGTCATGTTTAAGTGCCCTAACGTCGGTGTCTATTAGTCCACGCCCGTCCTCTGCGGCACGGTGTGAGGTTTGTTAAACCTAATAGCACTATTTAACTGATGACCCGTTCGCCATTGGCCTCGGTGATTAATTCGATACAAAAGGAGGGACTTCGTTGATAGAGTTCTAGTCTAGTATAGCTAAATCTGTCTCAACAGGACGAGGAATCTACGTTCCTGAATACGTCTCAATAGGACGAGGAATCTACATCCCTGAATGCGTCTCAACAGGACGAGGAATCCCTATTCCTTAACCCATTCCCAACCCCTGGGAATCCCATGCTTTGTAGAGAAGTGTGAACTCACCTTAGATTAGCTCGGCAGATAAGTAAGGGTCGATTAAGCTCCTAGTGGTCAACCACGTCCTAACATGGTTACCATACAAGTCAGGTCTAGGTTCAAATAGTGCATATAGGTTTTTACACATAACTAACAGGTTATGAACACGTATTGATCATGGCAAACACATAATACATGTTAACACATTAACAGTAGCAGACAAGTACCCATCATGACCAACTTGTGCGACCCGAAAGACAAAGCCTAATAAACAGGCGGCCCAACCTATTGTGCGATCAGCATAACTTGTGCGATCCACAATGGGTTGTGCGATTGGAAACCAACTCGGCCCAATAAACAATCCCAACATGTACACGGCCCAATCAGTTAGCAGAAAAGTAATTTGTGCGACCCAATTAGTCTTGTACGATTGGGTTTTGGGCTTCAAGTCCAACAGCCCAAGTGTTCGTGTGTGTGGCCCAAGCCTTGTGCGATCAGCACTGTCTTGTGCGATCATGCATACTCTAGTTGTACACTGCTGCCTTATGTGATGTACCTATCTTGTGCGACTGTACTTGTGCGTCTGGCACTTGTGCGATCAGTTGCCTTGTGCGATTGAGCTCTTGTGTGATTCAAGAGCTTGTGTGATTGCACTTGTGCGACTGATCTTGTACGATCGGTTATGTATTTCCTTAAATCATGCAATCAGTTACTCTATTATTGACAATTTCCATATTTGCAGTTTATCAAGAAACAGTTTCTAACCAAACCATATATCGATCAAAACAAGGTTTTTATCACAAAATTCATATGAACCCAAATTAAACATCCGAATCATGAAAACGACCTATCATTAACTATTAGATCATTGGATTCAAATCATAGAACACTTCATACTCTATCATGCCTTTAATCCGAGCACACAAACACACAACCGATTACTTGCACCCAATCGGTTCTTAGATCAATATTATGACATCCGATTTTTTTTTTGGGTAAAGGGTTACCCCGGTGATTCTATTAAAATGCAACCGCAAATAAGTACAAGTAGTGAGGATGTGTTCCACACTAGTTCATATACAAAACATGCCCCATATATGTAAATCAAACAAAACCAAAGACCTATAACACCCCATAACCTAGTCTACTATACATCATGACACGACATCTAGTAGACAGACAATGCAAAAACCACAAAACATAATCTTCAACCACCATCATCAAAGATAAAATAGCCACAAAACAGCAGCCCTTTCAGACGAAAAGCAGACAGCCTATCCATTAGAGAACTTGGTAGAAGAGGTGCTTGCCCCTGCTTTTGAAGAAAAAGGATGAGTACCCGATGTCATAAATGCACTAGTTTCATTGTAGACTTCTTCAACCTCCTCCTCATCCGATTCCTGCCTGTCACTTGACGGTTTCTTCTCCACTCGACCCACAGTGGTACCTCCCTGATTACCATTATCAACCTTCAGAATGTCAAACGGGTTAGATGTTGAAACCTGATTCTGTATCGGACTCTTTGAGGACGATTTTGGTTTAGGGTTGACAACTGGCCTGTAAACTAACTTAGGCTTCTGATTTTTCATATGGATGCCTTGGTTGTTCACTTTCTTCTTCTTGACCCCTACAACCTGAAATTCATCATTAATCTTTTCAGCATCCCCACTAGAAGATACCTGAGGGTTCTTCGGGCACGAGCTGTCATCATGACCAAACACACAACAAGAGGAGCACCTTAGAGGCTCCCAATCATATTCAATCTTGACCTCCACCTTTGGATACCCACTACCATCCATAGATGGGATAGCAACAGTAACACTCTTTTTTAACTCAGCCCCCGCTTGCACTTCAATAAGCGCTCTAGCATAGCTGCTCCTACCCCAAGATTCAGCACACATCGAGGCAGTATACGTATCCAACATCTTAGGTATCCCAATCATAGAGGCAACCAAGCTAAGCCCATCCTCAGTAAATGCCGCTAACGGCACATCATGCATCTTGACCCAAACTGGAACCACTTTAATGTCCTCTTTTTCCATCTTGATAGAGGGCAACCACTCCTTCAAAATTATGGGAACACTTCTGATTAGCCAAGGCCCATCCTCTAGCATTTGATTCATCCCTTCCTTAGAAGTAAATTTAAAGAAAAATAACCCGTTTGCATTCATCATGATCCGGGATAGACCATATTTAGCCCAGTTGTTTTTAGCAAAATAATCGACCACTGGATATGCCAACCGTTTACCCAGAAAATATCCAAACAAAGTGTTAGCATACCTATCAGTAACTTGTTGAACCGACGACAACGGAATAACAACATCAGCACCATCAACTTTCTCGGCAGATTCCATCGCCCGAAAATTCACTTGAACCTTCTCCTTTGTATTCTTTACAATGTGAGCGAAGGAAACAGGATCTGCAGGCCCCGAAGTTCGTGCTTTGCCTTGAGCAGCCCTGTTTCCAGCCGAGAAAGATGCACCAAATAGGTCTGATTTTGGCGTATACTTGCTAGGGTAATCCCAAAAGTTGTCTGACTTTTCGACATCCCGTTTTTCCAAACTAACCGGAACTGTGACCTTTGTGAGATCATCGATGATGTTTGAAGACTTAGGGTTATTTTGTGTTCCAATCGTTACACCACGCTTTGGCTGCAAATTGTTCCCATCAACATCAAGAAACCGTGCAGCAATTTCGTCAAACGATAATCACGGCTTCCCACGAATATCCTGTTGGTTTCCACCAGAATTGTTAAGTTCATCCATTCCAATATGACATCCGATTCACATAATCATCATCACATAAACATCATTGTTCATCATACATACAACCCTAACCATTTTATCAAATCATGGAATCATAACATCATTCAACAAAACATAAATCGTAAAACACTAACCGATTAAAGATAGAATGAAGATGATCCGAATCAAAAGCTTCGAGGAAGAGAGGGTGTTACTGTCGTCAAGTTAGGGGGGAGAGAGTGAGAGGTATTAGGGTTTGGTGTGTGTTCTTGTTTTGCAACCAATGAGAAGTAAAACTCCCTAAGGTTATGTGTATGCGTATGAAGGAGTGGGCCGAACCCAGCTTTGGGCTGCCCTTGGTTCGGATACAAAGAGTGTGGCCCGAATGGGCTTGTGCGATCGGGTTCACATTGTGCAACCACATAAACGTACAACATACATTACACAATTCACATAACACACTATCATACCATTCCATTAAACTAATGCATCACATAATCATATAACTTTCAAAGCATGTTACATCAAAGCACAAAAAAGAGTTCTAAACACGAGTTGTCACATAAATTTCGTCCTGAAATTTGACAAGCATCCCAAAACAGCCAAGTGTTAACCCAGGATGACTGTGGATCTTCTGCGGGTACCACATCATCCCCAACTTGAAAGGGAATTTCGTCCCAAAATTCGCCAATGATATCATAAGTAGATCCAACTGTTTGTACAATCGAGGATAATAGAGCTTTTATTTGTTCTTTACGTTCCCACGTGCACTCCGGTCCACGTCTTGAGTTCCATCAACTCTCACGATCGAAATTCGAGCATGTTAATTAACCCCTAACTTCCTGGTCCATGCTTTCGTTAGATTCCTCGACAACCGCATCTTGTCGTTAGCATTAGGTTCTAGTAAGTTTATCACAAGTGTTTCATCAAACAAACGCTTCTTTAGTCCCGGGGCATAATTGTCATCGCGGACGTTACCCCAATTCGTTAGGTAACTCGAGTTTGTGAGCCATGTTACCGTTTCGTTCCAGGAATCCGAATGTCCCAACGCATCGTAAAGTAAGCTTGCCACGTTTTCAATAGCGTACCGCATCCTCCCAGGGTGAAACTTTCGATTATGACACGTTCACCTACAGCGAACTCCCAATGTTTCCTAAGCTTATCAACTTTCCTGACGGTCACGCGTTGCCGCCAAACGATTTCCGATCCAAGCAATCTTCCCAAGAGTTTCGAGTACAAGTCCTGGACTCGTGATTAGGTTGTCACCCACCCTAATCCAACAGGGAGTTTAACGTTACTGCTTATGCAATGCCTCAAACAGAACTGTCTGAATACTAGAATGGTAACTGCTGCGGTGGAACTCAGCCAAAGGTATGCGTCCTTCCAATTTTCACTAAGTCAATCACACACATGCTCGCAGCATGTCTTCGCGTGTCAGGATGGTTCGTTACCCTGTCCGGTTGTCCTACAGTGATAAGTAATGCCCATGTCTAGACGTGAGCCAAAGGTGTTGCGTATTGCCTGATATGGATCGAGTATAGATCTAAACCAGAGATAATAGGAGTGGGCACCTCGTGCCTCACAACCGCCTCTCTCCGAGGATTATTCATAAGCTGCAAAAACTCATCAGTTTTCTTGATTGCAAGAAAGTGTGCCGGTTACGTGAGACAATCAACGATCACCCAGGTGATATTGTTTCCGTTCTGAGTTTTTGGTAAACCAGTGACAAACTCCATGGCCGTCTGTTCCAATCTCCAAATAGGTGTTTCTGATTACTGACACGAACCAGAAGGTTTCTAATGTTCCACCTTGACTTTAGTACAAGTCAAACGTCGTTCACATGCTTCGCTGTGTAGGCCTTCAAGCCCAGTTGCCAGTACAAGATCCTCCGATCCTAACCTATTCCATCAAATCCAGATGACCAGCATATCGAGGCTGGTGTGCTTTGCACAACACAAGTTTTTTTTTTGGGTAAAGGGTTACCCCGGTGAATTTTATACCAACCAAAAGCAATAAAACAAGTGAGGAGCAAAAACACACCTCAGTTCTCTCGAAAGACAAGCCAAACGAGAGTTAAACAAGCGCAACAAACACGCAAACAAGAACACACCAAACAACAATGACTACAGACTCAAACTAAAACTAGCCACAGTCATCATTGTCACACCCCGACCGCGTAATACAACAAAGCGCGGCGGAAACATCGGGGCGTGTTGCAACAGAATCATCGTTTCATAACCATGGATACAAAAAGTGTTTTGTTTTATTGAATATGGAATGTTTACATCGTCTGGAAATCTAAATACAAAATTTAAACATAGTCTATCATTGTTATTGAGTCACTAAGGCCTCGTCCAGTCCTATGTGAGCATGCATCCTATCAATCGATATCATTCAACAATACCTGAAACATATGTAAAAACGAGGTCAGCAAAGAAATGCTGGCGAGTACATAAGTTTTGTAGGAGTGTCGAAATCATGGCTAGTTTAGATGTTGCAATACTTTATTAAAAACCTTGTTTTGAAAAGAGTACAATATTGCAACTTAATTAACCAACTCAAATCAAGCAGGTTATAGTTTATAAAACCTCGTAGCCATGACTCTTAACCCAAAAACATTTGTTTTAGTAAAGCAAATTGTGAGACATCTCGTAATAAATCATTAATAAAACTTGTTAATAAATCTCGTTAAAAACTCGTATAGTTTATATCATATCGAAAACCTCGTTTGTGTGACATCGTTTGAAAATCATTTACCCAAGTGAACTAAATAACGCCACGTTATGTAATATGATGAAATCACTTATATATAGGAAGTACCAGCGGCGTATCCACCATGCTTTCATCACATTACACCCGTCCCGTTACCTAAACACTTAACCAAAAACCAATCGTATATCGCTTTGAAGCCAATCGTTTAACCAAATCGTTTAACTCGTTAATACATCGCGTGAAAACCAATCGTTTAACCAAATCGTTTAACTCGTTAATACATCGTGTGAAAACCAATCGTTTAACTCGTTAATACATCGTGTGAAAACCAATCGTTTAACCAAATCGTTTAACTCGTTAATACATCGTGTGAAAACCAATCGTTTACCCAAATCGTTAAAATTCGTTTTAGGTCGTGAAACTACTTATATGGTCGTCTCGCTAATAACATTCAAACCTTCATGGCTCGCATTAATAAACCCTTACCAAAGGATAGATTAACAATTCGCATTAATAAACCCTTACCAAAGGATAGATTAACAACTCGCATTAATAAACCCTTACCAAAGGGTAAATTAACAATTACAGATTCAGTCGCTACCCACCACCCCCACACATAACCACGGGTGCAGTAAGATAACGGGATTTGTCAGATCCTATGGTACCATAACCTAATACTGGTCGGTTTGATCATTGCTAATGAATGTCATTTGTTATGTAAATACAACCAACAAATTTGTTCACTTTATTGAAATCGTTATTAGTTTTGTATAAATCGTCTTAGTCGTTTTTGAAAACATTGTAATTGTTCTTGAATCCATTGATAAAACATTTAGCACATATGAGTCACCCCAAAACAGTTGAAAGCAGTAAAATAGGGGAATAATGTACTCGCCTGTGAATGCTTAGAGGTCTTGAACAACAACCAAGCAAAGCTAGAGGGAGCACGGAATCAATCGGTACCTAATATAGGTAACTACGTTAATAAACCGGACCTAAATCGGAGGATCGGATAGTAGGAGGGTTTGTAAACCAAACGAGTATAGAGACTCGTGTCATATGGTTTAACAAAGCCTACATACTAAATGAAACCTAACATAATTGCTTTCGACCCATCGCGACCCATTAAGGTAGCTTATGCCACTTTAACGCGTCGTGCGCGCAAAAGCGCACTCGAGATGTCTAACTAGCCCTATGACAAGTGTTATATGCCTAAACATGTTACATAATCAGTTATGTGACAAAAGTTTAGGTTACATATGCTTAATTACCAATTATACATGAAAAGGGTATTCTGGTAATTTACCTAAGGCATAGAAACTACTTATCATACAACTACCTAAACTAGGCGACCATAAGGTATAACCTCGGAAGGTTATTCCCTATGCTACTAACATGTTTGGTTGGATCCTAAGATCGACCAAACGGGTCGTGTTCGAAAGTCTAAGTGGGTGTTTGGTCCGCTTGACTTACGACACTACACAAGCACTAAACTAAAGCGCGACGAGCTAAACATGCCAGAACATGTTTAGAAAATAGGTTTTGATATCAAAACAAACGGTTTTGATATCCTAGAGTAGTTTGGTTACAAAATACGCAAGAATACGTATTTTGGCCGAAACTACGGCTCGTCACTGAGCCTAGATAATGTGGTAATCAGTAGGTATAGTCACTAGGGACTATAACCATCGTGATCACGCTCACGTTATGAAGTTCAAACGAACTTCGCATTGACCATAAACTGGTCGATGCAGAAAGTCAAACAAAGTTTGACTTTCAGACTCGAAAAGCAATAAAAGAACGAAGGAACACTTACAAAGGGTCCCCGAATGCTAATCTAGATTAAGATAGCTCAGGTATGAAACAAAGGTTTCAACTTAGAGCACAAATGATCAGATTCTAGTGAGAAATGAAGTTGAGGTATGTGGGTATTTATAGTTTTCGGTTCACCGTTAGGATCGTTTCTTGGAAAAGGGGGAATGATCTAGCTCGTTCACTTGTCAAGATGTTGTGGTAACTGATTTTGGTCACCATAGGAGTTTAACAAGTGGCACTTGACCTTTGGAGATGGTTAAAGGCTGTTAACAGCAGAAAAAAAAAACGATTTGCTGCATCTGGGCATTTGTTGTGCACCGTAACAAATAACCCTTACGGTCCGCAACAAATGAAGTTTGGCAGAATGTCAGTTTTGGTCCCTGCAGCCCCTAACTTGGTTTTTGATGCATTTTTGACACGTTTAAGCCCCGTTAACCCCATTTCAAAGCTCTAAAATGAAGTTAAAGTATAGGGAACTTAAAGTGTGTTCAAAAATATCTCGGATGTCGGTTCGTTTGGCCGTACGATCGCAATGTTCGCTTGATAACGACGGAATGCGCATAAGCGCGAAAAACGATCCAAATGACGCGACGAATGGATTTTTCTTATGCCAAACACTAAAATCAAATGTTTTAGTGCTTACATAAATTTTTGGATGTCCGGATGTATTCAGAACGTAAGATATGCGCGAAAATGCAAACTTGTGCACTTTTTGACGCTTTTAGTCCCTGAATGACCCAAAAGTTTATTTTAGTATACCGAACACCTCAAAGCCTATTTCTAAGCTATGTTAAGGATATTTATGGTATGTTTAACTTATGGTATGTTTAACTTATGGTCATGTTCCGGAATGTCTGTTACAGTTCAAATTGGCATACTTTCGCAGTTTGTCAAATTTAGTCACTGTAGACGAATTAACTTGTTTTTGCCATACTAAAGCCTTCAAAACTTATTTCTAAGTTATGTAAAGGTTATTTAAGGTATGTTAGGCCAATGTCACTATTCCGGAGTGTTCATTGCATTAAACTGGTTATATTTACGCATTAGTGCGCGTATAACCTTCCAGAAAGCGATTTAGAGTTTGAAATCGAACAAGAATCGATATGTGCAAATGATACACATATTCATACAAATCCCAAGTACAATTTCCATTGGTTTGGTATTTGTTTGATGGTCGCAGTGACCCAGGTGTCACAGTCTCCCCTACTTTAGGAAATTTCGTCCCGAAATTTAATCAGAGGAAACTTTTGAGAGCTTGAAAACATGAAGTTGAAAAGATAAGACAACACTGGTTAAGGTTCTGAACTTCTAGCAATCTTAATAACATTATGCTTGCAATGTAAGAGGGCCACTTATATACAGGTATATGAAGCGCCATTGGTGCGTCCACCGTACCTCCATTACATTGTTCACGTTCCGTTATTGTTGTCACTATCAGTTCTTACACATGATAAATCTTACTGTGGTTTTTGCGCACTGAATTTCATAATTATGTATGCATCCATAATTACGTACTTCCTTGCATAGTCCACACAGTGCGTTTGATAATGTGTAGGGGAAAACCTAATGAATGATCCTGTGATGAGTGTGACTGGACCTCCATAGGGTCCTCTCAGTTGTATCATCACATGCCACTCTTAACCAGAATCTGAATCAATCTTTAACTAGACCACTCAAGGGTCTCTCTTCGAATCAAGGAATGGTACTATATAACCCAAGGGTCTTAACTACCACGTAGAAGCCCATAAGGATTTAAGGTAGTACTTTTCGAATATCTTACTATGAATCCCTCATATGAAGATATGGAAGATTCTATGAGGATTTGAAAATCGGATCACACAAAAACATACACATAACTCATAATCACATAATCGCATAATCGCATAATCGCATAATCGTTTAATCGTATAATCGTTTAATCGTATAATCGTTTAATTTGTTATCTTTGGACACGGGTATTTAAAGCATACTAGGAATCCAATCCGTGGATTTCATTTGGCACTTTAAATATTTTCAAGAATCTAACTATGAAGATATGAAGATCTTAAAAGGAAATCGGTTTGTCCTAACTGAGTTGTAATGTACATATTAAGGTGTACAAGGAATCCAATCAGGGCTCCGATGTCAACGAAGGTGTTGATCGTGGTCGGCTCGGGACATGAATAGATCAAGATGTCATCAATAACAACAATGACGAACTGATCCAAATAAGGCTTGCAGACTTTATTTATTAAGTCCATGAAGATGGCTGGAGCATTTGTCAACCCAAAAGGCATGACTGTAAACTCGTAATGGCCATACTTCGTGCAGAAAGCCGTTTTGGGAATATCTTCTTCGAGAATACGAAGTTGATGATACCCAGAACGCAAATCGATCTTGGAAAAGCATGAAGTACCCTGCAGATGATCGGAGAGATCATTGATTTAAGGTAGGGGATATCGATTCTTGATGGTAAGCTTATCAAGCTTACGATAATCGATACAAATCCGAAAAGATCCATCTTTCTTTTCACAAAGAGGACAGGAGTTTCCCCAAGGTGAAAAGTTCGGGCGGATGAATCCTTTATCAGACAACTCTTGAAGTTGTTTTGACAATTCTTGCATCTCGGATGGTGCAAGATGATAAGATGCTTTCGCAATTTGGTTGGTATTGGGTACAAGATCATAATGAAACTAGACTTGACGAACTGGAGGCAAACCAGGCAGTTCTTCAGGAAACACCTCTGGATAATCCTGAGCAATCGGAATATCCTGAATACTCTTGCTCTTGCTTTTCTCCTCGGTGACATGTGCTAGAAAAGCAACATATCCTTTTTGTAAATAACTTTGGGCTTTCGTACACGACATGAGCTTCAATCCACCAGAAGGTTTCTCGCCATGAATATCGCCAGACGAAAGAGGAATGCGAACAATCTTATCGAAACAAACCACCTCAGAATGATGTTCATCTAACAAATTCATCTACATGAAAATGTCGAAACTCCTAAGTTGTATCGGTGTGAGGTCAAAAGTGAAAGATGATTACTCAACTTTCCATTTCGTTTCTTAGAATGAAACGAGCACTTAGCATCTTTGAGGAAATCATGAGTGATCATATGAACAAGGGAACTACAAATACGGTTCTTTTGGTGTAGGTATCATAGGGTATGCCATACACACATGCAACTATATTTGTACATCGGAATTGCAAATAAAGATTTATTTATAAACAAAATCGATTGTTTTCGAGTTCAAAGGAAAACACTAGAAATACAAACATAAGATTTGAATTATTCAAAGCAGCAACTTCTTCTAATCGGCCAAATGCTCATCCATGGGTTAGATTTGCAGTGACAAACTTTGGGCATTTGTTCCTGAAATGACCCTTCTCGCCACAGTTGTAGCAAGTACCAGGCGGAAAACGAGCTCGTGTTGGATTTGCTTGAACCGCAGTATGATCTGCAACAGTTTTATTCCGGATCGAAAAATGGCATGTTCTGACCAAATGTCCCCATCGTCCACAGTGGGCACATTTGAAACATGGCGTTTGGACTGGGTGATGGCCATTGCATTGATTGCACAAGGGAGCAGTTCCCAAGTACAGCTTCTTGGCTGGGGGTACTGCCATCTTGCTAAGTTTTGCTTGATTTGGTGTAACGGCTACCGGATCCTTCGGAGCCTTACGCTTCTTTGATTTTGGTGCAGGCTTGACTTTTTCTTCCTTCGGTGGCTCTTGAGTGGCTTCATTGTTGAGACGAGATATGGCAATGCCTAAATCCACAGTCTTCAGAATCACTTCGCCTATTTGCTGGGCAAATTTGGCTGTTTGCTCGGACATTTGGGTGTCGATGCAATGAAGAGACATTTCTAGAGGAATGAAAGACATAGGAGGAAACAAATGAAATGTTATCGGCAAATAAAACAAAATGACAACGCATAAGAAATTGCGATCATTTGTTTGTTACCTAAGGCAAACAAATGAGATGGTGGCTAATCAAAGTAAACGGGTCAAAAATAATGTATCGCGAAGACATGCTCGCCTATAAGTGAACACTCATCCCAAGAATTCCCAGGTAAGCACAACTGGTCTCGCGTCTGATGAGATATATACGAAGTGCTTGCCAAGATAGAAAACCCAGAATACAGGCATTCACCCTTCCAGTTTGCACGTGTTCACATTATTTAAAACCCAAAACCTTGACGAGATTTTGAAAACTCAAAGGGGTTCAAAATCTTATAACAGAGGGTTCAAAACCTTACAATAGAGGGTTCAAAACCTAGTAATCAATCATCCTAAAACAGATGATTAGTTTTCAAAGTGGTTTTGAAATTCGTGTTCTTGTTGTGGTTGTCGCCTAAGGATAGGTGACGGTATTGTTTTATGACTAAACGCAAGTAAACTCGCGTTAGGGTCCTAGAAAGGTTATAGACTAGGTCAAAGCATTACTAATAACCTAATTCCCTATAACCATTGGCTCTGATACCAACTTTTCTGTCACACCCCGACCGCGTAATACAACAAAGCGCGGCGGAAACATCGGGGCGTGTTGCAACAGAATCATCGTTTCATAACCATGGATACAAAAAGTGTTTTGTTTTATTGAATATGGAATGTTTACATCGTCTGGAAATCTAAATACAAAATTTAAACATAGTCTATCATTGTTATTGAGTCACTAAGGGCTCGTCCAGTCCTATGTGAGCATGCATCCTATCAATCGATATCATTCAACAATACCTGAAACATATGTAAAAACGAGGTCAGCAAAGAAATGCTGGCGAGTACATAAGTTTTGTAGGAGTGTCGAAATCATGGCTAGTTTAGATGTTGCAATACTTTATTAAAAACCTTGTTTTGAAAAGAGTACAATATTGCAACTTAATTAACCAACTCAAATCAAGCAGGTTATAGTTTATAAAACCTCGTAGCCATGACTCTTAACCCAAAAACATTTGTTTTAGTAAAGCAAATTGTGAGACATCTCGTAATAAATCATTAATAAAACTTGTTAATAAATCTCGTTAAAAACTCGTATAGTTTATATCATATCGAAAACCTCGTTTGTGTGACATCGTTTGAAAATCATTTACCCAAGTGAACTAAATAACGCCACGGTATGTAATATGATGAAATCACTTATATATAGGAAGTACCAGCGGCGTATCCACCATGCTTTCATCACATTACACCCGTCCCGTTACCTAAACACTTAACCAAAAACCAATTGTATATCGCTTTGAAGCCAATCGTTTAACCAAATCGTTTAACTCGTTAATACATCGTGTGAAAACCAATCGTTTAACTCGTTAATACATCGTGTGAAAACCAATCGTTTAACTCGTTAATACATCGTGTGAAAACCAATCGTTTAACCAAATCGTTTAACTCGTTAATACATCGTGTGAAAACCAATCGTTTACCCAAATCGTTAAAATTCGTTTTAGGTCGTGAAACTACTTATATGGTCGTCTCGCTAATAACATTCAAACCTTCGTGGCTCGCATTAATAAACCCTTACCAAAGGATAGATTAACAATTCGCATTAATAAACCCTTACCAAAGGATAGATTAACAACTCGCATTAATAAACCCTTACCAAAGGGTAAATTAACAATTACAGATTCAGTCGCTACCCACCACCCCCACACATAACCACGGGTGCAGTAAGATAACGGGATTTGTCAGATCCTATGGTACCATAACCTAATACTGGTCGGTTTGATCATTGCTAATGAATGTCATTTGTTATGTAAATACAACCAACAAATTTGTTCACTTTATTGAAATCGTTATTAGTTTTGTATAAATCGTCTTAGTCGTTTTTGAAAACATTGTAATTGTTCTTGAATCCATTGATAAAACATTTAGCACATATGAGTCACCCCAAAACAGTTGAAAGCAGTAAAATAGGGGAATAATGTACTCGCCTGTGAATGCTTAGAGGTCTTGAACAACAACCAAGCAAAGCTAGAGGGAGCACGGAATCAATCGGTACCTAATATAGGTAACTACGTTAATAAACCGGACCTAAATCGGAGGATCGGATAGTAGGAGGGTTTGTAAACCAAACGAGTATAGAGACTCGTGTCATATGGTTTAACAAAGCCTACATACTAAATGAAACCTAACATAATTGCTTTCGACCCATCGCGACCCATTAAGGTAGCTTATGCCACTTTAACGCGTCGTGCGCGCAAAAGCGCACTCGAGATGTCTAACTAGCCCTATGACAAGTGTTATATGCCTAAACATGTTACATAATCAGTTATGTGACAAAAGTTTAGGTTACATATGCTTAATTACCAATTATACATGAAAAGGGTATTCTGGTAATTTACCTAAGGCATAGAAACTACTTATCATACAACTACCTAAACTAGGCGACCATAAGGTATAACCTCGGAAGGTTATTCCCTATGCTACTAACATGTTTGGTCGGATCCTAAGATCGACCAAACGGGTCGTGTTCGAAAGTCTAAGCGGGTGTTTGGTCCGCTTGACTTACGACACTACACAAGCACTAAACTAAAGCGCGACGAGCTAAACATGCCAGAACATGTTTAGAAAATAGGTTTTGATATCAAAACAAACGGTTTTGATATCCTAGAGTAGTTTGGTTACAAAATACGCAAGAATACGTATTTTGGCCGAAACTACGGCTCGTCACTGAGCCTAGATAACGTGGTAATCAGTAGGTATAGTCACTAGGGACTATAACCATCGTGATCACGCTCACGTTATGAAGTTCAAACGAACTTCGCATTGACCATAAACTGGTCGATGCAGAAAGTCAAACAAAGTTTGACTTTCAGACTCGAAAAGCAATAAAAGAACGAAGGAACACTTACAAAGGGTCCCCGAATGCTAATCTAGATCAAGATAGCTCAGGTATGAAACAAAGGTTTCAACTTAGAACACAAATGATCAGATTCTAGTGAGAAATGAAGTTGAGGTATGTGGGTATTTATAGTTTCCGGTTCACCGTTAGGATCGTTTCTTGGAAAAGGGGGAATGATCTAGCTCGTACACTTGTCAAGATGTTGTGGTAACTGATTTTGGTCACCATAGGAGTTTAACAAGTGGCACTTGACCTTTGGAGATGGTTAAAGGCTGTTAACAGCAGAAAAAAAAAACGATTTGCTGCATCTGGGCATTTATTGCGCACCGTAACAAATAACCCTTACGGTCCGCAACAAATGAAGTTTGGCAGAATGTCAGTTTTGGTCCCTGCAGCCCCCTAACTTGGTTTTTGATGCATTTTTGACACGTTTAAGCCCCGTTAACCCCATTTCAAAGCTCTAAAATGAAGTTAAAGTATAGGGAACTTAAAGTGTGTTCAAAAATATCTCGGATGTCGGTTCGTTTGGCCGTACGATCGCAATGTTCGCTTGATTACGACGGAATGCGCATAAGCGCGAAAAACGATCCAAATGACGCGACGAATGGATTTTTCTTATGCCAAACACTAAAATCAAATGTTTTAGTGCTTACATAAATTTTTGGATGTCCGGATGTATTCAGAACGTAAGATATGCGCGAAAATGCAAACTTGTGCACTTTTGACGCTTTTAGTCCCTGAATGACCCAAAAGTTTATTTTAGTATACCGAACACCTCAAAGCCTATTTCTAAGCTATGTTAAGGATATTTATGGTATGTTTAACTTATGGTCATGTTCCGGAATGTCTGTTACAGTTCAAATTGGCATACTTTCGCAGTTTGTCAAATTTAGTCCCTGTAGACGAATTAACTTGTTTTTGCCATACTAAAGCCTTCAAAACTTATTTCTAAGTTATGTAAAGGTTATTTAAGGCATGTTAAGCCAATTTCACTATTCCGGAGTGTTCATTGCATTAAACTGGTTATATTTACGCATTAGTGTGCGTATAACCTTCCAGAAAGCGATTTAGAGTTTGAAATCGAACAAGAATCGATATGTGCAAATGATACACATATTCATACAAATCCCAAGTACAATATTCCATTGGTTTGGTATTTGTTTGATGGTCGCAGTGACCCAGGTGTCACAATTATTAGCAACTATGAGCCCCCGCGGTAATGCCCACTCTTGCAAGATTCTATCCGTATGAATAGATTGCTTGAACTTCATCGATTGGAGTTTCAAACAAAATGTAGATAAAATGACATTAACCAGCTGGACATGATCCCTTCGTTTCCTCGAAAATAAACGCCTGTTTCGTTCATTCCATATAAAGTAAGCCGAAGCACTAACCACAAGTTTAGAAATAACATGCGTTGCCTTCTTCGAACTCACTACACCCATCAAGTGGTCAAAGATATCACTCCATCTGTTAGGTATAGCTCCCATGTCTGCTTTAACTTTGACACCATCCCAAACACGAGACGCATAGCCACACTAAAAAAAACAGATGCTCGTGTGAGTCTGGACTAGAAGTACACAACGAGCAACACATAAGATTAAAATTCGCATTACCCGAGGTATTCCATCTGCCCATAACGTCTTGGGTTTTCAGCTTCTTATGAACAATAAGCCACATTATAAACGAATGTCTAGGAATAGCTTGTGGGTACCAGACCAGATTAGACCAGTGGATCTCAGGTTGAGTAACACGAATATCATCCCACACCGAGGCAGTACCAAAATCAATCACATTCCCCAGCCTATTCTTCCACACCAGCTTATCATGCTTCGCCTCATCCAGATTGATATCGCTCAAGAGCCCCAACGTTGGAAACCGATTAGACCACAGCGACGGCCAAAGCCATCCACCTTGGCCGATAACATCACAGAGTTTGGTCTCCAAATTGAACCCCGCGTTAGCAATTACTCTAGGAGTAAGAATAGAGTAAAGCGGACAAACATCATCCCACCATTACCAACATCAGTCCATACATGGTTTCGAATATATGATCGTAAATTTAGCATTTACCTCCAACTCCATGTTATGTTACTTTTCACCGGGACATCCCAAAACGATCTACCTTGGAGACGATAAGAATGGATCCATTTAACCCATAAAGATTCTCGATGTGTGAGGACACTCCAAATATGTACTGTCATCAACGCCTTGTTCATATCGGCAACTCTACGGATCCCCAACCCACCCTCATGCTTAGGCACACAAACATATTTCCATTTTACTTTAGCTTTACCTTTAATATCATCCCCTTGAGCCCACAAGAACCGTTTCATCCTATCTTCCAGCTCCTTAATGATACGCTTAGGGAGGATAAAAACTGAAGCCCAGTAAATATGCAAAGATGAGAGAACAGATCGAATCAACTGAAGTCTCCCTGCAAATGATAGGGACTTATTCCTCCAGTACATAATCCTGGCCTCCATATTCTCAACAAGTTTTTTGCAATCCTTGTACTGAAGTCTGGAGGAAATTAGTGGCACACCTAAGTACCGAACCGGTAACACCTGTGACACCTGGGTCACTGCGACCATCAAATAAATACCAAACCAATGAAATATTGTATTTCATACTTGGGATTTGTGCAAATATGTGTATCATTTGCACATATCAATTCTTGTTCGATTTCGGGCTCTAAATCGCTTTCTAGAAGGTTATACGCGCACTGATGCGTAAATATAACCAGTTTAATGCAACGAACACTCCGGAATAGTGACATAGGCTTAACATACATTAAATAACCTTTACATAATTTAGAAATAAGTTTTGAAGGCTTTGGTATGGCAAAAACGAGTTTAATCGCCTCCAGGGACTAAACTTGACAAACTGCGAAAGTATGCCAATTTGAACTGTAACGAACATTCCGGAACCTGACCATAAGTTAAAAATACCATAAATATCCTTCAAATAGCATAGAAATAGGCTTTGAGGGGTTCGGTATGCTAAAATATACTTTTGGGTCATTCAGGGGCTAAAAGCGTCAAAAAGTGCACAAGTTTGCACTTTCGCGCATAACTTACGTTCCGAATACATCCGGACATCCAAAAATTTATGTAAGCACTATAATATTTTATTTTAGTGTTTGGCATGAGAAAAATCCATTCGTCACGCATTTTAAATCATTTCTCGCGCTTTTGCGCATACCGTCGTAATTAAGCGAACATCGCGTTCGTACGACCAAACGAGCCAACATCCGGCATATTTTTGAGCATGTTTCATGCCCACAATGTTTGGGCATCCTTGTGGAGCCTTGAAAATGATTTAACGAGCCTTAAACATGTCGAAAATGGCCTTAATACGCAACGGGGACTGAAAGGGGAGCATTCGAAAGTGTTTGCTGATCAGGTAGGCGTTAGCGTGACACCTAGGGGGCTAGGCATCACGCTAGGCCCCTTCTGATCAGCAATGGTCATTTTTAACACTTGTTAACAACCCCTAACACCCTCCAAAGGTCAAGTGCCACATGTTAATCTCTTATGGTGAGCAAAATCAGTAACCACAACATTCCAACAAGGGTAGGGATGTGATCATTCCCTCTTCTCCAAGAAATGATCCTAACGGTGAACCGAAAACTATAAATACCCAACACCCACTTCACTCATTCCTCACAAATATGATCTTAGAAGCTCTAAGTTGAAACCATTGTTTCATACCTGAGCTACTTGGATCAAGATTAGCTTTTGGGGACCCTGGGTAAGTGTTCCTTTGTTCTTTTATCGCTTTTCTAGTCCGAAAGTCGAACTATGTTTGACTTTCTGCATTGACCAGTTATGGTCGATGCGAAGTTCGTTTGAACTTCATAACGTGAGCGTGATCACGATGGTTATAGTCCCTAGTGACTATACCTACTGATTACCACGTTATCTAGGCTCAGTGACGAGCCGTAGTTTCGGCCAAAATACGTATTCTTGCGTATTTTGTAACCAAACTACTTGTGGGTATCAAAACCGTTTGTTTTGATACCCAACCTTTTTTCTAACTTATTTAAGCATGTTTTAACATGCTTAGCTCGTCACTTTTAGTTTTGTGCTTGTCTAGGGTCGTAAGGGTAAGCGATCTAATAAATCGCTTATACCTTCGAACCCGACCCGTTTGGTCGATCTTTAGGATCCGACCAAGCACTTTAGGTGACCATAGTATATAGGGAATAACCTTCCGAGGTTATACCTTATGGTCGCTTCGTTTAAGTAGTTGTATGATAGGTAGTTTATATGCCTTAGGTAAATTACCAAAATACCCCTTTGATGCCAAAATTCGTTTTAAACATATGTAACATAACTTTTGACATCTAAACTGATTTGAAAATAATATTAGACATGTTAAGGCATATGTTACTTGTCATAGGACTAGTTAGGCGTTCCGAACGCGTTTTACGCGAACGACGCGTTAAAGTAGCATAAGCTACCTAAACGGGTCGTGATGGGTCGTAAGCACTTAGGTTTGGTTTCATTTTAGTATGTGGGCTTTGTTAAACCATATTACATGAGTTCCCCTACTCATTTGGTTTACGAGCCTCATTCTATCCGATCTTCCGATTTAGGTCCGGTATGTTAACATAGTTACCCATATTAGGTGCCGTTTGATATCCGTGATCTCTAGCATTGCTTGGTGGTTATCTTAGGACTTCTGAGCAATCTCAAGTGAGTACATAGACCCCTCTTTTACTGTTTTCAAACTGTTTTGGGGTGGAACACATGTGCCTACTTGTTACTTTCATGCTTTCCTGTTTTCACATCATATACTTGCTATGTTCATTAGTACATTTATAGTACATGATTTCATTGTGTTTATGCTATGTATGCCCATTGTGTGCGTACTTAGTACATCATTTTACATTACATTCTATGCTATGTATGCCCACTGTGTGCATACTTAGTACATTTATTATTCATCACATGCTTACATTTTGGTATGACATTTGGTTTGTTTAAATGGGACAATGTACATTCATTAACACCGATCATGCCGCTCGGTAGTAGGTAGTGGTACCATAGGACTTGACAAATCCCATTCCTGAAATCTCGGGTTTGTTTGGACGTAAGGAATGACCGAATCCGAATACATATTTTGATAACCTTTACTAAAAGGGTTATCCGACTGTCGCAAGGCTTGGATGTATGAATTTTCACAATACTGCATAAATGTTCATATTCGGTAAAGCATGCATTATTCTACAAAGCATAACTTTTGATTTATTCAATTACTTTGTTTTGTACATTTTTACTTGTGGTTTAAGTAGACTCATTTTACATACCATACATAATTTTTGACTATACATAAACATTTACACATTGATGGTTTTTACATAAACATTTGACATTTGACTATACATAAACATTTACACATTTCTTGACTACTTTCGGACTTCTTAACATTTGGCATGCTTTATACAAGGACTTTTTGACAAATTGGTTTAAACATAGACTTTATACATTGGAGATTTGCTTAAGTGACTTAAGTAACGAGATGTGAGTAATATGATACAAGCATGGTGGATACGCCGCTGGTACTTCCTATATGTAAGTATTTGTATTATATTACATCTCATAGCGTTATTTGAATCATTTCAATTTGGACATATAACAATTTATACAAATAACATACTTTTCACAAGACATTGTTTTACAAACAACTTATCTTTTACAAACTCATTTTACATGGTTATTCATTTAACCATACATTATTCTCTTATTTATACATATTATCTGAACATATCATTTTTCAAATGATTTACAAGACAAAACAATTAACAAGGTTCATGACTAAATTTTATTAAACATTTTCTTAAACTTAAGTCATGAATCCCATTTTCACAAAACCTATGTACTCGTCTGCATTTTTATGCTGACATACCTATTTTCACATGTGTTTCAGGAAATGAAGCATAGGATTGATCAAGATACACTTAGGCGGACTTGGGCCTTAGCAACAATAAAAGATGCAAGACTAGTTAATTATGTTATGTTTCTTTGATTGTCGTCAAGACATTGTAACTATTTTATTCAATAAAACAATATTTCAATTTTCCATGTGTTATGAAACAATGATTCTGTTACAACACTCCCCGACGTTTCCGCCACGTTTTGTTGTTTTACGTGGTCGGGGTGTGACAGAAAAGTTGGTATCAGAGCTCATGGTTATAGGGAATTAGGTTATTAGTAATACTTTGACCTAGTCTATAACCTTCCTACGACCCTAACGCGAGTTTACTTGCGTTTAGTCATAAAACAATACCGTCACCTATCCTTAGGCGACGACCACAACAAGAACACAAATTTCAAAACCGCTTTGAAAACTAATAATATGTTCTTGGATGATTGATTACTAGGTTTTGAACCCTCAGTTATAAGGTTTTGAACCCTCAGTTATAAGGTTTTGAACCCTCAGTTATAAGGTTTTGAACCCCTTTGAATTTTCAAAATCTCGTCAAAGTTTCGGTCATATAATGTGAACACGTGCAAACTGGAAGAGTGAATGCCTGTACCCTGAGTTTTCTGTCGAAGGCTAGAGTGTTCGTACAAATCCGCAGTATCGGACCAGTCACTCTTACCTGGGAACTCTTGGGGTGAGTGTTCACTTATAGGCGAGCATGTCTTCAGTGATACATTAATATGATCCGCTTACTTTGATTTGTCACCGTCTCATTTGTTTGCCTTAGGTAACAAACAAATGATCGCAAATTCTTATGCATTGCCATTCTGTTTTGTTTAGCCGATGACGTTTCACTTGTTTCTTCCTATGACTTTCATTTTTTTTTCTAGAATGTCTCTTCATCACGATGACGCCCAGATATCCGAGCAGACTGCCAAATTCGCTCAGCGAATAGGCGAAGTAGTCCTGAAGACCGTTGAATTAGCTACTGCCATGTATCGTCTCCAGGATGAAGCCACTCAAGAGTCACCAAGACAGGCAGGACCTAGTCAGGTGATAGCACCACCAGCCAAGAAACCAATCGAGTAATCAAAGACCATGGATGAACGATCCCCTAAGAAGTCAAAGAAGCGAAAGGCTTCTCAGAACTTCGCCATGGTCGCTCACAATGGTCAAGCCTTCCCCAACCAACCAGCTCAACCCCCTGCTAGGAAGCCATACAATGGAACTTCACCCTTGTGCAACCAATGTAACCTTCATCATCATGCTAGGGTGAAGTGTCGCGAATGCCAAATTTGTGGACTTAAAGGTCATACAGCAAAAGTTTGCCAAGCTGCAGCGGTACCAAATCAAGCAGGAACCATCTGGGTGGCAACACCACCTGCTAAGAAGCAATACAAGGGAACGGCACCAATATGCGACAAATGTAATGCACACCACTTAGCTTACCTACAGTGTCGTTTGTGTGCAGCATGTGGGCGAGTTGGTCACCTGGCAAGCGCTTGTCGATTTACCCCAAACCAAGGTGGTCCAAATCAACCACAAGCCAATCCTGCTCAAGCTCGCTTCCTGCCTGGATCGTGCTACAACTGTGGCAAGATGGGTCATTTCGTGAATTAATGCCCGAAGCTTGCTAAGGCAAATCCAACCCACGGATGAGCAGTTGGCTGACTAGAAGATGTTGCTGTCTTATGCTTTTGTTCTTTTGTTTTCTTGTAATGTGAAACAATCTGTTTGGTTATAAATAAAAGTTGTTGTTCACAAATTCTGATATACAAGTATAAGTTACATGTGTGTATGACTTTTCCTATGATACCTGTATTAAGGAACTATGTTCCTTACAAACTACTCTTGTGATTCTCTCTTTCAAATGATCGCTCATGATTCCCTCGAAAATTTTAAGTACTCGTTTCACTCTATGAAACAAAGTACATAAAATAAAGTGACATTATGAGTAATCATGCTTCTGCACATCTGTGCCTTTGAATCCTTGGTTAGATAACTAAGGATATTTTCAAATCTCATACCCATTACGTTCTGATTTTTTTCAACATGCACGACATAAAGTTTTCAAAACATTCTATACATAGTTCGAAAACACAGTGTATTTACTTAACAAAACAAATGCACAAAGCTTTGTCTGTATTTTCAAAAACAACCTTCATGATTTCAAAATGTCTCAAATATCCTGAAAACAATATTAATACAATATATTTTCTTATCAAGTGCATGATTTCAAAAGCATCATTTATATTTTCCAAAAACCTTATACAAATTTCAAAATTCATCTCGCATGATTTTTAAAACATTTTTATAAATATACCTACCTAATACACCTACTTTATGATTTCAAAGGTATTATATATAAGGTTTCAAAAACATTGAACACATTTTTTTCTTAAGAACCCCATGCATAGTTTTCAAAAATATTTTCTTCATACATTGACTTAACCTTCAAATTCTGCTTCATATGTCGCCTTGATATATCTAACATCTCAACTTCATAAGCATTTTTACTTCATGTTTTGACTTAAGCACGTCCAGTGCAAGATTTCAAAACATCTTCAACTTCTAAAATCCATATGTGATCTTATTATCTTCACATTTAAACCCATGTGGATGATTATCATTCAAATCAGAGTCCTTAATTGGATTCCTTATGTACCTAAATTCGAACATTTTGGTTCCTTATAATCGAAATCGAATTTTCTTCTTTTAAAATCTTTCTATCTTTATAGTTAGATTCTGGATAATGTTTAAAGTACCAAATGAAATCCACGGAATGGATTCCTAGTGTGCTTTAAATGCATGTACGCAATCGACAAAACAAATTAACAAATAATCAATCTTTGTGGTTATGCGACTATGTGTTTATGCATCTTGTGTTTTCTTTTATGCATTTTGTGTTTTTGTATACTCTGGGTATTCGTTATCCAAATCCTCGTAGAATCTTTCATATCTTCATATGAGGGATTCGTAGTAGGATATTCAAAAAGGTACTACCTTAAATCCTTAATGGGCTTCTATGTAATAGTTAAGACCCTTGGATTATATAGTACCACTCCATGATTCATAAGAGACCCTTTTGGGGTCAAGTCAAAAGGATTGGTTCAAAAATCTGGTTAAGAATGACATGTGATGATATAAGCTGAAAAGACTCCTTAGTTGTCTATTAAAATCATTTATTGATTTAATAAAAGGGACCCTATGGTGGTCTAGTCACACTCATCACAGGTTTGTTCATTTGGTTTTCCCCTACACATTATAAAATAGACTGTGTGAACTATGCAAGGAATTGCCTAATTATGGACGCGTACATAATTATGAGATTCAGTGCACGGTAACCACAGTAAGATTTATTATGTGTAAGAACCGATAGTGACAACAATAATGAATTGAGAACGATGTAATGGAGGTACGGTGGACGCACCAATGACGCTTCATATACTTGTATATAAGCATCCCTCTTACATTAAAATCATGATGTTATTAAAGTTACTAGAAGTTCAGAACCCTAACCAATGTTGTTCGATCTTTTCAACTTCATGTTTTAAACTCTCACAAGTTTCCTCTGAATAAATTTCGAGACAAAATTTCCTAAAGTAGGGGAGACTGTGACACCTGGGTCACTGCGACCATCAAACAAATACCAAACCAATAAAATATTGTATTTCATACTTGGGATTTGTGCAAATATGTGTATCATTTGCACATATCAATTCTTGTTCGATTTCGGGCTCTAAATCGCTTTTTGGAAGGTTATACGCGCACTGATGCGTAAATATAACCAGTTTAATGCAACGAACACTCCAGAATAGTGACATAGGCTTAACATACCTTAAATAACCTTTACATAATTTAGAAATAAGTTTTGAAGGTTTTGGTATGGCAAAAACGAGTTTAATCGCCTACAGGGATTAAACTTGACAAACTGCGAAAGTATGCCAATTTGAACTGTAACGAACATTCCGAAACCTGACCATAAGTTAAACATACCATAAATATCCTTCACATAGCTTAGAAATAGGCTTTGAGGGGTTCGGTATGCTAAAATATACTTTTGGGTCATTCAGGGGCTAAAAGCGTCAAAAAGTGCACAAGTCTGCACTTTCGCGCATAACTTATGTTCCGAATACATCCGGACATCCAAAAATTTATGTAAGCACTATAATATTTTATTTTAGTGTTTGGCATGAGAAAAATCCATTCGTCACGCATTTTAAATCATTTCTCGCGCTTATGCGCATACCGTCGTAATTAAGCGAACATCGCGTTCGTACGACGAAACGAGCCAACATCCGGCATATTTTTTAGCATGTTTCATGCCCATAATGTTTGGGCATCCTTGTGGAGCCTTGAAAATGATTTATCGAGCCTTAAACATGTCGGAAATGGACTTAATACGCAACGGGGACTGAAAGGGGAGCATTCGAAAGTGTTTGCTGATCAGGTAGGCCTTAGCGTGACACCTAGGGGGCTAGGCATCACGCTAGGCCCCTTTTGATCAGAAAAGGTCATTTTTAACACATGTTAACAACCCCTAACACCCTCCAAAGGTCAAGTGCCACATGTTAATCTCTTATGGTGAGCAAAATCAGTAACCACAACATTCCAACAAGTGTAGGGATGTGATCATTCCCTCTTCTCCAAGAAATGATCCTAACGGTGAACCGAAAACTATAAATACCCAACACCCACTTCACTCATTCCTCACAAATCTGATCTTAGAAGCTCTAAGTTGAAACCATTGTTTCATACCTGAGCTACTTGGATCAAGATTAGCTTTCGGGGACCCTGGGTAAGTGTTCCTTCGTTCTTTTATCGCTTTTCTAGTCCGAAAGTCGAACTATGTTTGACTTTCTGCATTGACCAGTTATGGTCGATGCAAAGTTCGTTTGAACTTCATAACGTGAGCGTGATCATGATGGTTATAGTCCCTAGTGACTATACCTACTAATTACCACGTTATCTAGGCTCAGTGACGAGCCGTAGTTTCGGCCAAAATACGTATTCTTGCGTATTTTGTAACCAAACTACTGTGGGTATCAAAACCGTTTGTTTTGATACCCAACCTGTTTTCTAACTTAGTTAAGCATGTTTTAACATGCTTAGCTCGTCACTTTTAGTTTTGTGCTTGTCTAGGGTCGTAAGGGTAAGCGATCTAATAAATCGCTTATACCTTCGAACCCGACCCGTTTGGTCGATCTTTAGGATCCGACCAAGCACTTTAGGTGACCATAGTATATAGGGAATAACCTTCCGAGGTTATACCTTATGGTCGCTTCGTTTAAGTAGTTGTATGATAGGTAGTTTATATGCCTTAGGTAAATTACCAAAATACCCCTTTGATGCCAAAATTCATTTTAAACATATGTAACATAACTTTTGACATCTAAACTGATTTAACAACAATATTAGACATGTTAAGGCATATGTTACTTGTCATAGGACTAGTTAGGCGTTCCGAACGCGTTTTACGCGAACGACGCGTTAAAGTAGCATATGCGTTAATCTTTAAAATGGCTCTGGGCGAAATTTGGCGATCCTGAGAAACCCTGGTTTCGTTTGTTCATTCTGATCTTAATCTTGATCGATCTGGGTTAGCAATTGTGGTGTTGTCGATCCTTTTGAGTAAGGTTTCTAGACTCTACCTTGGTTTCTAATCTTTTGAAGTCAGGATTAGGGTTTGTTCTTTTCGGTTGTCTTGCTAGGGTTTGCCGTCAATACGCTTTGGATATTGTTATTTCGTTCTTTTGTTTACGTTGCATGGTTCTTCTTTTCTCGTGTGATGGATGCAAAACAATTCAAGCCGCCTGATGTAAGTAGTAGGGATCGGGGATTGGAGGATTTAGGGTTCCAATAGTTTTCTGAAAAAATGCATGGGGATGTGTTCATCAGTTCGAAGGGATATACGCCGTTGAATATTCAGGAAATAAGGGATAGGACGTCCTTATTTGCCAAGCCCCTGAATATTGATGGTAATCCGGTAATTCCTCGTCGTGGAGTGGAACATAAAGAGCAGAAGATAATAAATGTGATCGATGAGTTGGAGAAAGTCACTGTGCCGGTACAGATGGAGAGCTCACATGCTGTTTACAAGGAAGATCTGAATCAGCAGAAGTTGATGTCGTCTTCTTATGCTGAAAAGCTTCAATCCGAAAGTCAGGCAGATCAGCATGAAAAACAGTCTGCGCCAACTTCTTATGCTGGAAAAGTCTTGTCTACTCGTAATAAAAGGGAGGTTAACTTCAGACTCTTGGAACCTGCGGAGACTAGAGAAGATGCTGATGTTGTTATTCCGAAAGAGGTTGTTCAGCAGGTACAAGATAAGTTTGATAATGTGCTCTATGGTTATTTCTTAGGGAATAGATTACCTTTTCCTGTGGTAGAATACTATGCGAAGAATGTTTGGGCAAAGTTTGGTTTTTCAAAGCTTATGATGAACACGTCAGGTTTCTTTTTCTTCAAGTTTGACTCGAAGGAGGGATTGATGAAGGTTCTGGAAGGAGGACCATGGTTAATAAGAAAAGTCCCGTTATTTTTGAACATATGCTCGCCAAAGGTTATCCTTAAGAAAGATAGTATTAAAACTGTTCCAATATGGGTAAAATTGCATAATGTTCCGATTTCAGTTTACACTGATGATGGTTTAAGCCTGTTGGCTTCTAAACTAGGGGTTCCTAAAAGGCTAGACTCTTATACGGCTGATATGTGCGTGGAAAACTGGGGAAGGAGTAGTTATGCCCGTGCAATGATTGAGCTCAACGCTGATAATGAACTTAAAGACCATATTACTATAGCTATTCCTAAAATGGATGAGGAGGGTTACATTATGGAACGGGTAGGGGTTGAATATGAATGGAAGCCGTTACATTGTCCCACATGCTGTCTTTTTGGTCATGGCCATACTACGTGTAGTAAAGTTATTAAGGATAACACAAAGCAGGTTGTTGTCGATGGGGAAGGATTCATTACAGACAAGAGACGAGTGGCAAAGCAAATGTATCCTTATAAGAAGCAAAAGGCCAAGTTTATGTATAAACCAAAGACGAGTAAAGCAGGAGCTAGTACTTCCGGAACCAAGACGGATGATCACACTAACGGCCCGCCAACAGTGAAAGTGGCCAATTCTTTCCAGGCTCTATCTGCGGATGATGCGGATGATAACGATGAGAGTACTAAGGCTGGTAATGGTTCGGGTCAAGTGGAGAAAAACATACCGAAGGGCACTAGGCTGAATGATGAGGTGCTTGAGACTAATCCTACTGAAATGTCGACATTTATGAGTGGTGGTGTGACTGTTAGTCAATCTGAGGGGGCAAGCACTCCCGGTTCTATGGGTTTCAATGGGTAGTTTGGCCGCTTGGAACATAAGGGGTTTGAATCATCCCCTGAAACAAAATGAGGTCCGGGTGCTTATAGCAGAAAATCAATTGAGTATTTGTGCTATTTTGGAGACACATGTTCAGGTTAATAATCTAAGTAAAGTCTGTAAGAGTGTATTTCGTAAGTGGAATTGGACGTCCAATGGGGATTTATGTCAACGAGGTACTAGGATTATTCTGGGATGGAATTCGGATGATGTGGACCTTATGGTTCTCTCGCAGTCTGATCAGGTAATCCACACTCAAATCCGCCTCAAAGCTGATTCTAAAGTGTTTCTCTGTTCCTTTGTTTATGCTGAGAATAAGTATCAAGATCGCCGAGTTCTTTGGGAAGATCTATGCAAGTTTAATAGCTTAGCTCTTGGCCATCCTTGGGTGGTTCTTGGGGATTTTAACACGGCGCTGAATATGGAAGATTGCTTGTATGGTCCTTCTAGTCACACAATAGGAATGAGAGACTTTTTTGATTGTATCCAAACTGTGGAGCTTATGGATGTTAAAAGTCATGGTTTTCATTTTACTTGGAACCAGAAACCTAAGGAGGGTATTGGGGTTTTTAAGAAGATAGATCGCATTATGGGAAATACTAAGCTTTTGGACCTGTTTCCAGACGTGTATGCTTTGTTCCAGCCTGCCCGAGTTTCTGACCATACTCCCTGTGTCTTAAAATTGCCTTCTATTAAACGTAATAAACCGAAGCCTTTTAAATTTGTCAATTTTTTGACCTCTAAACCTGAGTTTAGGCAGTATGTTACTTCCGAATGGGCTAAAGCAGTGCAAGGTTATGCTATGTTTTCGGTAGTTAAGAAACTAAGAAATCTGAAACCGCTCTTTCGTAAACTTTTACAACAACAAGGAAATCTTCATGATAAAGTGTCTCGATTGCGTAGTGAGCTGGATGTGTTTCAGCAGATTGTTGATGCAAACCCGCTAGACATTGCAGCTCGAGAAGCGGCTGCCGAGTGTCTTAATGAATTTCAAAAGGCAGCTTATGATGAGGAGTGTTTTCTCAAGCATAAATCAAAAGTTGAATGGCTTTGTGCTGGGGATTCGAACACAGCATACTTTCATAATTCTGTGAAAAGTAGGAATGCTAGGAATAAGATCCATTGCATTCATGATGTGCATGGTAATCGGTTTGAAGGTGATGAGGTCCCAGCTGCTCTTTTGGATCATTATGCGACATTTTTGGGAACTGATCAGCTTGTTCAGAATGTTATTGGTGAAGACCTGTTTGTTAATACTCTAGATCAAGAAACAACGAACCGAATGACAAGACAAGTAACTCGAGAGGAGGTTAAAAATGCCATGTTTAGTATTTGTGAAAATAAGGCGCCTGGTCCAGATGGTTTAACTTCTGCATTCTTTAAGCATGCTTGGGATATTGTTGGTGATGAGGTGACAAATGCTGTGATTGATTTTTTTGATAATGGTAAACTTCTAAAACAGGTCAACCATACTATTCTTGCTCTGATTCCTAAGAAGGATACTCCCAATTCTGTTCTAGACTATCGTCCTATTTCTTGCTGCAATGTGCTATTTAAGTGTATTAGCAAGATTATAACGGATAGGTTAAAAGGAAGCTTGAATAACCTGGTCAGCATAAATCAGTCGGCTTTTATTCCGGGTAGAAAAAATTCAGATAATATTCTTTTGACCCAGGAATTGATGCACAATTATCATCTTAACAGAGGGCCTCCTAGATGTGCTTTCAAGATAGATATTCAGAAGGCGTATGATACAGTAAACTGGCAATTTCTTGAGTCAATTCTGCTCCGCTTTGGTTTTCATCATAAAATGGTAAGTTGGATTATGACATGTGTCACATCGGTCACATATTCTCTAAGCATTAATGGGGAGCTTCATGGTTATTTTGCGGGAAAGCGTGGCCTTAGACAAGGGGATCCACTGTCTCCTTACTTGTTTACGCTGGTTATGGAAGTGCTGACTCTTTTATTACAACAAGCTTCATTGCACACGTCTTTTAAGTTTCATGTTCGTTGTCCTAAACAGAAGATAATTAGTGTTTCTTTTGCTGATGATTTGTTTTTATTCTCTCATGGTGATACTACTTCGGTTAAGCATTTAAGAGAGGCCCTTGAGAAGTTTACTCTAGCTTCGGGTCTGGTTTCTAGCATGGCTAAAAGTACCGTTTTCTTCAGCAATGTTCCTCAAGCGATTAAAAATCAGATTATGAACCTTATGCCCTTTCAAGAGGGATCTTTTCCGGTTCGCTATCTTGGGGTTCCGTTGATTTCTACTAGATTGGCAGCCAAAGACTGCAAAATCCTTTTGGAGCGTATGGAGAGACGAATAGATAGTTGGATGTCAAAAACCCTGTCGTTTGCAGGTCGGCTTCAGCTTATCAACTCTGTTCTTTCGGCTTTATACTCTTACTGGGCTTCGGTTATGATGCTCCCATCTAGTGTTATAAAGGATTTGGAGAAAAGGCTTCGCAGGTTCTTGTGGAATGGTGGTAATCAAGGTCCGGTTCGTGCTAAAGTAGCTTGGAAGGATGTTTGTTTGCCTAAAGAGGAGTGTGGTTTAGGTATTCGAAGTATAATGGATGTGAACAAGACCCTTTTAACATCCCATATCTGGAGCGTAATTACTAACCGTCAGTCTCTCTGGGTCCAATGGATCCACTCATACAAGTTGAAAGGTACAAGTTTCTGGGAAGTGCAATGTCGAGGTAGTGTTAGTTGGGGATGGAGGAAGCTTTTATCCATCCGTTCTAGTGTTCGTTCGTTCATCTGGAGTTCTCTTCGAAGTGGCCAACAAACTAATGTATGGAGTGACAATTGGTGTGCATGCAGTCCTCTTCGCTCGTTTATCACCCCTAGAGAGCAAATGCTGGATTTTCTTTAAATAACACGGTGGCTGATATTGTTGCTGAAGATGGTCAATGGTTATGGCCTCAGGCGTGGTACAATTTATATCCGGTTCTCATAAATATCGTTCCTCCTCAGATTATTTCTGATGTGAATGATCGATTTTCGTGGAAGGATTTGGAAGGTAATCTTAACGTTTTTGGATCATGGGAGGTTTGGAACAGCTTGCGGAATAGACATGATAAGGTGCAATGGATTAATTCGGTTTGGTTCAGTCAGTGTATCCCTCGTCATTCTTTCCATTTGTGTTTGATTATCAAGAATAAGTTAAAAACACAAGATAGGATGGCCATTTGGGAAGCAGGTAGTGCTACTAACCTTCGGCTCATGTGCTGTCCTTTATGTCGGTTTGATTGGGATTCTAGGGATCACCTTTTTTTTCCAATGTTCCTATGCTTCAGAGGTTTGGAGATTGGTTAGGACAATGGTTGACATGGGGAGTGTTACGGATACATGGGCTTCCATTTTGCAGTGGATGGAGCTAAATGCGAATTCTAAAAATATGGATCATATTATTTGCAACATCTTGGTGGCGGCTTCAACTTATTTTGTTTGGCAAGAAAGGAACTCTCGTTTATTCTCTCAAGAGCAGCGGAGTGCTAGTGTGCTTGCTAAGGTTATCATTGATACGGTGAGGCTCAGAATTATGGGGTTCAAATTCAGTAAAGACCCGAAGCAAAAGAAGATTTTGGATCGGTGGTTGATTTCGGAAAGCAGCATGAATTTTGAACCTGGCTAAAGCGGGTTGAGTTTCTTGAAGCTGCGTTTGTGTTTGGGCTTTGTTCTGTCTTGTAGTTTGTTTGTTTCTGGTTTTGATTTTGTCGGGTTGTTTTCTTTTGTTGTCCTAGTCTTGGTATGCCAAGTCTAGTAGTGTGTATTGATGTCTCGACACACCCTGTTTTTTATTGGTTGATTGATATAAAATTTCACCGGGGTAACCCTTTACCCAAAAAAAAAAGTAGCATAAGCTACCTAAACGGGTCGTGATGGGTCGTAAGCACTTAGGTTTGGTTTCATTTTAGTATGTGGGCTTTGTTAAACCATATTACATGAGTTCCCCAACTCATTTGGTTTACGAGCCTCATTCTATCTGATCTTCCGATTTAGGTCCGGTATATTAACATAGTTACCCATATTAGGTGCCGTTTGATATCCGTGATCTCTAGCATTGCTTGGTGGTTATCTTAGGACTTCTGAGCAATCTCAAGTGAGTACATAGACCCCTCTTTTACTGTTTTCAAACTGTTTTGGGGTGGAACACATGTGCCTACTTGTTACTTTCATGCTTTCCTGTTTTCACATCATATACTTGCTATGTTCATTAGTACATTTATAGTACATGATTTCATTGTGTTTATGCTATGTATGCCCATTGTGTGCGTACTTAGTACATCATTTTACATTACATTCTATGCTATGTATGCCCATTGTGTGCATACTTAGTACATTTATAGTGCTGAAAGCCGTTTTGGGAATATCTTCTTCGAGAATACGAAGTTGATGATACCCAGAACGCAAATCGATCTTGGAAAAGTATGAAGCGCTCTGCAGTTGATCGGAGAAATCGTTGATTTAAGGTAGGGGATATTGATTCTTGATGGTAAGCTTATCGAGCTTACGATAATCGATACTCATTTGAAAAGATCCATCTTTCTTTTCACAAAGAGGACAGGAGTTCCCCAAGGTGAAAAGTTCGGACGGATGAATCCTTTTTCAGACAACTATTGAAGCTGTTTTGATGATTCTTGCATCTCGAACAATGCAAGACGATAAGGTGCTTTCGCAATTGGGTTGGCATTGGGTACAAAATCATAATGAAACTTGATTTGACGAACTGGAGGCAAACCAGGCAGTTCATCAGGAAACACCTCTGGATAATCCCGAACAATCGGAATATCCTGAATACTCTTGCTCTTGCCTTTCTCCTCGGTGACATGTGCCAGGAAAGCAACATATCCTTTTTGTAGATAACTTGGGCCTTCGTACACGACATGAGCTTCAAACCGCCAGATGGATTCTCGCCCCGAATCTCCAGAACATTGCCAGAAGACAAAGGAATGCGAACAATCTTATCGGAACAAACCACCTCAGCGTGAGGTTTGGTTAATCAATCGATTCTAACGACAATGTCGAAACTCCCGAGTTGCATCGGTGTGAGGTCAAAAGGAAAAAGATGATTACCAAGGTTCAACTGGCAATCACGAATAACAGAATCGAGAACAAGAGGTTTACCAGTAGCATCTTCGTCAAATAAGGGTTTTCTTAGTTTGGTTCTAGGTTTCGCAAGCAAGGGCTCAAATGACAATGAAACAAAACTTCTAACTGCACCAGAATCAAAAGAATAGATGTGGGTCGATTGTTAACAAGAAACGTACCGTTAACCACTTAGGTACCATCGACAACGAAGTGGTCAGCTCGGGCCTCGTTTGCATTCGGATTGAATGCTCCTTCATGAGCGGGATCGACAATTGGAAAGACACAAGAGATATCAACAAAACGCAAGAGGGGATCATTTGTTCGTTAACTCGAACAAACAAACGACTCGTGGAGATTAATCAAAGTAAATGAATCAAAATAATGTATCGCGAAGACATGCTCGCCTATAAGTGAACACTCATCCCAAGAATTCCCAGGTAAGCACAACTGGTCTCGCGTCTGATGAGATATATACGAAATGCTTGCCTAGACAGAAAACCCAGAATACAGGCACTCACTCTTCCAGTTTGCACGTGTTCACATTATTTAGACTCAAACTTTGACGAGATTTTGAAAACTTAAAGGGGTTCAAAACCATATAACAGAGGGTTCAAAACCTTGTAATCAATCATCCTAGAACAGATGATTAGTTTTCAAAGCGGATTCGAAAATTGTGTTCTTGTTGTGGTTGTCACCTAAGGATAAGTGACGGTATTGTTTTATGACTAAACGCAAGTAAACTCGCGTTAGGGTCCTAAGAAGGTTATAGACTAGGTCAAAGCATTACTAATAACCTAATTCCCTATAACCATTGGCTCTGATACCATCTTTTCTGTCACACCCCGACCGCGTAAAACAACAAATCGTGGCGGAAACATCGGGGCGTGTTGCAACAGAATTAATGTTTCATAACCATGGATACCAAAAAGTGTTTCGTTTTATTAAACATTGAATATTTACATCGTTTGGAGATCTAAATACAATATTTAAACATAGTCTGTCATTATTATTGAGTCACTAAGGCATTGTCCAGTCCTATGTGAGCATGCATCCTATCAATCGATATCTTTCAACAATACCTGAAACATATGTGAAAACGAGGTCAGCAAAGAAATGCTGGCGAATACATTGGTTTTGTAGGAGTGTTGAAATCATGGCTAGTTTAGATGTTGCAATACTTTATTTAAAAACCTTGTTTTGAAAAGAGTATAATATTGCAACTTAATTAACCAACTCAAATCAAGCGGGTTATAGTTTATAAAACCTCGTAGCCATGACTCTTAACCCAAAAACATTTGTTTTAGTAAAGTAAATTGTGAAACATTTCGTAATAAATCGTTAATAAAAATTTGTTAATAAATCTCGTTAAAAGCTCGTATAGTTTATATCATATCGAAAACCTCGTTTGTGTGACATTGTTTGAAAATCGTTTACCCAAGTGAACTAAATAACGCCACGGTATGTAATGCGATGAAAACACTTATATATAGGAAGTACCAGCGGCGTATCCACCATGCTTTCATCACATTACGCCCGTCCCGTTATCTAATCACCTAACCAAAAACCAATCGTATGTCTCTTTGAAACCAATCGTTTATCCAATCGTTAAAACATCGTGTGAAAACCAATCGTTTACCCAATCGTTAAAACATCGTGTGAAAAACAATCGTTTACCCAAATCGTTTAATTCGTTTTAGGTCGTGAAACTACTTATGTGGTCGTCTCGCTAATAACATTCAAACCTTCGTGACTCATCAATCGTCGCTTCTCGTTTTCGTCGCTTCTCGTTTTCGTCGCTTCTCGTTTTCGCATTAACAAACCTCCATAGGGTAAGTTAATGATTTTAGATTCAGTCGCTACCCACCACACCCACACATAACCACGGGTGTAGTAAATAACGGGATTAGTCAGATCCTATGGTACCATAACCTAATACTGGTCGGCTTGATCATTGCTAATGAATGTCATTTGTTATGTAACCCAACCAACAAGTTTGTTCACTTTATTGAAATCGTTATTAGTTTTGTATAAATCGTCTTAATTGTTTTTGAAACCATCGTTATAACATCGAAAATCGTTTTGTTATCATCGTTAAAGCCTTGAAAACATTTAGCACATATGAGTCACCCCAAAACAATTGAAAGCAGTAAAATAGGGGAATAATGTACTCGCCTGATAATGCTTGGAGGTCTTGAACAACAACCAAACAAAGCTAGAGGGAGCACGGAATCAGTCGGCAATCTAAAACTATATAAATAAACCGGACTTATATCGGGAGATCGGATAGGATGAGGCTTGGTAAACCAAATGAGTGTTGGAACTCATATGATATGGTTTAACAAGGCCTACATACTACAATGAAACCAAACCTAAGTGCTATCGACCCATCGCGACCCATTAAGGTAGCTTATGCTACTTTAACGCGTCGTTCGCGTGAAACGCGTTCGGACCGCCTAACTAGTCCTATGACAAGTGTTATATGCCTAAACATGTTACATAATCAGTTATGTGACAAAAGTTTAGGTTACATTTGCTTAATTACCAATTATACATGAAAAGGGTATTCTGGTAATTTACCTAAGGCATATAAACTACCTATCATACAACTACTTAAACGATGTGACCATAGGGTATAACCTCGGAAGGTTATTCCCTACCTACTATGGTCACCTAATGTATTTGGTCGGATCCTAATGATCGACCAAACTGGGTCGGGTTCGAAGGTATAGGCGATTTATTAGATCGCCTACCCTACGACTCTAGACAACGTGGTAATCAGTGGGCATAGTCCCAAGGGACTATAACCAACGTGATTACACTCACGTTGCGAAGTTCAAACGAACTTCGCATTGACCATTACTGGTCAACGCTGAAAGTCAAACAAAGTTTGACTTTCGGACTCGAAAAGCAATAAAATAAGGAAAAGAACGAAAGAATACTTACCCAGGGTCCCCAAATGCTAATCTCGATCCAAGAATCTCAGGTATGAAACAATGGTTTCAACTTAGAGTTCCTAAGATCAAGATTCTAGTGATTTTAGCTATGGAATGGGTTGGGTATTTATAGGAATACCCGAACCGTTAGGATCGTTTCATGTAAAACGTGCCATGATCCAAAGCGTACACTTGTCGGAACCTTATGGTGGCTGAAAATGGTTCTTATCCGCTGACTAGACGATTGAGAACTTGTGGTTGAGAATCGAACAGCTGGGACCTGCTGTTAAAAACATTGGATCTGGTCTGGGAGTTGCTTTACGGACCTCAAGGTCATTGATGTTGAGGTCCGTAAGCTTAAGTTTGGCAGAATTACAGTTTTGGTCCCTGCAGCCCTAAAACTTGCTTTTCGATGCATTTTTGACACGTTTAAGGCCCGTTAACCCCATTTCAAAGCTCTAAAATGAAGTTAAAGTATAGGGAACTTAAAATGTGCTCAAAAATATGTCGGATGTCGGTTCGTTTAGCCGTACGGTTGCGATGTTCGGTTAATTACGACGGAATGCGCATAAGCGCGAAAAACGATCCAAATGACGAAACGAATGGATTTTTCTTATGCCGAACTGTCACGACCCCCGACCCGGTTTGACCCGTTTCAAGAGCCGCGGGACAGAAATACGACGGTATTGATTTAATTGAGTTTAACAGCGGAAACAGGATCGTTTAAAGCTAAAATTTTACCCGATTATTTTATTTCACAATTCGGGATAAAACCCCGATAATTTACAATATTATGTTTTTATTATAAAAGCGTGATATTACAAAATCATTTCTTTATTTTATAATGAGCCACTATCTTTAAGCTTGAAATGCTCCCCAGCACTTTTCCTGAATTACAACAGATCACCTGAAACATGTTTGAAAAAGGTTTTGTCAGCGGGAAATACTGAGTGAATCATTCTATTTATTAAAATGACTCATTTGTTATAATTTACAGTATTATGGAAGATTACAATGTTTCTGATATCAAACCAATTACCCACAGTACTTTGTCACTCGACCCATTGGCCCTTCCGTCCAATGGTGTCTGTGACTATGGTCATATCACCCATTGGCTGCCCCAATGGTGAAGATTATCAAGTAATGTATACAAAACCCCACATACCGGCTGTAATATGGTGATTACATAAACTTAATCCCTGTAATTATAACTTTGAAATAAATAGGGTTTTGTAAATAGATTTGATAAAAAGAGAGAATGACTCACATTGATGATTTAATATGGTCAGAGTCTAATCTATGATTTAGCCTTGTTAACCTAATATAAATAACAATGCACACAAAACTGGGTTAGTAATCAATCCAGCAATTACGATAATTTACGAGATCAAATTATCACAATGAATATCAAAATGCAATACTTTGTCCATCGAATTAACGATGATCCGTTGAATTAACAACGAACGACAAGGTATAATACTTTACCCATCGAATTAACGATGATCCGTTGAATTAACAACGAACGATAAAGTATAATACTTTACCCATCGAATTAACGATGATCCGCCAAATTAATGACGAACGATAAAGTATAACCCTAATGTGGGTGGCACTTAAACATTCATCGGATATCTTGATCGTCGGATAAATGAATCGTAGCAGCGATTGTGCTAATACCCTGTTTTGTAGCAGAATTTCGATACCCAGGGGTTGAATTTTGGAATAACAGTCGTAACACAGTGTATTTGTGAGAATTATTTCGACGTAATATGTTCAGATTTCGAATGCCAATGTCTGCTATTTATAGGTGAAATTTGGTCAGGCTTACGGACCGTAAGCCTTAACCTTTACGGTCCGTAAAGGTCAGGGAATATTTATAGATCTGCCACCTTAGGGACTAGCTTAGCTGACTTGACACTGCCTACCCTTACGGTCCGTAAGGCTCAACCCTTACGGTCCGTAAAGGGACACGTAATCACTTATAGGTTTGCTGAATGTGGGAGTAGGCTTGCTGACTTACTGTTTTGGTAAATTCAAATTTTGACAACGAAAATTTAAGGATAATCGTTAACTAGAGTATATCCCCCTTGAGTTTTAGGGGCCCTAATCCTGATTCTGAAATTTCTAAAAATTTTAGGGTTTTGTTCAGAATCACTTGGGTGTCTCAATTAGGTTTTCCTAATAATTAATTAAAGTAATAATTAAGACTTTTTAGTGAGAGTTGTTACATTCTCCCCACCTTAAGAAAAATCTCGTCCTCGAGATTTACTGGAATAAATGTGGATACTTTTTCTTCATTTCTGATTCCAGTTCCCAAGTGTATTCAGCTCCCCTCTTTGAGTCCCACTTTACTTTGACTAAAACTAGTCGTTTGTGTTTGAGAAACTTGATCTTTCGATCTTCAATTTGAAGAGGTTTCTCAACAAATTTCAGCTTTTCATTTACTTCTACATCTCGAAGAGGTACTACCAGAGATTTGTCTGTTAAACATTTCTTGAGATTGGATACATGAAATACATCATGTACTCCAGCTAATTCTTCTGGTAATCGTATACGATAAGCTACTGGTCCTATACGTTGGATCACTGAAAATGGTCCTACGTACCTTGGACTTAGCTTTCCTTTCTTTCCAAATCTGACTATTCCTTTCCAAGGAGAAACTTTCAACAGTACTCTGTCTCCAACTTGGAATTCTAACGGCTTGCTTCTATTGTCTGCATAGCTCTTCTGACGATCTCGAGCCGTCTTCAATCTTTCCTTGATTTGAGTAATCTTATCAGTTGTTTCTTGCACTATTTCAGGTCCTGATAATTGACTTTCTCCTATTTCTGCCCAACAAACGGGAGTTCTGCACTTTCTTCCATACAGTGCCTCGAATGGAGCAGTTTCAATACTTGAATGATAACTATTGTTATAGGAGAATTCAATTAACGGTAAATGATCATCCCAACTTCCACCAAAGTCTATTACACATGCTCGGAGCATGTCTTCTAGAGTTTGGATCGTCCTTTCACTTTGTCCGTCTGTTTGTGGATGATATGCAGTGCTTAGGTTTAGTCGAGTTCCCATAGCTTGCTGGAAACTTTTCCAGAAATGGGAAGTGAATCGACTATCTCTATCCGAAACAATGGAGAGTGGAACTCCATGTAAGGATACAACTTCATCTACATACAATTTAGCCAGTCTTTCCATGCTAAAAGTTTCTTTCATAGGTAGAAAGTGAGCTGATTTGGTTAATCGATCCACAATTACCCAAATCGCATCATTACCTTTTCTGGTTTTGGATAACTTAGTAACAAAATCCATTGTTATAAGTTCCCATTTCCACACCGGCATCTCTAACTGTTGTAGTAGACCTGAAGGCTTTTGATGTTCTGCTTTAACTTGTGAACAAGTAAGACATTTAGAAACATAGCTGGCTATGTCCTTTTTCATTCCTATCCACCAAAAGTTCTTCCTTAAATCTTGGTACATCTTATTGTTTCCTGGGTGTATAGTATACCTAGATTTATGAACTTCTTCTAAAATCTTAGGTATTAAGTCTCCCTGCTTAGGTACCCAAATTCTATTTTTGTGGAATCTCCATATTCCATCTGCTCCTTGTTCTAATTCCTTGATTCGTCCTTTCATTCCTTCAGCATCATCCTTGATTGCTGTAGTTTGAACATTCTTTAATTGCTCCATTAAATCTATTTGTAGATTTAATCTGAGAGCACGAACTCGTCGTTGTTTCTCGTAATACTTACGACTTAAGGCATCTGCAACTACATTCGCCTTTCCTTCGTGATACTGAATATCACAGTCGTAGTCACTTCTCCGGTAGGTGATTGAATTTCTATGGAATTCTGATCACAAAAGATTCTAGCATGGTTGGCTACTAACCAATCCATTCCTAATACAACATCAAATTCAGCTAAATTCATCGGCAATAGTCTTGCAGAGAATTTATGTCCTAAAAGTTCTATGTTTCCTTCTTGCAAAACTTTATCTATTTTAACTGAATTTCCGTCTGCGGTTTCAACTGTAAAAATCTGCCTAATATTGGCTAAAGGTAAACTAAGAGCTTGACAGAATGAAGTATTTATAAAACTTTGGTTTGCACCAGAGTCAAATAATACTTTTGCATACACGTTGTGAACTAAGAACGTACCCGCTATCACATCCGGAATAAGTTCTGCTTCTTGAGTGGTCAGTTGAAATGCCCTGGCATTCTTTTTAGTAGTTCCTTCGGTCGCCTTAGGTTTGTTGTCTACTGGTTTAACCAATTTAGGACATTCTGTTTTATAATGCCCTGCTTCTCCACAGTTAAAACAGATTACGGTTTTCTTCCTGCAGTTTTCTTCACGGTGTCCTATACCCTTGCAAAGGTTGCAGGTTAAATTGCATTTTCCGTAATGCTTCCTTTTGCAATTTCTACAGAAAGGTGGATTTGAATATTGCCCTGTTCCTCTTTTCTTGAAATTATTACTATTACCCGCCCGAAATCCTTGGGTAATCTTCTGAGCTAGTTCCTTTTTCCTATCTTCATCTCTTGTTCGTACCAATTCATCGGTCAGAGTGTTAGCTAATTCTACCGCATCATCAATAGTGCGAGGTCTCGCAGCTTTAACAATATTGCGGATTTCGCTAATTAGCCCCCAAATATAGCGAGAAATGAGTACCGGTTCTGGCGAAGCCAGTGTTGGTACCACTCTTGCATATTCAAAGAATGTTGAGGTATAACCGCGACAATCCACATTCATCATCCGATGATTTAGAAACTTATTCGCCATCTGTTCTTTCTCATACTCAGGACAGAATTTTCTTTCTACCAAACCCTTAAATTCTTCCCAAGTCATAGCATAAGCTATTACTCTTCCTTTTGATTGTAACACAGTATTCCACCACTCGAGTGCTCCTTCTTTGAACAGATTGGATGAATACATGACCTGGTCATCTTTACCACATTTACTGATTGCAATGACTGCTTCGGTTTTCTCTAACCAACGCAGTGATGCAGTTGCTCCTTCATTTCCTGCAAATTCAGTGGGTTTACAAGCAAGGAATTCTTTGAAAGTGCAACCAGGCGTTGCAGTTTTCATTTTCTTGGGTAATGGAGCTTGATGTGGTTCCTTATTATGATTAACATGATTATTGCCTCCATTTACACTATTACTGAAGTTATCTTCAGTAATCTGTTTACTAGGAACAATCTGTTGTGGTTCGATCGGATTCTTTATAGCAGCAACAAATGTTGGAATAGCATTGGCTATCCCTTGAGCAACAATGTTTTCGATATCTTGCCGAGTCATATATTGATCTCTTGAATGTTGTTCAGAATGATTAACTTCATTAATAGGTTCATTACCACTGTTTGCCATCTGATAATGTATATATATAAAATTTATTAGTAACTGACAAATAATAATTATATACAAACAGTCAGAAAATTATATATATTACAGATATAGTCAAAACAATCGATTTTCTCGATTTTATTTATATATCTATTATAATATGCATCATTACTCACAGATATCATACAGAGTTTTATTGGTTATTTACAGACTAACTTTACTAGTACTATTATACAACTACCATTTTATCATCGTTCTATCTCTCGTCACTTGCCGTTCTAGAAACGCATTTCCCTCTCATCGTACTTCCAAGCAATCTGTCCCCCTATCTCCCTGATTCTAGTTCCAGCATCAAACAACTCTTCGCCAAAGTGGCGAAGTTCAGCCATGTTTTCATTGCTCATGGGTGGATTAGGTAATGGTTCTGGATCGAATTGTGGAAGAAAAGAGTAAGGATCGTTGACAATATTTTGAAATTGCCAATCGTTTGTCCACCATTCGTCCATTCCTATGGGTTGGGAGTGGACTATTGGATCTGGAATTGCTGGTTCCCAATTCATAGGGAGTTGGTTTCCAAGAGGATAATTAAAAATATTATTATTATTATTATTATTATTGACAGGCTGAATGGTCTCACAGCTTGCCAACAGGAAATCTATCTCATCTTGAAAAGTTCTTTCCTGAATTGGATTGGAACTCTCTCCAATTTCTCTCTGAGCTGGTATAGACCCTTGCCCAACTTCCATTACTACTTCTTTAGTAATTTCCTCCATTTGTATTTCTATCTCCTTATCCTCCTCTTTGTCTCTAGTTTCCATCTCCTGTAATCTAGGACTTTTCCTGGTTACAATTTCCTGTTGTTTGGAACTCTCTCCAGTTATAATTTCTTTTCCCTTTTTCAAAGGATTATTTATTTTGGGCAGTTTTGGAGCTGGCTTCTTCTTACGTATTTTCCTCCATCCTACATAAGTTCTTTTCTTTTGTTTTGGCTTGCTCAAAGGTGGAACCTTGAATTCTACTGGTTGTTCAACATCGGGATAGTAGCTAGTATATTCTTTGGAAGCTTCGATAGTTACGGGATAAAGATTAAGGTTCTGAAAAGCTTCGGATATCCCACTCATGCTGATGTAGCATATATGCAAAATGCATAAAATACTAAGTTAAAATTTACAAATAACTTTGTAATTTATTACATACTGTGTACTAGTTGATTACAAAGATAACTGAAAAACACACTCAGGTTTTAAATTTTATTTATCACACAGGGTTTCTAGATTATGAGAGTAGGGTGCTAAACTTTAAAGATTTATATTTTCTGCTACTGTGGCTAGCATATATAAATTTGCCCATTTCTCATCTAGTTTATCTTCCCAAGGTGAATTATCAATTAATTCCTGAGTTTCTCGTTTAATCCTCTTTTCTCGGATTTTCTCTTTACTTTTCTTAATAATCATTTCCCTCCTTCGAGGAGAAAGTGATTCCTCGTATTGTGCCTTTCGCACAAATATTCCTTCTTCAGGAATTTCAGCCTGATTCGAGGATTTGGGTCGGAATGAACTTCCCTTCTCATTAGATGATCTATCTAATTTAAGATAGATACTTGACAGCTTTTTCTTACCCATACTGTAACTAACAAATAATCAAATAATCAGTTAATAATACAAATAATCACATAATAGTAATCAGGAAAAATTAAGTATTTCTAAATACTTAATTAGCTTAACCCAGTGGCTCTGATACCACCTTTTTCTGTCACGACCCCCGACCCGGTTTGACCCGTTTCAAGAGCCGCGGGACAGAAATACGACGGTATTGATTTAATTGAGTTTAACAGCGGAAACAGGATCGTTTAAAGCTAAAATTTTACCCGATTATTTTATTTCACAATTCGGGATAAAACCCCGATAATTTACAATATTATGTTTTTATTATAAAAGCGTGATATTACAAAATCATTTCTTTATTTTATAATGAGCCACTATCTTTAAGCTTGAAATGCTCCCCAGCACTTTTCCTGAATTACAACAGATCACCTGAAACATGTTTGAAAAAGGTTTTGTCAGCGGGAAATACTGAGTGAATCATTCTATTTATTAAAATGACTCATTTGTTATAATTTACAGTATTAAGGAAGATTACAATGTTTCTGATATCAAACCAATTACCCACAGTACTTTGTCACTCGACCCATTGGCCCTTCCGTCCAATGGTGTCTGTGACTATGGTCATATCACCCATTGGCTGCCCCAATGGTGAAGATTATCAAGTAATGTATACAAAACCCCACATACCGGCTGTAATATGGTGATTACATAAACTTAATCCCTGTAATTATAACTTTGAAATAAATAGGGTTTTGTAAATAGATTTGATAAAAAGAGAGAATGACTCACATTGATGATTTAATATGGTCAGAGTCTAATCTATGATTTAGCCTTGTTAACCTAATATAAATAACAATGCACACAAAACTGGGTTAGTAATCAATCCAGCAATTACGATAATTTACGAGATCAAATTATCACAATGAATATCAAAATGCAATACTTTGTCCATCGAATTAACGATGATCCGTTGAATTAACAACGAACGACAAGGTATAATACTTTACCCATCGAATTAACGATGATCCGTTGAATTAACAACGAACGATAAAGTATAATACTTTACCCATCGAATTAACGATGATCCGCCAAATTAATGACGAACGATAAAGTATAACCCTAATGTGGGTGGCACTTAAACATTCATCGGATATCTTGATCGTCGGATAAATGAATCGTAGCAGCGATTGTGCTAATACCCTGTTTTGTAGCAGAATTTCGATACCCAGGGGTTGAATTTTGGAATAACAGTCGTAACACAGTGTATTTGTGAGAATTATTTCGACGTAATATGTTCAGATTTCGAATGCCAATGTCTGCTATTTATAGGTGAAATTTGGTCAGGCTTACGGACCGTAAGCCTTAACCTTTACGGTCCGTAAAGGTCAGGGAATATTTATAGATCTGCCACCTTAGGGACTAGCTTAGCTGACTTGACACTGCCTACCCTTACGGTCCGTAAGGCTCAACCCTTACGGTCCGTAAAGGGACACGTAATCACTTATAGGTTTGCTGAATGTGGGAGTAGGCTTGCTGACTTACTGTTTTGGTAAATTCAAATTTTGACAACGAAAATTTAAGGATAATCGTTAACTAGAGTATATCCCCCTTGAGTTTTAGGGGCCCTAATCCTGATTCTGAAATTTCTAAAAATTTTAGGGTTTTGTTCAGAATCACTTGGGTGTCTCAATTAGGTTTTCCTAATAATTAATTAAAGTAATAATTAAGACTTTTTAGTGAGAGTTGTTACACGAACACTAAAATAAAATGTTTTAGTGCTTACATAAATTTTTGGATGTCCGGATGTATTCAGAACGTGAGTTATGCGCGAAAATGCAAACTTGTGCACTTTTTGACACTTTTATTCCCTGAATGACCCAAAAGTTTATTTTAGCACACCGAACACCTCAAAGCTTATTTCTAAGCTATGTAAAGGATATTTATGGTATGTTTAACTTATGGTCATGTTCCGGAATGTCTGTTACAGTTCAAATTGGCATACTTTCGCAGTTTGTCAACTTTAGTCCCTGTAGACGAATTAACTTGTTTTTGCCATACCAAAGCCTTCAAAACTTATTTCTAAGTTATGTAAAGGTTGTTTAAGGTATGTTAAGCCAATGTCACTATTCCGGAGTGTTTGTTGCATTAAACTGGTTATATTTACGCATTGGTGCGCGTATAACCTTCCAGAAAGCGATTCAGAGTTTGAAATCGAATAAGAATCGATATGTGCAAATGATACACATATTAATACAAATCCAAAGTATGAAATAAAATATTTCATTGGTTTGGTATTTGTTTGATGGCCGTGGAGGCACAGGTGTTACAGTCTCCCCTACTTTAGGAAATTTCGTCCCGAAATTTATTTAGAGGAAACTTGTGAGAGTTTGAAAACATGAAGTTGAAAAGATAAAACAACGCTGGTTAGGGTTCTGAACTTCTAGTAACTTTAATAACATCATAATTGCAATGTAAGAGGGATACTTATATACAAGTATATAAAGCTTCATTGGTGCGTCCACCGTACCTCCATTACATCGTTCTTATTTTGTTATTGTTGTCACTATCGGTTCTTACACATGCTAAATCTTACTGTGGTTTCTGCGCACGGAATTTCATAGTTATGTATGCATCCATAACTACGTACTTCCTTGCATAGTCCACACAGTGCATTTGATAATGTGTAGGGTAAAACCAAATGAACAATCCTGTGATGAGTGTAACTAGACCGCCATTGAGTCCTTTTAATTAAATCAATGAATGATCTAAATAGACTATCAAGGAGTCTGTTCAGCTACATCACTAGATGCCATTCTTTAACCAAATTGTGAATCAATCTTTTTGACTAGACCACCAAAAGGGTCTCTTATGAATCATGGAATGGTACTATATAACCCAAGGGTCTTAACTACTACGTAGAAGCCCATAAGGATTTAAGGTAGTACCTTTTTGAAAATCCTACTATGAATCCCTCATATGAAGATATGAAAGATTCTATGAGGATTTGAAAATCGGATCACACAAAAACATAGAGAAGAACACATAACACATAACCACATAATCGCATAATCGCTTATTCGTATAATCGTTTAATCGTATACTCGTTTAATCGTATAATCGTTTAATTTGTTATCTTTGGACATGGGTATTTAAAGCATACTAGGAATCCAATCCGTGGATTTCATTGGGCACTTTAAATATTTTCAAGAATCTAACTATGAAGATAGGAAGATCTTAAAAGGAATTCGGTTTGTCCTAATTGAGTTGTAATGTACATTTTAAGGTGTACAAGGAATTCAATCAGGGCTCCGATATCAACGAAGGTGTTGATCGTGGTCGGCTCGGGACATGAATAGACCAAGATGTCATCAATAACAACAATGACTAACTGATCCAAATAAGGCTTGCAGACTTTATTTATTAAGTCCATGAAGATGGCTGGAGCATTTGTCAACCCAAAAGGCATAACTGTAAACTCGTAATGGCCATACTTCGTGCTGAAAGCCGTTTTGGGAATATCTTCTTCGAGAATACGAAGTTGATGATACCCAGAACGCAAATCGATCTTGGAAAAGTATGAAGCGCTCTGCAGTTGATCGGAGAAATCGTTGATTTAAGGTAGGGGATATTGATTCTTGATGGTAAGCTTATCGAGCTTACGATAATCGATACTCATTTGAAAAGATCCATCTTTCTTTTCACAAAGAGGACAGGAGTTCCCCAAGGTGAAAAGTTCGGACGGATGAATCCTTTTTCAGACAACTATTGAAGCTGTTTTGATGATTCTTGCATCTCGAACAATGCAAGACGATAAGGTGCTTTCGCAATTGGGTTGGCATTGGGTACAAAATCATAATGAAACTTGATTTGACGAACTGGAGGCAAACCAGGCAGTTCATCAGGAAACACCTCTGGATAATCCCGAACAATCGGAATATCCTGAATACTCTTGCTCTTGCCTTTCTCCTCGGTGACATGTGCCAGGAAAGCAACATATCCTTTTTGTAGATAACTTGGGCCTTCGTACACGACATGAGCTTCAAACCGCCAGATGGATTCTCGCCTCGAATCTCCAGAACATTGCCAGAAGACAAAGGAATGCGAACAATCTTATCGGAACAAACCACCTCAGCGTGATGTTTGGTTAATCAATCGATTCTAACGACAATGTCGAAACTCCCGAGTTGCATCGGTGTGAGGTCAAAAGGAAAAAGATGATTACCAAGGTTCAACTGGCAATCACGAATAACAGAATCGAGAACAAGAGGTTTACCAGTAGCATCTTCGTCAAATAAGGGTTTTCTTAGTTTGGTTCTAGGTTTCGCAAGCAAGGGCTCAAATGACAATGAAACAAAACTTCTAACTGCACCAGAATCAAAAGAATAGATGTGGGTCGATTGTTAACAAGAAACGTACCGTTAACCACTTAGGTACCATCGACAACGAAGTGGTCAGCTCGGGCCTCGTTTGCATTCGGATTGAATGCTCCTTCATGAGCGGGATCGACAATTGGAAAGACACAAGAGATATCAACAAAACGCAAGAGGGGATCATTTGTTCGTTAACTCGAACAAACAAACGACTCGTGGAGATTAATCAAAGTAAATGAATCAAAATAATGTATCGCGAAGACATGCTCGCCTATAAGTGAACACTCATCCCAAGAATTCCCAGGTAAGCACAACTGGTCTCGCGTCTGATGAGATATATACGAAATGCTTGCCTAGACAGAAAACCCAGAATACAGGCACTCACTCTTCCAGTTTGCACGTGTTCACATTATTTAGACTCAAACTTTGACGAGATTTTGAAAACTTAAAGGGGTTCAAAACCATATAACAGAGGGTTCAAAACCTTGTAATCAATCATCCTAGAACAGATGATTAGTTTTCAAAGCGGATTCGAAAATTGTGTTCTTGTTGTGGTTGTCACCTAAGGATAAATGACGGTATTGTTTTATGACTAAACGCAAGTAAACTCGCGTTAGGGTCCTAAGAAGGTTATAGACTAGGTCAAAGCATTACTAATAACCTAATTCCCTATAACCATTGGCTCTGATACCATCTTTTCTGTCACACCCCGACCGCGTAAAACAACAAATCGCGGCGGAAACATCGGGGCGTGTTGCAACAGAATTAATGTTTCATAACCATGGATACCAAAAAGTGTTTCGTTTTATTAAACATTGAATATTTACATCGTTTGGAGATCTAAATACAATATTTAAACATAGTCTATCATTATTATTGAGTCACTAAGGCATTGTCCAGTCCTATGTGAGCATGCATCCTATCAATCGATATCTTTCAACAATACCTGAAACATATGTGAAAACGAGGTCAGCAAAGAAATGCTGGCGAATACATTGGTTTTGTAGGAGTGTTGAAATCATGGCTAGTTTAGATGTTGCAATACTTTATTTAAAAACCTTGTTTTGAAAAGAGTATAATATTGCAACTTAATTAACCAACTCAAATCAAGCGGGTTATAGTTTATAAAACCTCGTAGCCATGACTCTTAACCCAAAAACATTTGTTTTAGTAAAGTAAATTGTGAAACATTTCGTAATAAATCGTTAATAAAAATTTGTTAACAAATCTCGTTAAAAGCTCGTATAGTTTATATCATATCGAAAACCTCGTTTGTGTGACATTGTTTGAAAATCGTTTACCCAAGTGAACTAAATAACGCCACGGTATGTAATGCGATGAAAACACTTATATATAGGAAGTACCAGCGGCGTATCCACCATGCTTTCATCACATTACGCCCGTCCCGTTATCTAATCACCTAACCAAAAACCAATCGTATGTCGCTTTGAAACCAATCGTTTATCCAATCGTTAAAACATCGTGTGAAAACCAATCGTTTACCCAATCGTTAAAACATCGTGTGAAAACCAATCGTTTACCCAAATCGTTTAATTCGTTTTAGGTCGTGAAACTACTTATGTGGTCGTCTCGCTAATAACATTCAAACCTTCGTGACTCATCAATCGTCGCTTCTCGTTTTCGTCGCTTCTCGTTTTCGCATTAACAAACCTCCATAGGGTAAGTTAATGATTTCAGATTCAGTCGCTACCCACCACATCCACACATAACCACGGGTGTAGTAAATAACGGGATTAGTCAGATCCTATGGTACCATAACCTAATACTGGTCGGCTTGATCATTGCTAATGAATGTCATTTGTTATGTAACCCAACCAACAAGTTTGTTCACTTTATTGAAATTGTTATTAGTTTTGTATAAATCGTCTTAATTGTTTTTGAAACCATCGTTATAACATCGAAAATCGTTTTGTTATCATCGTTAAAGCCTTGAAAACATTTAGCACATATGAGTCACCTCAAAACAATTGAAAGCAGTAAAATAGGGGAATAATGTACTCGCCTGATAATGCTTGGAGGTCTTGAACAACAACCAAACAAAGCTAGAGGGAGCACGGAATCAGTCGGCAATCTAAAACTATATAAATAAACCGGACTTATATCGGGAGATCGGATAGGATGAGGCTTGGTAAACCAAATGAGTGTTGGAACTCATATGATATGGTTTAACAAGGCCTACATACTACAATGAAACCAAACCTAAGTGCTATCGACCCATCGCGACCCATTAAGGTAGCTTATGCTACTTTAACGCGTCGTTCGCGTGAAACGCGTTCGGACCGCCTAACTAGTCCTATGACAAGTGTTATATGCCTAAACATGTTACATAATCAGTTATGTGACAAAAGTTTAGGTTACATATGCTTAATTACCAATTATACATGAAAAGGGTATTCTGGTAATTTACCTAAGGCATATAAACTACCTATCATACAACTACTTAAACGATGTGACCATAGGGTATAACCTCGGAAGGTTATTCCCTACCTACTATGGTCACCTAATGTATTTGGTCGGATCCTAATGATCGACCAAACTGGGTCGGGTTCGAAGGTATAGGCGATTTATTAGATCGCCTACCCTACGACTCTAGACAACGTGGTAATCAGTGGGCATAGTCCCAAGGGACTATAACCAACGTGATTACACTCACGTTGCGAAGTTCAAACGAACTTCGCATTGACCATTACTGGTCAACGCTGAAAGTCAAACAAAGTTTGACTTTCGGACTCGAAAAGCAATAAAATAAGGAAAAGAAACGAAAGAATACTTACCCAGGGTCCCCAAATGCTAATCTCGATCCAAGAATCTCAGGTATGAAACAATGGTTTCAACTTAGAGTTCCTAAGATCAAGATTCTAGTGATTTTAGCTATGGAATGGGTTGGGTATTTATAGGAATACCCGAACCGTTAGGATCGTTTCATGTAAAACGTACCATGATCTAAAGCATACACTTGTCGGAACCTTATGGTGGCTGAAAATGGTTCTTATCCGCTGACTAGACGATTGAGAACTTGTGGTTGAGAATCGAACAGCTGGGACCTGCTGTTAAAAACATTGGATCTGGTCTGGGAGTTTCTTTACGGACCTCAAGGTCATTGATGTTGAGGTCCGTAAGCTTAAGTTTGGCAGAATTACAGTTTTGGTCCCTGCAGCCCTAAAACTTGCTTTTCGATGCATTTTTGACACGTTTAAGGCCCGTTAACCCCATTTCAAAGCTCTAAAATGAAGTTAAAGTATAGGGAACTTAAAATGTGCTCAAAAATATGTTGGATGTCGGTTCGTTTAGCCGTACGGTTGCGATGTTCGGTTAATTACGACGGAATGCGCATAAGCGCGAAAAACGATCCAAATGACGAAACGACTGGATTTTTCTTATGCCGAACACTAAAATAAAATGTTTTAGTGCTTACATAAATTTTTGGATGTCCGGATGTATTCAGAACGTGAGTTATGCGCGAAAATGCAAACTTGTGCACTTTTTGACACTTTTAGTCCCTGAATGACCCAAAAGTTTATTTTAGCACACCGAACACCTCAAAGCTTATTTATAAGCTATGTAAAGGATATTTATGGTATGTTTAACTTATGGTCATGTTCCGGAATGTCTGTTACAGTTCAAATTGGCATACTTTCGCAGTTTGTCAACTTTAGTCCCTGTAGACGAATTAACTTGTTTTTGCCATACCAAAGCCTTCAAAACTTATTTCTAAGTTATGTAAAGGTTGTTTAAGGTATGTTAAGCCAATGTCACTATTCCGGAGTGTTTGTTGCATTAAACTGGTTATATTTACGCATTGGTGCGCGTATAACCTTCCAGAAAGCGATTCAGGGTTTGAAATCGAATAAGAATCGATATGTGCAAATGATACACATATTAATACAAATCCAAAGTATGAAATAAAATATTTCATTGGTTTGGTATTTGTTTGATGGCCGTGGAGGCACAGGTGTTACAAATGTACATTCATTAACACCGATCATGCCGCTCGGTAGTAGGTAGTGGTACCATAGGACTTGACAAATCCCATTCCTGAAATCTCGGGTTTGTTTGGACGTAAGGAATGACCGAATCCAAATACATATTTTGATAACCTTTACTAAAAGGGTTATCCGACTGTCGCAAGGCTTGGATGTATGAATTTTCACAATACTGCATAAATGTTCATATTCGGTAAAGCATGCATTATTCTACAAAGCATAACTTTTGATTTATTCAATTACTTTGTTTTGTACATTTTTACTTGTGGTTTAAGTAGACTCATTTTACTTACCATTTATAACTTTTGACTATACATAAACATTTACACATTGATGGTTTTTACATAAACATTTGACATTTGACTATACATAAACATTTACACATTTCTTGACTACTTTCGGACTTCTTAACATTTGGCATGGTTTATACAAGGACTTTTTGACAAATTGGTTTAAACATAGACTTTATACATTGGAGATTTGCTTAAGTGACTTTTTTTTTTGGGTAAAGGGTAACGAGATGTGAGTAATATGATACAAGCATGGTGGATACGCCGCTGGTACTTCCTATATATAAGTATTTGTATTATATTACATCTCATAGCGTTATTTGAATCATTTCAATTTGGACATATAACAATTTATACAAATAACATACTTTTCACAAGACATTGTTTTACAAACAACTTATCTTTTACAAACTCATTTTACATGGTTATTCATTTAACCATACATTATTCTCTTATTTATACATATTATCTGAACATATCATTTTTCAAATGATTTACAAGACAAAACAATTAACAAGGTTCATGACTAAATTTTATTAAACATTTTCTTAAACTTAAGTCATGAATCCCATTTTCACAAAACCTATGTACTCGCCGGCATTTTTATGCTGACGTACCTATTTTCACATGTGTTTCAGGAAATGAAGCATAGGATTGATCAAGATAAACTTAGGCGGACTTGGGCCTTAGCAACAATAAAAGATGCAAGACTAGTTAATTATGTTATGTTTCTTTGATTGTCAAGACATTGTAACTATTTTATTCAATAAAACAATATTTCAATTTTCCATGTGTTATGAAACAATGATTCTGTTACAACACTCCCCGACGTTTCCGCCACGTTTTGTTGTTTTACGTGGTCGGGGTATGACAACACCCCATCATCAAACGGCATTATGGTACGAATACTGTGCTTCACCGGATCCGCCACATTACCAAAGAAAACCATGCTTTTACCCATACTCGGCACAAGGCCAGACATATCCTTGAATAAATTTAGCGCTTCCATAATGACTTTCACCGACCGCTGATCACCCCTTGAAAAAAGAAACAAATCATCGGCGAAACATAAGTTAATAAGTTGTTGCTTTTCGCACTTGCTATGGTATCGGAAGTCTTCAGACCTCATCACTTGGCTTTGCAAAATAAGCGTAAGAACCTCCATTACAATGGTAAATAAATATGGAGACATGGGATCTCCTTAACGCAATCCCCGTCTACCTTTAAAGTAGCCATGAAGGTTTCCATTAATAGCCAACGAGAAGGACGTGGAGGTGACGCATGCCATGATCCATCTAACCATCTTCTCATGAAAACCAAAACCAACCAAAGTCTTTTCAAGAAAGCTCCACTCAACCGTATCATAGGCCTTCTGGATATCCACTTCAAAGGCATATCTAGGAGGACCAACATTACGGTGATAGTTATGCATAAACTCTTGGGTCAAAAGGATGTTGTCAGAAATTCTTCGCCCTGGCACAAACGCGGACTGGTTAATGCTCACAATATCAGCCAACCCCTCCTTAATCCGATTCGATATAATCTTGCTAATGCATTTTTATAGCGTGTTACAACAAGAAATCGGACGATAATCAGTAATCAACAACGGGGTACTCACTTTAGGAATCAGCGATATGATTGTATGGTTAAGTTGCTGAAGCAATTTTCCTTTGTGAAAGAAATCCCTTATCGCCCTACAAACATCAACCCCTTGCACAACACAAGTTCCCTACAGTTGCCGTATAATGAGACCCACATTCGTTCCATGAGGTAACGGATATCGTCCGACTTGCCAAAAGTTGCTCTTCCATGCCCCGCATGGACCCAGCTTGAAAATTTCTTCCTTCAATGCTTCGGGTTGAACAGAGCGAGTCTGATCAGGTAGGTTAGAGTCGATAGTGAGTCGCAATGCTCGTATGCGTTTAGGTTCCGCAGTCGAAGTCATTCAAAGGTTCCATCCAGCGATGCCATCACATGTTCAGCTCCTTTCAAAACCAGGGTACCCGGGAGGCTCTTATGATCGATCTAAGTAGTGCATTTGGTATCGTCCAAGTAATGCCTCCAGTTTAAATCCAAAGACTATGGCTTCCACCGTCGGTTGTGACTCGTGCAATTCTTCTTGTAGGTCTACTACGTAAGCTATCACCTTCTCGTGTTGCATCGGCGTGTAACTGGGACTCTGATTCGAACCATCATGATTTACCACTAAATCACCCACACCCTCGGGTAGAGACGATGCTCAGTGTATTACAGCATTGGGATTCGAAAGCTGAAAAGACGTCCTTCTGTTTTGTCTTCCACGAACACAGCACCTTGCTGTGCTAAAGAGGTTACAGCGGCGCAATTTTTGAAAACCCCTCGATGAATCTGCGATAGTAACTATCGAAACCAAGGAATTGCTGTATCCCCGTAGGAATCTTTGGTGTCGATCAGTTTCTAACCAAAACGGGTCTTAGTGAGATCCACGTGTATTCCCACTTCGTTGATTATATGACCTAAAAGGTACCCCTCGCATCCAGAAGTTACATTTATCAAGACTTCGCGCGGTGTGGCTCCTCCTTCAGGAGCTCTCAAATAAGATACAAAGCTGCCCATGATGTTCCTTTCTCCTGGAAATGATTCAACATGACAACAATAAGCATGGCCGATTCATGTGATCCATATAACTGCTGGTGTGTTGATTAATTCCATGATCATGGTGTGCCAAGTCGCAATGGCCGCATTGCGTTTGATATGTCGTTCTAAGAGCATTCTCCCCTTGGACTTCCACCTGATGATAGCTTGCTCATTAGTCAATCCTCGAATGGAAGCTTGTCCCTCGCAACTGGTCGATAGGTTGTCAATACATGGTCGAGGCAAGCGGTTCGCCTTGTTAAGTTCTCGATAATCAGTACACATACGAAAAGGCTTGTCTTCATAGATATAACTGGGGCTCCCCAAAGCGAAAAGCTAGGTCCGATAAAACTCCTGTCCAACAGTTCCTGCAGTTAATTAGACAGTTCTTGCAACCCTCCTGGTGCAAGATGGCAGAAGCACGAGTAATCAGGGCTGTCTCTGGCGCGAGATCAACTAAAATTCTTCTCTACAATTGTGGAAGTAAACTGGTAAATTCTATAGGTAGTACCTCGAGAGAAATCAGGAGCAATAGGTGGATCCTCGAACCTCGTTTCCTTAGTCTTAACATCAGTAACGGTTGCTAACATACTGGGGTAACCCCTCCGTAAGCGCTTTCTGGGCTGTCATTGCTGATATGATGCTAATCTTTACACCACTCTGGTCCTTTAGAGCATATAGCGACGCTAAATTTCTTCTCACAGGGTACGTCTGCGCGATATCCGGATAACCAACCAACACTAACTACTGCGTCGAAACCATCATAGATAGTAAAAAGAAGGTCGATGTCGAACACTGGCCCCACAAGGTCGAGTTTGTATCCCAACGAACATATGAGGTTTCAATTGACTTGCCATCTGCCGATTCCACAACAGGTTCGGTTTCAAGAAACATCAGGGTCAAACAGAAGAGAGACGAAGCGATTAGTTACCATACAAGTTACCATGTTGTTATATTACCTGGCGCCGCCTACGCCAATCCTAAATGCCCTCCTGCGAGCATCACTACTAGTGTTGTTGCTACTGTTACGAGGATTCCCATTACTGACATGATTCCTTGGGTTGTTGTCGTCTTGACTTAACATCGGCCAGTCTTTGTTAAAGCCACCTTCATTCCCATAATGAAAGTCATTATTTGCGAGTACCTTGTTGTCGCAGTGTATGCTGCCTCTAATATCGTCGCTTGAAACGGAGCCCCTACGATCTTCACCAATAGGGTCCATTCTTTGCATTCCGTGTCACATCCTAAGGTGCTACTCATTGTATTGGCAGTTACACATTCCATATTGTAGTTAATTGTCATCGCTCGTATCCCGATTGATTCATAAGAGTTGACTCCCATAAGTCGCTGACTTGGGTTAGAGATTCGATTGCAGTCACTTTGCTGGTGTTCGTTGCCAATAGTCAGGGTCGCCCTAATGCTGAAGTCGGTGAGATACTACACTCATCCTCTTGTCCTTCGATCTTGCAAGTTGATTGAGTAATACACGGTACGCTGCTAGGGTGCAGCAGAAGTGATCGCTCTTTGGGATCTAAGGCGTCAGTACGTTGAGCTCCAGTAAACAAAGAGGAGTGTGAGAGGTATAGACCAATCATTGATGTTGCAACATCCAACTCGGGGACCTTCGTACAAGCACCCAACATTCTACATAGTTCGCTAGGCGTTCAGATGGGTGTTCAGGAAATACTCGATAGCATCGAGATTCGAAAGGATTCAAAGAGGAGTGAAAAGATCACGTTCAAGTAGGAGATAATCACTGCTACGACTCCTACAGACTGTTGTATTTCACATCGATCAAATAACGGAACGGAATCCCCTTTTTCACTTGTTAAGCCTCACTGGGACTCGCATGCACCCCACATTATTATTATGTGTGCACCCACAATAATATTGTGATTTGCATGCTCATCTCAGCTCCTCCTAACTCATGTCAAATGGTTCCTCAAACTTTAGTAGCAAACAAAGAGCATCACGAAACGTAAGTCATGAATGTTTAGGGAAATACCACCCTATCAGTCACATACCACATGCAAGTAATACATGAATTCATACTGTTGTGCTAAACGTGCAATCACATGCAATATCATATGTAAGTGTTGACTAGTTATGTAGTACAACGAGTACACGAGAGGCGAACCTTGCAATCTGGAGCTGAGTGTCATGGTCGTATTCGTGTATTCAGAACTGTTCGGTTATAGTCCGGTTTTATAAAAACATTTTTAAAACCAAGTTCACTATAACCAGTGGCTCTGATACCAAACTGTCACACCCCCAAAATACCACTTGCGGAAACACCGCGGGGCGTGTGACGTACCAGGATCTCAGCCACCAATCACATTGAACTCAGAAATATATTTAAATAAAAATTTCATTCATTATCATAAAGTGATACAAAACGTTACATATAATTCATTGTACACAGCGGAAGCATAACTCATTTGTTAAGTGTTTCAAAAACCATGCGTAAGTAAACCATTAGGCTTGTGTTGCGATTCCATGTATCTCGACCCATGACCACGCCAGCCTTCCAGACAGCAAGTTCCATATGATATAACCTTATGGACCTGCAAGCATGCAGACAAGTGTGTCAGACGACGCTGGTGAGTTCAAAGTTTGTTAACGTGTTTAGATACCAGTTACTAGATTAAAACGTATCACAGATTTGATTTGATGTTGTTATTAACTCGATTACTGCAGATGGTAGCTAGAATTATTTGCCCAACCCCAATGTCTCTATCAAAACATCGGTCAAGTGGTTAAGGTAATTAGTTCACGCCTGTCCTCCCCGGTACGGTGTGAGGGTGCCAAACCTAATAGCGCTATCAACTAATAACCTCGTTGTCTCCCCGGTAACTATCGGTAGATGTAAGGGGTCTTAAATGATAGAAATGAGTGTAATAACCAACATCCCAATAACCCGACGTTCCTTCCCTGAACAATTACCAGATATCCCTCCCCGGGATGCACGCTTGGAAAAAGAGCAGTGAACTCACCTTAGATTTGCTCGGTATGTTTTATTACTTTGTTTCACAGTGATCAATCATACCCTACCGTGATTACCAAAGACAGTCAGTTTCGTAAGCACGTATCTGATTCATGTATTCAACAAGTCACATAACACTTAACAAGCAATTAGATCTCATGCACGTTTATAACACAAGTTCATGTTTCCAACAATGGTTGCCACCAACATCCGTTTTTCAATAATTCAGGTTTCGTATTTGTACACAGTTTGCATCTGACATAACTATCACTGTTAATATAATATGTACACATACCCAATACTCATACGAGTGCACATTTCATGTGTATGTCGCATAACAACGCATGTTAGGTAGGTTTTCTATTCACTCAATTCAACCAAGTTTATCATTCTTACTAACACGTAAAACAGTATTCCTTAATTACATACCACACAATTTTATTGTATAAGTGACACACATACGGTTCGAGTCATAACAATTATCATACGAGCCTACTATCTTCCAGTAGTCTCTTAGCATGTATTTTGTTCACAAATAATTTCATGTCATGATTTCATATGTACCAGCCAATTAACCCTTAGTTCATTAATACTAAAATATGTGCTATAAAGACCGACCCAGTTTAACATGGCATCTAAGAAGGGTGTGTGTGTGTGTGTGTGTGTGGCCCATCGGAGCTAGGTGTGGTTTAACACTTGTGCAGCCCGGCTAACCTAAAAGGCCCAATCAATTACGTAAACATCACAAGTTCCTACTCCTACAGTGAAACACCCGATGTTTCGTGGAGGTCACATGTGACGAAACTCATGTTTCGTCGGGTCCAAGTGTTGGCTAAGAACCACCTGTTTCGTCGGCCTCATTCACATACCAAACCCTAATCATTACATAATCAAACAAAACATATCATGAACTCAATCATTAGACACAATCATTAAATCATCGATTATCTAGTATTTAACAATTTCCCTTTCATAACATATAATTGTAGTCAAGCAATGATTAATAACACACACAAACCCTAATTCTAATTTCGCAAGATTCATGAGATCAATATTGATTAAAACCTGATATGGAAAGATTTAAAGGGTAATCAGCGGAAGTTCGCCTCTAAAGAAGTATGGAATAATATTCGGAATAGCAACAATATAGTTAATTGGGCAAATCTTATTTGGTTTGCTCAATGTATTCCCCGACATTCATTCCATATGTGGCTTGTCATAATGAATAAGTTAAGTACCCAGGACCGGTTACGGGCATGGGAGGTGGGAAGTGAAACAAATCGGCGGTTGATGTGCTGTCCGCTTTGTAAGTATGATCTAGACTCAAGGGATCATTTGTTTTTCCAGTGTTCTTTTGCGGCTCAAGTGTGGAACAATGTGAAGGTTATGGTTGATATGAATTCTGTTAACAACTCGTGGGAATCCATTATAGAGTGGTTGATACATCATGCTAGCACAAAGAAGATCGAACACATTATTTGCAAAATGGTAGTTGCTGCTTCAACGTATTTCATTTGGCAAGAAAGAAATGCTCGTCTTTTTACACCTCACCAAAGCAGTGTCTCTATGGTTACGGAAAGAATTTTGAATGCTGTCCGGTTACGAGTGATGGGATTAAAGGCTTGTGGGGATGCTAAGTTTACATCGCTGATGAGGAAATGGAAGATTCCTATTCTTGAAGACGACAATGGCCCGGGCTAGCTCCTAACAGGATTAGGTCGCTGTGTGTAGTCTTGGTTGTGCCGGTTTTTTGGCTGTCTTAGTTTTTGGTGTTTTTATTTTGTTGGGTTATGTTTTTTCGGGACTTCCTAGTCTTGGTATGCCAAGTCTAGCATTGTGTATCATTTCTGATGCACATGTGTTATTCTTTGATTATTTATAAAATTCACCGGCCCTTTACCCAAAAAAAAAAGATTCATGAGATTCGTAACCTGTTTGTGACCTTACTTTGCATTAATTCCTATCAATGAGTAAATCCAAACGCATAAGAACATGGAACATCATATTATCATATAGAACACCATATCATCATATATAACATCATATCATCTCTTTTCTATTAATCTGCATTCCTAGTATAACAATTATGTACCAACACGAACACAGGTAGTAAGAGGGTTAAATTGCACAACAATAAGAGCATACTAACCAAGTAAGCCAAACAAGAACTCGAGGCGATCCTTCGAGGTGTATCACAGCTGCCTTCGATTTGTTTTAGGGACTAGGAAGGTTAGGGTTTGATGTTTGCTAAAGAGTTTACGTTGCAAGGGATAATTATATCTATCAGGCTCGCACTGGGCCATGTATTACTTTGGGCCGAGGGCCTTCTGGGCGAGAAATACCCCTCGACGAAAGTATGTTTCGTCGGATCCATATCCTTTAACGAAAGTATGTTTCGTCGGATCCATGTTTCATCGAATCTTTTTAGATTACCAAACTTAAATAATTCTTAATTAATTCACAAAACAATTCTACATCATGTTAGTCCAACAGTTCATTCAACATGCACAAGTTTACAACACAAACAATTATGAAAAAGGTAGTGTGAAACAAGTAACGTGTTGGGGGAAAGGCCTTGAAAGTTCGGGTTGTCACACTATATAAGCACTAAACTAAAAGTGACGAGTTAAACATGTTAAAACATGTTTAACTAAGTTAGAAAACAAGTTTGATATCAAAACAAAGTGTTTTGATACCCAAAGATAGTTTCGTTGCAAAATACGCATAAACACGTACTTTGACCGAAACTATGACTCGTCACTACACCTAATCAACGTGGTAATCAGTAGGCATAGTCACAAGGGACTATATGTGTGACAACCTGGATATTCAAGGCTGGCACTACTTAAATTCCACAACCTTTGACGTGTGCCTTTACGTTCAAACCATTAAATGTTTACGTGTACGGTTGATTCACTAAATGTTTATGTGTGTGTGTGTCGGATAATTATACATGAAACCATTTACACACGAAACCATTTATATGCTTATTGGTTAGTCAATTAAATTGGGCCGCAAACCTGCTCGAGACACACACACACTTCATAACTATTTGGGCTCCTCTCGTCTTGACCCACTCGCCGAATCTGGCCGAGCCCAAAACCCCCGGCCCATATGTATGCGTATACATGATAGGGAGGTGTAATGTTACGTAATATTTGGAAATCTTATAGCAAACCCTAGCACGCCTCTCTTCCTCTCTTTTGGTCGACGGCAACTGTTATCCATCGGAGCTCCCTGTCCAGCGAAGCATCACCTCTTCCTCGTTCTCATATGTAATCTGAACCCTCGGTTAGTGCGATTCATCTCTAAGTTGACTTATATTTGCTGGTTATGTGTTTACAATTTGAATGATGTTAATGTTTAGATTTACATGCTAGTCGGGATATCAATGAATACTCTGTCATAACGAACCATATGGTCGATCTGAAAGTATGGGCGTAACGTTAATGGACGATTTAGGGTTGTTTGTATATAAACTGATGATGTTTAACGAGAAAAAGACCAGTTGTTATTGTGATTTGGGTGCTACGTGAAAAGATCTAGGTTAGTATGTTCATCAGAATCATGTTGTTATGATCAAGATTCATAGGAATTGAGGTTGTAACTGGTTGATCGGAATTGTGTAACTGTTGTTAGGAATAAAAATGTGAATGGTAACCGCCTGAGGAGGCAGTGACGAAAATGTCCCCGACGAAACATCTGGCACGACGAATCTTGGGGAGTTTCGTTGAAGAGATTCATGACGAACCTTGAGGTTTTTCGTCGTAGGGCTTTTCGCCGAAGGGTAATATGGTTGGGCTTGGGATCATGTGGGCCGCACGTTAGGGGGATTGTGATAGATGGCAGCTGGGCCGGGTACTAAGGGTTGGGCCGAACAGGAAAAATGGGTTGCACATGGTTGTTTCGGCCGCACACTTAGTTAGGGGTCACATGAAACTGTTGTGTGTTGGGCCACATGAGATTAATCAGGTATTGGGCCGTACCCATGAACTCGACCATAGGCTTCATTGGATGTGAATAATGGGCCGCACACTTATAAGACTTATGTGTTAGACTGCTAGTTGATTTCATGAAGATAATCGGCTAAATTACGTTGCATGATTTCTTGTCACAATTAACGTGTGTACTTGAATGTAAACCGAACCACTTGACATGTGATATGGTATAATTTGAACTTGTCTTGTAAATGTAAGTAGGACCCAAATACTTGCTATGACTTGCGTAATGATATGCGTTCTGCTTAATGGTAACCCGTGTAATGAATGCAAAGAACACATGTTTTAGGTGTACACGAAACTGACTGATTGTTCTATGATAACCACATTAGGGTTGGTTGATTGAATTGGATCGTATAACTAATCTTACCGAGCAAACCTAAGGTGAGTTCACTGCTCTTTTTTCCAAGCATGCGTCCCGGGTTGGGACATCTGGTAAAACGTTCCGGGGAGGAATGTCGGGTAATGGGTTTGACTGGAATGTTAAACCTGGGTTGTTGGTTAATACACGTCTGTATCTATCATTCAAGTCCCTCCTACCGATTGTTGCTTGTAGGGCAACGGGGTATTAGTTAGTAGCGCTACTTAGGTTTGGCACCCTCACACCGCACCGAGGAGGTCGGGAGTGAACTAATGACCCCCATCTTGACCATTACTTTGATAGAGGCAATGGGGTTTAGGGCAAATAATCTGGAGCCATCGGCAGTAAGCGTGTGATTAACAACATCGAATATGTGAAACGTTTTAATCTGATAACTGGTATCTAAACACGTTAACAAAACTTTGAACTCAACAGCATTGTCTGATACACGTTTTTCTGCATGCTTGCTGGCTTATAGGTACACGTCATTGGAACTTGCTGTCTGGGATGCTGGAGTGGTCATGGGTCGAGTTGCATGGAATCACGAGACATGTCTAATGGCTTTTTATACACTTGGTTTATGAAAATATTAACTATTGTAATATGCTTCCGCTGAATAGTAAACAATGTTTTGTAACGCTCACTTTAATAAATGAAAGTTTTATTTTGAAATATTATTATGAGTTCAATGGCTTTTTATACACCTGGTACGTCACACGCCTCGCGGGGGTTTCCGCATGGGGTATTTTGGGGGTGTGACAGTTTGGTATCAGAGCCACTGGTTATAGTGAACTTGGTTTTAGAAACGTTTTTATAAAACCAGACTATAACCGAACAGTTCTGAAAACAAGAATACGACCATGACACTCAGCTCCAGATTGCAAGGTTCGTCTTTTCATCTGTGGTATACATTATATGAGTAGTGTACATTTGTTTATGATGTAGCGTACAGACACACACTCGTCACTATAGCATGATTACACCAATTGCTTGCTTACATTATGATGCGTTGATAGCATGTCATAGTCCTTAGATTCTTGTGATCTTATCGTTTGATAACCTTTGTTTGGCATTTGAGTTTGAGGAACCATTTGACATGAGTTAGGAGGAACTGAGATGAGAATGCAAATCGCAATATTATTGTGGGTGCGCACATAATAATAATATGGGGTGCATGTGCATCCCAGTGAGACTTAACGAGTGAAAAAGGGGTTCTAATCCGTTATTCGATCAATGAGAAACATAACAAACCTATAGGGGTCATAGCAGTGATTGTCTCCTACTCGAACGTGATCTTTTCACTCCTCTCTAAACCCTTACGAATCTCGATGCTATCGAGTATCACCTGAACACCCATCTGAACGCCTAGCGAACCGTGTAGAATGTTAGGTGCTTATGCGAACGCCCCTGAGTTGGATATTGCAGCATCAATGATTGGTCTATACCTCTCACACTCCTCTTTGTTTGTTGGACCTCAATGTACTGACGCCTTAGATCCCGAAGAGCGATCACTTCTGCAACACCCTAGCAGCATACCGTGTATTACTCAATCAACCTGCTAGATCGATGGACAAGAGGATGAGCGTAGTATTTTACCGACTTCAGTATTTGGACGACCCTGATTACCAACAACGAACATCAGCAATTTGACTCCAATCGGATCTTTAACCCTAATCAGCGACTTATGGGAGTCAACTCTTACGAACCAATCGGGACATAAGCGATGACAACAAATTATAGTGTGGAATGTGTGACTACCAGCATAGTGAGTAGCGCGATAGGACGTGACGCGGAAAGTGAAAAATGGACCCGGTTGGTGAAAGATTGTAGGGCTCCGTTTTAGGCAACGACAGTAGAGGCAACAGTCACGGCAACATCAAGGTACTCGTAATCGTAGTCTACAGTATGGAAATGAAGGTACCTATGACATGGATTTGCTGTTGCTAAATCAAGATGACAACCACCAAGGGAACGAAGACAGTACTGGAAATTCTCGTAACAAAAACAACAATACTGGAAATGAAGCTCATGGAAGGGCATTTAGTATTGGCATAGGCTATGCCAGGCATAATAACAACATGATAGCTTGGATGGGTAGCTATTCGTTTCGTCTCTGATTTGTTTGCCCCTGATGCTTCTGAAACCGAACCTGATGTGGAATGGGCTGATGGCAAGTCAAATTCTATTTGGGATGCAAACTTGAACTTGTGGGACAAGTGTTCGACATCGACCTTCTTTCTACTACCCTTGATGGTTACAATACAGTAGTTAGTGTAGATTGGTTATCCAGAGGTCGCGCAGGTATACTAGTGAGGAGAAAGTTTTGTGGGGAGAATCATTACTTGTTCTACAGCGTCAGAGTGGTGCAAAGGTTAGCGCCATTTCAGTTATGAAGGCCAGAAGTGTCTGCGGAGGGATTACTCCGCTATATTAGCAACCGTTACTAATGATAGGGCTAAGGAAATAGAGGATCGAGGATCCACCAATCGTTTGTGATTCTTTTCGGTGTGCTACCCAAGGAACTTTCAGGTTTACTTCCACAACTGTCAGATGGAATCTCAGTTGATCTCACGCCAGATGCAGCCCTGAATACTTGTACTCTTACCGTCTTGCACCAGGAGGGTTGCAAGAATTGTCTAATCAACTACAGGAACTGTTGGACAGGAGGTTGCCGGACCAAGTTTTCGCTTTGGGGAACTCCAGTTATATCCGTGAAGATAAGCCTTTTCGTATGTGTACTGATTATCGAGGACTCAGCAAGGTGACAGTCAAGAACCGTTCGCTTCGACCATCTAGTAACACCCTGTTAACCAGTTGCGAGGGACAAGCTTCAATTCGAGGAATGATTAACGAACGAGCTATTATCAGATGGAAGTCCAAGGGGAGAATGTTCCCGGACCGGCATATCGAACGCAATACGGCCAGTGCAACTTTGTACACCATGACCATTGAATTAATCAACACACCAGCAGCTTTACGGACCACATGAATTGACCGTGTTTATCAATGAGGTTTTGGATCATTTCCAGGAGAAAGGAACATCATGGGCGGCATTCGTATCTTATTTTATAGCTCCTGAGGGAGGAGCCACTCCGCGCGAAGTCTTGTTAAATGTAATTTCTGGATTCGAGAGGTACCTTTTGGTCATATGACCAACGAAGTAGGAATACACGTGGATCTTGCTAAGATCCATTTTGTTAGAAACTGATCGACACCAAGAGTCCTTTGGGGATACAACAATTTCTTGGTCTCGTTAGATACTATCGTAGATTCATCACAGGATTTTCGAAGAACGCGCAGCTCTAACCTCTTTAGCACAGCAGGGTACTGTGAATTCATGGGAGACAAAACAGGGGAATGTCTTTTTAGCTTTTGAAATCCAACTCTACGATGCACTGAGCATCGCTTCTATCCGAGGGTACTGATGATCTGGTGGTATACCATGATGGTTCAAATCAGAGTCCCAGTTACGCGCCGATGCAACACGAGAAGGTGATGACTTACGTAATGGAGTTACGAAGAGGAACTGCACGACACACAACCTGCGGTGGAAACCGTGGTCTTTGGATGTAAATTGGAGGCATTACTTGGATGGTACCGAATGTATTACTTAGACCGATCACAAGGGCCTCCCATGTACCTTTGTCTCGAAGGAGCTAAAACCGTTAATGGCAACGCTGAATGGAACTTTTGGACGATTACGACTGTGAAACCTGAACGTACACGAGCCTTGCAGCTTAATATCGACTCTGACCTACCCAATCAGACTCTCTCTGTTCAAACTGAAGAACTGAAGGAAGAGATTTTTTTTCAAGATTAACCCCTGCAGGGCATGGAGAAGCAACCTTTGGTGGGTCGAACAATATTCGCTACCTCATGAAATGAATGTGGATCTCATTATACGGCAACTGTAGGGAACTTGCGTTGAGCAAAGCACACCAGTCTCGATATTCTAGTCGTCTGGGTTCTGATGGGAAATACTGGAATTTGTAAATCTTGGATGGATGACCGGGCATGAAGGCACACATAGCAATGTTGGTGAACGATGTTTGACTTGTGCGAGAGTCAAGGTGGAATATCAGAAACCCTCTGGGTTGTGTCAGCAACCAGAAATACCCGTTTGGAAATGGGAGCAGACTGCCATGGATTTTGTCACTGGCATACCTAAAACTCGAAATGGAAACAATATCACCGGGGTGATCGTTGATGGTCTCACGTAACCAGTACACTCTCATGCAATCAAGGAAACTGACAAGTCTTCACAGCTTGTGAATATTCCTCTGGGAGAGGCAGCTTTTTAGGCACGAGGTGCCAACTCCTGTTATCTCTGAATTTGATCTATATCTGATTTATGACAAGTACTACACAACACTCTTGGCTCACGTCTAGACATGAGCATTACTTATCGCCGTAGGACAAACGGTCTGGGTAAAGGAACCATCCTGACACTCGAAGACATGCTGCGAGCATGTGTGATTGATTTTAGTGAGTTAGAAGGACCTTTACCTTTGGTTGAGTTTTACTGCATCAGTTACCAGCCTAGTATTCAGGCAGCTCCATTGAGGCATTACTTGGGCGACAATGCCGATCTCTTTGTTGGATTTAGGTGGATGACAACCTAATCACAGGTTCAGGATTTGTACTCGAAACTATTGGGAAGATTGCTTGGATCAGAAATCGTTTGGCGGCAACGCGTGACCGTCAGAAAAGTTGATAAGCTTAGGAAACACTGGGAGCTCGCTGTAGGCGATCGTATCATGTTGAAAATCTCACCCTGGAAGGTGTAGCACGTGTGGAAGGCAAGCTTAATTTACGTTACGTCGAGTTACTCAGAACTCTGGAGAGGAATCGGTCGCGTCGCCTGCAAACTTGAGTTACCCGACGAGTTGGGTAACGTACATGATGTCATTTATGTCTCTAATCTAAAGCAATGTTTGTCCGATGAAACTCTTGTGATACCCCTATTAGAGTTGGAACTCAAAACGTGGACCGGGACGTCAGGATTCGTTAGCATAGTCGAATTCCAATCGTGAGAGTTCGTTGGAACTCAAAACGTGGACCAAAACTCACATGGGAACGCAACGATTGGAGTAAGCTCTAATATCCTCAGTTGTTCAAGCGGTTGTATTAACTTATGATATCATTGGCGAATTTCGGGACGAAATTCCCTTTCAAGTTGGGGATGATGTGGCACCTGAGGAAAATCCACAGTCATCCTAATCTAACACTTTGCCGCTTTGTGTCACTTTTGGTTTACCGTGTCACTTTTGGATTACTTGTCAAATTTCGGGACGAAATTTCTTTCAAGTTGGGGATGATGTGACAACCCGGATATTCAAGGTTGGCACTACTTAAATTCCACAACCTTTGACGTGTGTCTTTACGTTCGAACCATTAAATGTTTATGTGTACGGTTGATTCACTAAATGTTTATGTGTGTGTGTCGGATAATTATACATGAATCCATTTACACACAAAACCATTTATATGCCTATTGATTAGTCAATTAAATTGGGCTGCAAACCTGCTCGAGACACACACACACACACTTCATAACTATTTGGGCTCCTCTCGTCTTGACCCACTCACCGAATCTGGCCGAGCCCAAAACCCCCAGCCCATATGTATGCGTATACATGATAGGGAGGTGTAATATTACGTAATATTTGGAAATCATATAGCAAACCCTAGCACAACTCTCTTCCTCTCTTTTGGTCGACGGCAACAATTCATCGGAGCTCCCTGTCCAGTGAAGCATCACCTCTTCCTCGTTCTCATATGTAATCTGAACCCTTGGTTAGTGCGATTCATCGCTAAGTTGACTTATATTTGCTGGTTATGTGTTTATAATTTGAATGATGTTAATGTTTAGATTTATATGCTAGCAGGGATATCAATGAATACTCTGTCATAACAAACCTTATGGTCGATATGAAAGTATGTGCGTAACGTTAATGGACGATTTAGGGTTGTTTGTATATAAACTGGTGATGTTTAATGAGAAAAAGACCAATTGCTATTGTGATTTGGGTGCTACGTGAAAAGATCTAGGTTAGTATGTTCATTAGAATCATGTTGTTATGATCAAGATTCATAGGAATTAAGGTTGTAACTGGTTTATCGGAATTGTGTAACTGTTGTTAGGAATAAAAATGTGAATGGTAACTGCCTGAGGAGGCAGTGACGAAAATGTCCCCGACGAAACATTTGGCACGACAAATCTTGGGGAGTTTCGTCGAAGAGATTCATGACGAACCTTTAGATTTTTCGTCGGAGGGCTTTTCGCCGAAGGGTAATATGGTTAGGCTTGGGATCATGTGGGCCGCACGTTAGGGGGGTTGTGATAGATGGCTGCTGGGCCGGGTACTAAGGGTTGGGCCGAACAGGAAAAATGGGTTGCACATGGTTGTTTCGGCCGCACACTTAGTTAGGGGTCACATGAAACTGTTGTGTGTTGGGCCACATGAGATTAATCAGGTATTGGGCCATACCCATGAACTCGACCATACGCTTCATTGGATGTGAATAATGGGCCGCACACTTATAAGACTTATGTGTTAGACTGCTAGTTGATTTCATGAAGATAATCGGCTAAATTACGTTGCATGATTTCTTGTCACAATTAACGTGTGTACTTGAATGTAAACCGAACCACTTGACATGTGATATGGTATAATTTGAACTTGTCTTGAAATTGTAAGTAGGACCCAAATACTTGCTATGACTTGCGTAATGATATGCGTTCTGCTTAATGGTAACCCGTGTAATGAATGCAAAGAACACATGTTTTAGGTGTACACGAAACTGACTGATTGTTCTATGATAATCACATTAGGGTTGGTTGATTGAATTGGATCTTATAACTAATCTTACCAAGCAAACCTAAGGTGAGTTCACTGCTCTTTTTTCCAAGCATGCGTCCCGGGTTGGGACATCTGGTAAAACGTTCTGGGAAGGAATGTCGGGTAATGGGTTTGACTGGAATGTTAAACCTGGGTTGTTGGTTAATACATGTCTGTATCTATCATTCAAGTCCCTCCTACCGATTGTTACTTGTAGGGCGACGGGGTATTAGTTAGTAGCGCTACTTAGGTTTGGCACCCTCACACCGCACCGAGGAAGTCAGGAGTGAACTAATGACCCCCATCTTGACCATTGCTTTGATAGAGGCAATGGGGTTTTTGGGCAAATAATCTAGAGCCATCGGCGGTAAGCGTGCGATTAACAACATCGAATCTGTGAAACGTTTTAATCTGCTAACTGGTATCTAAACACGTTAACAAAACTTTGAACTCACCAGCGTTGGCTGATACACGTTTTTCTGCATGCTTGCAGGCTTATAGGTATACTTCATTGGAACTTGTTGTCTGGGATGCTGGAGTGGTCATGGGTCGAGTTGCATGGAATCACGAGACATGTCTAATGGCTTTTTATACACTTGGGTTATGAAAATCTTAACTATTGTAAAATGCTTCCGCTAAATAGTAAACAATGTTTTGTAACGCTCACTTTAATAAATGAAAGTTTTATTTTGAAATATAATTATGAGTTCAATGTGATTGGTGGCTAGATCCTGGTACGTCACACGCCTCGCGGGGGTTTCCGCATGGGGTATTTTGGGGGTGTGACAATAAGCATCGTGATTACACTCACGTTGCAAAGTTCAAACGAACTTTGTGATGACCAATGCATGGTCAAAGCAGAAAGTCAAACACTGTTTGACTTTCATGCTTGAAATATATGAAAAGCATGAAAGAAGCTTACAAAAGGTCCAAGCAATGAAGATTTGAACTCAAAATTCTCAGGTATAAAGCTTCATAAGTGAGAGCTTCAACTTAGAGAAGAATTGAGATCAAATTGTGAGGAATTCCAAATGAAGCAAGTGGGTATTTATAGAAAGTATTCATGGAGATCATTCCAAGTGTTTAGAAGGTGAAATATTGACCCTACATGTGTGGAACATGGTTTTGAATACAATGGGAGCCCCAAAACTAGTTCATAGTATTGAAAAAGTTACATAAAAACCAAGTTCAAACTAGTCGCTAAAAATTGAATTTCTGTCAAAAAGAGGGGGTGGAGTGTCGCCACAGCAACTCCCATATGGGTCGCGCGATGCCACCAGTCCCCAGTTCCAGAAAGTTTGAAAAAATGGCAGAAATGGTCCCTGCAGCTCGTTTAAGTCATTTTCGACGCGTTTAAACCCCGTTAACCCATTTTCAAGGCTCAATAATGAAGTTTAAGTATAGGGGACTTGAAACATGGTTGAAAACATCTCGGATGTCGGTTCGTTTGGTCGTACGATCACGTTATTCGGTTAATTACGACGAAACACGAACGGACGCGGAAAATGATCCAAATTGCGCGACGAATGGAATTTTAGCATTCCAAACACTAAAATAAAATATTTTAATGATTACAAAAATTTTTGGATGTCTGGATATGTTCAGAACTTGAGATATTCGCTAAAATGCAAACTTATGCGCTTTTTGACGCTTTTAGTCCCTGTTTGATGAAAAAGTTTATTTTCGCATACTGAACCCCTAAAAGCCTATTTCTAAGCTATGTAAAGGTTATTTAGGGTATGTTTAGCTTATGATCAAGTTCCGGAATGTTCGTTACAGTACGAATCAGAAGACTTTCGCAGTTTGACACAAATAGTCCCTGTGATCGAATAAACTTGTTTTTGACACACCAAAGCCTTCAAAACTTATTTATAAGTTATATAAAAGTTATTTAAGGTATGTTAAGACTATCTCACTATTCCAAAGTGTTTGTCGCATTAAACTGATTACGTTTACGTATCAGTTTGCGTATAACTTTTCAGAAAGCGATTTAAAGCTTCAATTTGAACTTGAAATCAAAACGTGAAATTGTCAAACATAAAAAGTAAACATTGAGACCAAAATACATTGTTTATTTGAGAAAAGATATTGTCCTACATTGTGCGGTGTTTACGGAGCACAAGTGTCACAACTGACTCACGTGTTTTGTACCTCTACTTCTTCTACTTGTACCCGCTATTTGGTCCCCAAGCCAAGCTAGGCGGTTGTCAAACTCTTCCACGGCAACTTGTCACTACTAAATGCTGAATGGGATAAGAGAAAGAAAAGAAAAAGGAGACTCATAGGGATAGAGGAAATGAGAGAATGGTTCCATGAAAACAAGAAGCTTACTAAACATATTACACTTAATGAGAAGGGTTTGTTCAAGTCAATAAGAGCTAAGGTCTCACTTAAGCATAGTATCTCCCTCTCAATAGTTGTAGGAACATCTTTGTGCATAGCTGATTGTATAAGAGAATAGGTTCCTTCTATTCTTCCTAGAGGCAAGAGAAGCGTGCTATTCTTTGTCCTCCAAATCTCGTAAGAGAATAGAATATAGCCTCGGGTGCCCTTTTCCCTACTTACTTGTCAGGTACTTTCATAACTAGCTAGGAATCTATTAGAAGCATAAGCTGTCCGTTGTTCAATCTAAAATTGTTAAATAATAAGAATAAAAAGGGTGGAGTAGTGGGAGAGAAGCAAGAATTGGAATGGAATACGACTTTTTATAAGCAAGCCAGGAATTCGATGAGTTGGTCAAATACGGATCGAAGCCCTGCCTAGAAAAAGTCAGGACTTTTGGGCAGATTCCAGTATTCGACCCATCTCTTTCTGCCGATTCCCCGGGTTGTCGGAATCTGTGGTTCGATCAGGACCAGGAGTCCCATTCATTCATTTATGGGAGCGACTCTCTGTTCCCATTCTCCACCGGGTCATCAAGTGATTTGCCAGCTCAATCCATTTTTCCATCCGATGATCTTCACCCTAGGACTGACTCTGTTCGACCTGCCTTGATTGCCTAGCTAATGCTACCCTCGCAAGCAACCTCTAAAGAATAGGGAGTGAACGACCCTTCTATTTAGTATCTAGATCAGTGATTCCGTTCGGCCGAGCCAGCTATCGAAAGTCTTGCAAGCAACCTCACCCTCACCTCGGAATGAGAGATACATCAAGGACATGAATGTAGGAAAGCTCCTTAACGGGAGATTCAGCCACATAATCAATCCCCCAAACTGTAACTCGGGATGTCAGGATTGCAAGCAACCTACACTAAGCGAGCTAGAACCTAAAGTGAATCTTTTTTGGCATCTTTTTCTTTGCTTTGACTGCGACTTTGTTTGGTATTCCTCTTTCCTTCGGCCCATGTTTCAAAGCTAGCAAAAAGCTCAAGCCTCCGGGATCTCTCTTGAACGGCGGTCGGTCAGTCCTTTTCTTCTGTTGATGCTGATACTGATGCTTTGACTGTCTCCCATATCATTGAGAATAAAGATCCACTTTGTCGACGCTAAACTCAGTACCTCGCTTCCTTCCTAGTACACCTACTAGACCCATACTCATTACGAATGTGTTCACCAGACATCTGACTTAGCAACCTTCTGCTTAGACCGGCAACGATAAGGAAGGAGATCTATGGATAATGGGATATAGAAGTCAGGTGCGACGGTCAGCTCAGTCAGAGCGGAAGCGGTCAGGCAAGGTTATCGTCAGACAATGTAGTGTAAGCGACAGGTAGCGCTTGCCATATGAAGAAGGCGACTACAATGGGAGACGAAGGCGACGTGGGCTTGCCATATAGATGTAGCGCTTGCAAGGCAATTCAGACGACGTTAGCAAGATGTAGTGCTAGCTAGGTTACGGTAGCGCTTGCCATAAAGAAGCTAGCCAGAAAGCAGGTCAGGCAGGCGATAGGATGTTAGCAGGATAGGCTTACTAAAGCTCGTGTAAACAATATTGATATGAGAGAGGGGTGAGTTCTCCATCTCTCTTAGGAGGGTTTTCTTTCTTTTTAAAATGAAAATTTGATCTATTTTTTATGTTCGAGATCGCCTCCGTGTGGTTCCTCCTAAGTAGCTAATCGAATATGCTTTTGTCTCTTGGAATCGTGTCATCCATGGCGGGGGTATCGTATAATAAGAGAACGGTTGCTTTTAGGAGTGATCTGTTCATCTAACTATCAATTTAATTAGAGAATAAAGAGCAAGTAAAGTCAAAAAGTACGCCCACTAGATCCAACTATTACTCACATGGAACACTAACCCAATCTTGCTTGAAAGCGGAGTGGAATCAAGAAACTCGCAGACCTTGAATCTAGCCTGCAATCCTTTTGCACTTCTCTTAGGAGATAGTAAGCAAGATTTTATACGCTAATTTCTTCTTTTAATCAATTTAGAGTTACAAAGTCTTATTGCAGACCTTCGTCTTCACGGGTTGTTGTTGAACCCGACTCTTCCGCTTGGCGTTGTCCCTATAGGTTGAACTGCTAATGCCTCCCATTTCCCGCAAGTGACCAACCAAAGCCATACAATTCCTTATATTATAAAAGGAGTGCTAGAATGTCTTTTCAATTGTAGGGGCGGGGCGCTAACACGCTAATATAAAGCAAAGGGCTTTTTCAGCTGGATCTAGAACAAATAGGAGATTTATCAGTACGGCATCCACGAGACACCTTTCGTAGTGAGGGAAGTCCTCTGTTTTTAGGTTGACGAGCTACTTTAGTTTAGTTTCCGAAAAAAGCAAAAAGCCCGGTATTTTCGTAAACGTAAAAGAGGGACGAGTGACAACGGACTTGAGTGGCTCACCCTAATCAATAAGTGGGAGCAGGTATCGAGTGTTGTGAGGGCTTTGATTTGCGCGTTAAGGGCAGTTTCTATTATAGCACTAGGAATTGGTGTCGTTAGCCTAAGCTAAAACAGAGGGGCTTTGGAATCCATTCTGTATTCCGTACGCTAGGAAGTCGATCTGAACTGTAATTATAGCCTTCGCTTGAAGCGAAGAGAGCGATGCGAATAGTTCAGGAGGCTGCAGATCAAACCCTTAGCTCAGTGCCGGGTTTCGTAAGTACTCTCGGTCAATCATATCATTCTCCAGACGGGATGGGGTGTAGGCACATTTATTGGAGCAGTTGGGAAGAACACCGGCCTCTTTCTTTTTTCAATCATTAGACAAAGGAGCTTGGTCAGCCATGTTCCCTATGTACCCTCTCGTTATTCCCATGATTCCCTGTTGCACCTATTCTCCGCAATCGTCGGTTCAGATCTATCTCGGGTACGGTCACTGCACTCCAATCGTTGTATTTCCAATCTCCGCCTCGGTTGGTGGCACCTATGGTTCTTAAGGTTTTTGATTCCAAGAAAGATAAAGAAAAGAAGAGGATTTCTCCTCTAGTTGCGAAGGATACTGCTTACTACATATTCGAGTGAAATGGCTGGTGGTAAGCGTGGTAAGGTCGCTGCTAACGAATGGTGGGTGCGTGGAGAATGCTATGGATTCGAGCTCCATTTCCCTCTTGGTACTTAGATATTCCTCTAAAACGTCTCCCATTCCTCTTTCCTTTGTTCCACCGACTACATTGATTGGATACCGCTGGGCGTGCCTACGCATAAAGTCTAAGGATTCTCCCATAAAGCCATTGAATTGCCCTTGGTTGTCCTACCTTAGATCTTATTTTTGGGTAAAGGGTTACCCCGGTGATTCTATATATTCACAACCGAATAAAACAAGTAGTGTAGAAAACCTACACTAGTTCAATCATGAGACATGCCCCATGAAAGTAAACAAAAATTCAAAACAAACAAATAAAAACCACTAGACTCTAATCTAGCAAGGAGAACACAAAACAACTATCGTCTACTCAACCACCATCGATCTCACTAGAAAGTCTTTGGATCTCCCATACTCCAAGAAGCCTCTGTACACTAGCAGTGTTCTTCAGCTTCACTCCCATCAGTTTATACCGAACCGTTTGAATGATAAATGCGCTAATAGTTTCCGGAGGTCTTAACTGATTTTTAAAAAACCTGGCATTTCGCTCATGCCAGATCACATAAGCAGTAGCCGCAACTAAAATTCTAGCAAGCAGATTAGCCGCTGACTTCGACCGAGCTCGAACTAGAAGCCAATCCACAATATGGTGCCATATTGGTTGAACCGAATCCATTCCCACCTTTTGTCTAACCATATACCAGACTTGAGATGAGTATTTACATTCAAAAAATAAGTGATTATGGGAATCATAATTCTCGTAACAAAGAAGGCAACACATCATATTCATATTTTTCCTGCGCGATAGATCCCATCCCAAAATTTTATTTTGAGTGAGTAACTTACCCCTCAGGATTAACCACATAAAGAAAGCATGCCTCGGGATACATTGAGGAAACCAAACAATAGAGCTCCAATGAATCTCTGGTTCTGCATAGCAAATCGAATTCCAAACACACGAAGCAGAAATATCACTAACATGATCACCATCTCGCCACATAATCCTATCACTTTTATTCGGCTCAATGTTCACATTGTCAAGCTGAATAAGAACAGGATAAATATCCCTCCAAGCCAAAGGCCAAGTCCAAACCCCATTGGATCGAATATCAGCAACTGTAGCCTCCAAACTAAAACCCGCATTCGTGATCGTTCTAGGTGACAAAAAATCACCCAGCGGCCCCAACGAACACCAGAAATCATACCACGCTGAAGTTCTAGCGCCATTACCCACCTCAGTCCAAAAATGACTCTGCATTAGCGGTCTAAGATGTAACACTTCCCGCCATGACCAGCAACAATTAGTTGGAACCGTGCACCTCCAGAAACTTTTACCTTTTAGCCTGTACGAATGAACCCAGTCGACCCATAGAGATTTACGATTGGTAACAATACTCCAAATGTGAGAAGTCATGAGGGCTTTGTTTAAGTCACCAATGCGTCTAATGCCTAAGCCCCTCCTCATATTTCGGAATACAAATAGATTTCTAAGAAACCTTCGCATTCCCTTTATGAAAACCACAATCTTGAGACCAAAGAAAGTTCCGCATTCTAGATTCCAAATCATTAACCACCCGAGTCGGCAAAATAAACACAGAAGACCAATAAATATGCATAGAGGACAAAACTGAAATGATAAGTTGTAACCTGCCAGCAAAAGAAAGCATCCTGTTCCTCCAATGCATGATACGCTTTTTAAGCTTTTCTACAAGAACATTGCAATCTTTATACAAAAGCCTAGAAGATATGAGAGGCACCCCTAAGTACCTCACAGGAAGCGTACCTTCCACAAACGGCATAATTCTCAAAATAGCACTCTTAATGTAACTGGGAACGTTGCAAAAGAAAACCGTGCTTTTTTTAACACTAGGAACCAACCCTGACATCTTGGTAAAAGTATCTAAAGAAGACATAATAAACTTAGCCGAAGCAATTTCACCTCGAGCAAAAAGAAATAAATCATCTGCAAAACACAGGTTTATAATTTGCTGCCTTTCACGCCTATTGTGGAACTTAAACGAAGAATCTATCCTTAACGAATGATGCAATATGGCTACCTTAGATCTTATTCCCACCTTGTTCTATTGCTCTTTCTCGATGGGGCTCAAGACCTCATTCTCTTTGAGACGCTTATTCAATTGATAGTGGCCCCTCCTTACGTTACTTTAATTAGGGAGGATGCGAGTAAGGAGCGGGTACGGGAGCTTGACCAGGAACAAGATAACGAGAAGTGTATTTGCCTGGGGTGTGCTCACTTTTCTGCCTTTTCCTCCCACGATTTAAGGATTGGCTCAAGCAACCTATCTTACTAATAAGAAAGTGGCTGCTAGTTGTAGCGCCCCTATATAAAATGATATTCTTCTGCGAGACTCCATCCAACCAAATCCCATTTTTGAAGGATGTATTCTCGGAAAACATCATCGTGAAAGCTTTCCGGTTGGAGGTGAGCTAAAATGGAATGACGGGGATTGAATGGGCTGGAAAGCTGGTAGGGTTTGGGGTGAGCTGTGGGCTTAGATTAGAGGGAGGGGACTGCGAACGTCCGCCCCATGAAGCGCCGGGGAACCATGCATTCCTCTCGGGCTGGGCTCTCGCGTGTCCGGGGTCTGATCAGATCAACCAGCGACCGGTTTACGGAACAAGGAGTTAAGCAAGGGCCAGGAGACTGATGAAAGAAACTGGACGAAGTCAATGTTGTGTTCAACTCCGCGTTTGGAAGGAGTGCTTTCTGTCGTCTGTCTTTTCCTTCTCTCTCTTCTCTTAGCAAAGTAGGCTCAAGTTAAACTTTTGGCTTGCTACAAGCTGGGCTCAGGGACTGCAGTCAGCCGCTTTGTCACACCCCCAAAATCCATAAGCGGAGTATCACCACAGGAGGCGTGACTGACCAGGATCTAGCCACCAATCACATTGAACTCGTAATTATAAATAAATAAAACTTTCATTTATTATTAATAGAAGTGTTACAATACATTATTGAACATTCAGCGGAAGCATAATACATTAATTAAGAAATTCATAAACCAAGTGTGTGAAAGCCATTAGTTAAGAAATTCATAAACCATGTATCTCGACCCATGACCACTCCAGCATCCCAGACAGCAAGCTCCAACAATATGCACCTAAAGTCCTGCAAGGCATGTAACAACGAATCAACAACAAAGTTGAGCGAGTTCACAGTTGAGCGTTCGTTTTAAAGTTGTTCTAAAAACCATGAGTTTTTTCGTAAACCATAAGTTAACCAGTTTCCCAAACCATATCCATAACCAGTGGGGGCTTCCCCATGTGAACCACTAGACCGTTACCATATCGACAACTGACGAAAGTAAGTTGTGCCCTAAGTCAATGTCTATCATCATTGACTGTGTGCCCAGATCCATTAGTACACGCCCATCCTACTGGCACGGTGTGAGGCTTGTCAACCCTAATAGCGCTATTAACTAATGACCCGCTCGCCATTGGCCCGGCGATTAAGTCGATATAAAAATGAGGGACTTCATGATAGAGTTTTGTCTAGTAAGTTTAAGGTTGTTGTCCTACCCAAGGAGGACGAACGTACGTATTCTACCCAAGGAGAATACGCACGATTAATATTGGCATCCTACCCATGGAGGATGGAGGTACATATCCTACCAAAGGAGAATATGTAGGTTCCGTTTTAGTTCTTTAACTCATTCCCAACCACCGGGAATCCCATGCCTTATAAAGAGTGTGAACTCACCTCGGTTTGCTCGGTATGTCACGTTTCACTATTCCTTCCAAATGGATCAACCAAACCCTAGTGTGATTATAAATATCAATCAGTTTCGTATGCACACCGTTCACGTATTCTTTACACCTACTACATTTACAGTGTACACAGATTTCACGTATAAATTACGCGTATCTAACACATAGCATGTAAGTCATACTAGCATATGCGGTATTGGGCCTATCCTAGCATATGAACAGTTAAACAGTAACACTTAAACATTAACAGTAGCACACAGTCCATAACATCAGTTTGTGCGGCCCAATAACTAAGCAAAGCAGTCTAGTCGAAACCAGGTGGTCTCGAGTGACAAATCCTTAGTCGAAACCTCAAGGTTTCGAGTCAGGCTTTGAGTCGGAACCGGGCAGGTTTAGACTCGCAACCAAGCTGGTCTCGAGTCTTTTGGTTTATGAAGTCAGTTTCTGTGTCGGAACCGAAGAGATTTCGAGTCGGAACCAAGTGGTTGCGACTCGCAACCTTAGTCGGAACCTCATATGATTTAACTGATCTTAACCCTTATCACCAGTTATTTAATAACATGTTTTAAAGACCCCCGTTTTATTTATCAAAATCAGATTTCTACATCACAGTTCCATAAAAACATCTATCACATGATTCTTGTCATAATTAATCTAATATCACATATATATGAACCTTTTACAAGAACACCAACACAGAAACAATCATTGTTTATTCATATGCAAACAAGTCCTCAACTTCATCATTCCTAGATTCGTCAGTTAATCAATCATCAGCATCATTCATCAAACACGTAATTCAGCATCAGTCCCTTTTTATTATAATATATTATACTCATCACATTTCATCAATTTATCACGGATCAAGGACACGGATTTAGACATAAAACTTATCATAAAAAAATCAGGTCATCATGTTAACGAAAACAGATCCAAACTTTGACCCAGCACATAAATCGGTTTCAGAGAATTTGTCCAGTAATCACCTTTGACTAAATACTATCAAATTATCCAATCAACTTTATTAATATCAACTAATCAGCATGAGCAGTCTTTCAAAAATCACACTAGTAGTTAATATTATAAAACACACCAAAAACTTTTATTATATTATACTCATCGATTAGCTGGACCTCATAAATCCACTTTTGCTCAACATCATAAATCACATTTTAATCTCAATCATACCCAGAATCACAAAATGCAAGATAAATCAGAGGGGACACATACTACATTAGCAAACATTCACATTCCTTTTCAAGTCTATAAACAAAGCTGCTAACAAGTGTATGTACGTTTATTCGAGAATCGGTGGGATAAACAAGGGTGGGTACCTACTGCTCGAGGAGTAACAAAAGGGACGAAGTGTCTGCTGCCACTGCTACAGAGCTGTGTCGGAGCTCCGACGGCCGCCGCTGCCATCGGCTCCGTTCTGTATACTCCTTAGCTACCACCTGCTGCCCCGAACCAGAAGCACCCGAACCTCGATCGACTGAACCAGTCACGTCTGACTTGTCACCACCAAATGTTGTCGCTGCATTGGCCATCACTCCCGTCGCCGGTTGCATTCTCGGTAAAGAGAGAGAAGAGCGGATCAGAGAGAGAGGGTGTGTGAGCACGCTAATATGTAAAGGGGAGGTGGGTTGGAGATGAAAGGGGATCTGGGGGTGTTGCCAGATAGGAGAAAGGGGCGTCGGAATTTCCAGCTCCGGCCGCCGGAGAAGTCCGAACGGGGAGGAGTCATATGCGGCTGATTGTTTTAGGGTTTCCCATTTTTTTGAATAAAATGTGAGGGTGAGGTTTATAAAGGATTTATATAGTGGTTTATGTATAAAGGCTTTGAGTTGGGCTTGGCCCGAGCTTATGGACCCGTAAAATGCTATGTGCCTTGTCTAAATGAACTGGCCCGTTTGATATTAACACTTAAATATAACAGTAAAAATAATTAAATAAATAACTATGCACATTATTTAATTAACCATGGTAGTAATAATAATATTAATTGATTGCCGATTGGGATCGAGAGCACGGGTTGTCACATTCTCCCCATGTTACAGGAATTTCGTCCTCGAAATTTAAGCTAAAGACATACGATGTGCTTTACGTATACAGATTTCATTACCAAGCACAAATACACGCAATTTCACGCAAGTTCACAAAACGATCATGTATGCCACATAGCACATAATGTCAACTAACACGTAAAGTCGCGTAACATAAAATTTCACAGAGTGTGTACGTATTTCACATAATGTAGTATTTCACGAAATTAATTATATCATCAAAGAAACGTGCAGGGAAAACCCGAAGTGTCACATTATCCACAAGTTTCAAAAATTTAGCGCGCAGCCACTGACAAGCTAGTATGTTTAAACATTTTCGCGGGGTGTCACATCATCCCCCCGTTGGTTTGGAATTTTGTCCCCAAATTCCGCAGTAGCTTCAACCTCAGTAGTGGTCTCATTGCTCTCGAACAACTGGGGATATTTGTGTTTCATTTGGTCTTCTCGCTCCCAGGTAAACTCTGGGCCACGACGGGAGTTTCAACGAACTCGAACAATGGGTATCCTGGTGCGTTTGAGAATCTTGACCTCCCAGTCCAAGATTTCCACTGGTTCTTCGACAAATCACAACCGATCGTCGATGGTGAGCTCCTTGAAAGGAACTATGAGGGTTTCATCTGACCGACACTTCTTCAGATTCGACACGTGGACTACGTTGTGAACTCCACTGAGTTCTTCGGGTAGATTCAATCTGCAAGCCACCTTGCCAATTCTCTCCATGATTTCGAAAGGTCCAACATATCACGGGTTAAGTTTGCCTCGTTTACCAAAACGAACTACACCTTTCCAAGGTGAGACTTTAAGTAGTAATCGATCCCCAACCTAGAATTCGAGTGGTTTCCTGCGCTTATCAGCGTAGCTTTTCTGACAGTCACGAGCTGCCGCCATTCGTTGTCGTATCTGAGCAATCTTCTCTGTTGTGTCTATGATGAGTTATGGGCCGGCTGTTTCCAACTTCTGCCCAACAAAGAGGTGATCGGCACTTCCATCCGTACAATGCCTCGAACGGAGCAGCCTGGATGCTGGTGGGGTAACTGTTGATATATGAAATCCCCACTAAAAGGGAGATGTCTTTCCCAGCCGTTGCCAAAGTCGATTACATATGCTCGAAGCATGTCTTCAAGAGTTTGGATGGTGCGTTAAGTCTGCCCATCCGTTCGTGGATGATATACTGTGCTCATGTCTAGACGTGAGCCAAAGGATTTGTGCACCGCTTGCCACAAATCAGACGCAAATCGTGGGTCGCGATCAGAGATAATGGAAGTTGGCACCCCGTGCCTAGCAACCACTTCTTTCAGGTAGATGACTGCAAGTGTAGAAAAGCTTATTCGTTTCCTTGATGGCTAGAAAGTGTGCTGGTTACGGGAGACTATCAACGATCATCCAGGTGATACTGTTTCCGTTTCGAATTATAAGTAGACTAGCGACCAAATCCATGGCAGTCTGTTTTCGCTTTCCTTATAGGTGTTTCTGGTTGCTAACACTTCACCTTGACTTTCCCACAAGTCAAACATCATTCCCATACCTAGCTAGGTGGGCCTTCATGCCCGATGAACAGTACAAGGTTTATAAATCCTAATGTCTCTATCAAAACCCACACGACTAGAATATCGAGGCCGGTGTGCTTTGCTCAACAAAAATTTCCTGCAGTTACTGTATAATGAGATCCACACTCATTCCATGAGGTAGTGAATATCGTCTGACCTGCCAAGGTTGCTTCTCCATGCCCCGCATGGGTTCAACTTGAAAATCCTCTTCCTTCAGTTCTCCAGTTTGAACGGGGCGAGTCGGATCGGGTAAGTTAGAGTCGACAGCGACCTGTAGATCTCGTGTACGTTCAGGTTTCACGGTTGTACTCATTCAGAAGTTCCATCCAGCGATGTCATTGCATGCTTTAGCTCTTTCAAACATCGATACACGGGAGGCCCTTGTGATCGGTATAGATAATGCATTTGGTACCGTCCAAGTATTGCCTCCAATTTACATCCGAGAACCACGGTTCCCACCGCAGGTTATGTGTCGTGCAGTTCCTCTTCGTGATTACGTAAGTCATCACCTTCTCATGTTGCATCGGCGTGTGACTGGGATTCTGATTCAAACCCTCATGGTATACCACTAAGTCATCGGTAATTTTGGATAAAGACGATGCTCATTGTATTGCTGAGTTGGAATTGAGAGCTGAAAAGACATCCTCCTGTTTCGTCCTTCACGAACACAGCACCCTACTGTGCTAAGATTTAAGCTGTGCGACCTTCGAAAATCCTGTGGGTAAGCTGCGATAGCATCTAACGAAACCAAGGAATTGCTGCATCCCCGAAGGAATCTTTGGTGTCGATCAGTTTCTAACATAATGCATCCTAGCAAGATCCATGTATATTCCCACTCCGTTGGTTACATGATCAAAATGCATTTCTCGAATCTAGATGTGACATTTAACATGACTTCACACGTAATGGCTCCTCCCACAGAAGCGCTGAAATAGGATATGTATGCCACCCATGGTGTTCCTTTCTCCTGGCCATGATTCAGAATGTCGTTTACAAATACAGTCGGTTCATGTGATCCCTGACGCTGCTGGTGTGTTGATCAGCTCAATGATCCTGGTGTACAAAGTTGAAATGGTTGTATTGCATTTGACATGTCGTTCTAAGAGCATTATCCTCTTGGACTCCCATCTGATGATAGTTTGTTCACTAGCCAATCCTCGAATGGAAGCTTGTTCCTCGCAACTGGTTAACAGGGTGTTACTACATGGTCGAAGCGAACGATTCCTGACTGTCACATTGTTGAGTTCTCGATAATCAGTACACATATCCAACGATACAACCTATCTTCCTGGATATAACTGGGGCTCCCCAAAGCAAAAACTAGGTCCGACCAAGCTCCTGCCCAACAGTCCCTGTTGTTGATTTGACAACTCTCGCAACCTTCCTGATAGTTCCTCCCGTAGCATGCTGAGTGGAATCACGAACAATTGGTGGATCCTCGATCTTCTTTTCCTTAGCCTTGGCATCAGTAACGGGATAATCCTTCCGTGGACACTTCTGGCCTTTACTGCTGAATTGATGCTAACCTCTGTACCACTATGACACATTAGAACAGATAACAATCCTCCACTAGGAGGGGGATACGTAGAATCTTCTCTTCACATGGTACCTCTATCAAGAACAACAAAAGAAAGGTCGATGTCGAACACTTGTCCCACAAGGTAGAGTTTGCATCCCAACGATCATATGAGGTTTCCATTATCTTGCCTTCAGCCGTTTCCACAACAGGTTTGGTTCTAAGAAGCATCAGGGTTAAGCAGAACAGTGGCGAAGTGTTTAATCACCAAGAACACGTAGGCCACCATGTTGTTATAATCCCGGCGTCGCCCACGCCAATCCCTAATGTCCCTCCATGAGCATCATTTCCCGTGTTGTTGTACTCGTTGCGAGGATTTCCTGTACGGCTGTTGTTTCCTTGGTTATTGTCTTCTTAACTTAATCATGGCCAACCCATGCTGTAAGCACCTTTATCTCCTTACTGCAGGCTATCATTTCAAGTACCTTAATGTTGCCGTGACTGTTGCCTCCAATGCTGTTGTTTGAAACGGAGCTTTAAGATCTTTCAGCGACAGGGTCCATCTTTTCATATTCCGTGACACGTTCTAAGGCGCTACCCCTTATGCTGGAAGTTTCACGTTCCATACCATGGTCGATTGTCATTGTTTTTGTCCCGATTAATTCGTAAAAGTTGACTCCCAAGAGTCGCTGGCTGGGGTTAAGGATTTGATTGGAGTCAAATCGCTGATGTTCGTTGTTGGTAGCTATGGTCGTTCAAATGCTGAAGTCCATCATTCTTGCAAGTTGACTGAGTAGTACACTGTATGTTACGAGAGTGTTGCAGAAGTGATCGCACTTCGGGGTCTAAGGCGTCAATACATTAGGTTTCCAGTAAAGGAAGAGAGGTGAGAGAGATATAGACCAATCATTGTCGTTGCAACATCCAACTCAGGGGTGTTCGTACAAGCACCTAACATTCTACACAGTTCGCTAGGCGTTCAGATGGGTGTTCAGGTAATACTCGATAGCATCGATATTCGAAAGGATCCAGAGATGAGTGAAAAGTTCATGCTCGGGTAGGGGACATTCACTGCTATGACCCCTATAGGTTTGTTATGTTTCAAATCGATCAAATAACGGAACGGAACCCCTTTTCCACTTGCTAAGGCTCACTGGGACTCACATCCAACCCACATTATTATTATGTGTGCACCCACAATAATATTGTGATTTGCGTGCTCATCTCAGCTCCTCTTAACTCATGTCAAATGGTTCCTCAAACTCGAGTAGCAACCAAAGAGTATTACGAAGCGTAAGTCATGAATGTTTAGGGAAATACCACCCTAATAGTCGCATAATACATGCCAGTAATGAGAAAAAGAATATGGGTGAATTCCAGGAAGCTAATGCTAAAGGAAAAAATAAGAAGGGAGGTCAGCAAGGATTCCATGTTAAAACTCAGAAGCCAAAATTAGTATATCGGCCTGTAACTAATGTGAAGTCTAGTGGGGAAACCTTATCATCGGCTCGACCATCTACATCGAAGTCTGATACCGCGGCTAATGTTAATGTTTCAAATCCTTTTGATGTGTTACAAGATGAAAATATGGATAACCTAGATAATCCACCTCCGATTATAATGGAGAGGCAGACGGTGAAATCTAAAGGAAATAAGGGGGTAGGGATGAGGTTTTAGTGGACGATGTGGCGATAGATACTCTTTTGGATGAGATACCAAGGTTTATGGATGCAAAACTGGATAAAAGCAACGCTGAGGGTGCAAGCACACCCGGTAACGATGGTTGTAATGGTTAGTTTAGTTGCTTGGAATATTAGGGGGTTGAACCGCTCCCTCAAACAAAAGGAGGTTCGGCAAATTGTAAAGGATAAACATGTTCAAGTTTACGCCATTATGGAGACGCATGTTGATGGCTCGAGGGTCTCTGATGTTTGTAAAAGAGTTTGTTCTTCGTGGAGCTGGGCTTCGAATGCTTCGTGTTGTAACAAAGGGACTCAGATTATGGTGGGTTAGGATGATAGTGTGGTGGATGTAATGATTCTGTTTCAGTCTGATCAAGTGATCCATTTGCAAATTCAGTTCAAACTAGATAAAAAGTCTATCTTTTGCTCCTTTGTATGTGCGGACAATAATTACAAGAAAAGAAGAGAGCTGTGGAGAGATCTATATATGCATCATTCGATGGTTCACGATAAACCGTGGGTTATAATGGGTGATTTCAACTCTATCTTGTTCGTAGAGGATTCTCTTACGGGAACCTCAACGGATAATATATGAACAAGGGAATTTAAGGAGTGTGTTAATGCTATAGAGGTGTTTGATGTGAATAGCTCGGGGCTTCACTACACTTGGACGAACAAACAAAAAAAAGGGAATGCAATATTTAAAAAGTTGGATCGAGTGCTAGGGAATAACGTTTTTGTTGACAAATTTCCTGATGCAGCGGCGTGTTTTCTTCCGTGTCGGATATCTGATCATACTCCAGTTACTTTGGTTTTGCCGAATGTGGTAAAAGGTAAAGCAAAGCCGTTTAAATTTGTTAATTTAATAGCCGATAAAGCTGGGTTCCAAGATGAGGTTAATCGGATCTGGGGGATGGAAGTTAGGGGTTATGCTATGTTCCAAGTTGTAAAGAAACTTAGTTACTTGAAGGCCCCCTTGCGTAAACTTATGTTTAACCTAGGGAATTTGCATGAGAAGGTTAAATTGGCTAGGAAAAGTTTGGATGAATGTCAAGTAGAGTTAGATATGAAGCCAGGGGATGATGTCTTGATTACTAAGCAGGCTCAATTGTTATAAGGATACAAGGAGGCGGTTCATGATGAAGCTCTTTTTTTACATCAGAAGTCAAAGGTAGATTGGTTTTCGCTGGGTGATATGAATACTAAATACTTTCACAATGTGGTAAAAGCAAAGAACCATCGTAGTAAAATCTGTTCTGTTCGGGATGCGGTAGGTAACGTGTATGAGGGAAGTGCGGTGCCTCAAGCGATGGTGTATCATTACACTAATTTTTTTGGTACTAAAGGAAATGTTAATGTCCACCCAACCCCTGTGTTGTTCCGAAACGTGTTGTCGCCGGAGAGAGCTAATACTATGATTAGACAAGTTACGGAGGAGGAGATTAAAACAGCGATGTTCTCTATTGCTGGGAATAAGGCTCCGGGTCCTGATGGGTATACGTCAATCTTTTTTAAGAAGTCATGGAACACTGTTGGACCGGATATTTGTAGGGCGATTAAGGATTTTTTTCAGCAATGGATGTCTTCTTAATCAGCTAAATCATACGATTATTTCATTAATCCCCAAGGTTACTACCCCTTCCCTGATTTCAGATTATAGACCTATTGCTTGTTGTAACACTTTATATAAGTGTATCAGTAAGATTATTTCTAATCGAATCAAAGAAGGGTTGGGTGATATTGTTAGCATGAATCAATCTGCGTTTGTTCCAGGGAGACGAATTACAGATAACATCCTGTTAACTCAGGAGTTAATGCACAACTATCACCGCAATATTGGTCCTCCTAAATGTGCATTCAAAGTAGATATTCAGAAGGCCCATGATACAGTGGAATGGTGTTTTATTCAGAAAATGTTGTTGGGGTTCGGTTTCCATACTACGATGATTAAATGGATCATGGCGTGTGTTGCTACCACATCGTTTTCTTTGTCGATTAATGGAAGTCTCTATGGGTATTTTAAAGGCAAGCGTGGCCTGAGGCAGGGTGATCCTATGTCCCCGTACTTATTCACGTTGGTGATGGAGGTGCTGACAATGATTCTTCAACAACAGGTTTCTATATCTTCGGAATTCAGGTTCCATAATAGATGTGAAAAACAAAAAATTGTTAGCTTGTGTTTCGCGGATGATTTATTTTTGTTTGCTAGAGGGGATCATCGATCGGCAAAAGTGATAATGGAATCTCTTAACATATTTAAAAATATGTCGGGTTCCAAGTATGGCGAAAAGTACTATTTTCTTCTCTAATGTTTCGGATACGGTAAAAGATAGAATTCTCTCTATTATGCCGTTTGATGAGGGGGTGCTTCCGGTAAAATATCTAGGTGTGCCTCTAATTTCATCTCGTCTTCACTACAAAGATTGTAAAAAGCTTGTGGATGTTATGGATGCTAGAATCATGAATTGGAAGAACAAGTGTCTTTCTTTTGCTGGAAGGTTACAATTGATCAAATCTGTTTTATCTTCTATACACCTTTATTGGGCATCCGTCTTTATTCTTCCTAAATGAATCATAAAAGATATTGAGGAGCGGATGAGGGTATTCTTGTGGTCTCAAGGCAATAGTATTCGGGGTAAGGCCAAGGTTAAGTGGCAGACTGTTTGCTTGCCGAAAACCGAAGGTGGTCTGGGTATTCGAAGGGTAGCTGATATGAATAATGCTCTTATTGCTGTGCATATTTGGAGCCTGCTAACTATGCGGGAATCTTTATGGGTAAAATGGATTCACTCTTACCGCCTTCGGAATAGAAGTTTTTGGGATGTTCCGGCTCAACAGAATATTACCTGGAGTTGGCGAAAGATGCTTAGTCTTAGGCCCCTAATTCGAAACCATATTTGGATGAGAATAGGAGATGGGAGGAATACTTCGGCCTGGTTCGATGTTTGGGATGAGGTATGTCCGCTAATATCTATTGTTAATCTGAGAAGTATTGCTAATGCGGGGTTTAATATGAATTCTAAACTGGTTGATATCTATGTGAATGGAGACTGGGTCTGGCCGATTTCTTAGGTGGGTCGGTTTCCAGCTCTGATAAATATGCGAGATGTGCAGTTGGTTCCGAACACAAAGGATCAGCTAGTTTAGAGAACAAGAATGGGTTTGGAGTCCGAGTTTTGTACGTATACGGTATGGAACGATATGCGGCAGTCTGATAATGAGGTGGAATGGTCGAATCTCATTTAGTTTCCCCAAGCGATTCCCAAACATTCATTCCTCATGTGGCTTATTATGCACAGAAAATTGAAAACTTAGGATGTTATGTGTAAATGGAGTTCGGGCAATGCGAATATGCATTTGTTTTGTTGCTCCTTATGTACGTTGGGACCTGATTCACATGATCACCTATTTTTTGAATGTCAATTTGCGAAAGCAATCTGGGACGGTGTTAGAGGCAAAGCTGGTATGCAGCATATTCAGAATAAATGGAGGGTTATCATCGATTTTCTAATGGCCAATGCTAGATCGAAGGAAGCTATTCATGTTATTGCGAAATTAGTAGTGGGAGCAGCGTCTTATTTTTTGTGGGAGGAAAGGAATAGATGGCTCTTTACGACTAAACGGAGAAACAAGAATCAGCTTATTGAAGTTATCTTAATGACGGTTCATATAAAACTGCACACGATGAGATTTTGGCCCACAATCCAGACAGCTAGAGTCTTACAAGATTGGATGCTTCCTAGTGGGTTGTTGTTAACGGAGGACGATTGTGGTTAATTTCCTTGTATGTTTATGGTTTGTCATGTTGCATAGAGGTTGTTTGTTTAGGGAGCATGTTGTTTAGGATGTTTTGTTGTGTTTACTCTTGTATGGCATGTCATACTTAAGAACTGAGGGCTGTTTCTAGTCTCTCACTTGTTTTTATTTGGTTGATTGGTATAAAATTCACCGGGGTAACCCTTTACCAAAAAAAAATAATACATGCCAGTAATACATGAATTCATACTGTTGTGCTAAACGTGCAATCACATGCAATATCATATGTAAGTGTTCACTAGTTATGCAGTACAATGAGTATACGAGAGACGAACCTTGCAATCTGGAGCTGAGTGTCATGGTCGTATTCATGTTTTCAGAACTGTTCGGTTATAGTCTGGTTTTATAAAAGTTTTCCCCTTTTTAAAACCAAGTTCACTATAACCAGTGGCTCTGATACCAATCTGTCACACCCCCAAAATCCACAAGCGGAGTATCACCGCAGGAGGCGTGACTGACCAGGATCTAGCCACCAATCACATTGAACTCGTAATTATAAATAAATAAAACTTTCATTTATTATTAATAGAAGTGTTACAATACATTATTGAACATTCAGCGGAAGCATAATACATTAATTAAGAAATTCATAAACCAAGTGTGTGAAAGCCATTAGTTAAGAAATTCATAAACCATGTATCTCGACCCATGACCACTCCAGCATCCCAGACAGCAAGCTCTAACAATATGCACCTAAAGTCCTGCAAGGCATGTTACAACGAATCAACAACAAAGTTGAGCGAGTTCACAGTTGAGCGTTCGTTTTAAAGTTGTTCTAAAAACCATGAGTTTGTTTGTAAACCATAAGTTAACCAGTTTCCCAAACCATATCCATAACCAGTGGGGGCTTCCCCATGTGAACCACTAGACCGTTACCATATCGACAACTGACGAAAGTAAGTTATGCCCTAAGTCAATGTCTATCATCATTGACTGTGTGCCCAGATCCATTAGTACACGCCCGTCCTACCGGCACGGTGTGAGGCTTGTCAACCCTAATAGCGCTATTAACTAATGACCCGCTCGCCATTGGCCTGGCGATTAAGTCGATATAAAAATGAGGGACTTCATGATAGAGTTTTGTCTAGTAAGTTTAAGGTTGTTGTCCTACCCAAGGAGGACGAACGTACGTATTCTACCCAAGGAGAATACGCAGGATTAATATTGGCATCCTACCCATGGAGGATGGAGGTACATATCCTACCCAAGGAGAATATGTAGGTTCCGTTTTAGTTCTTTAACCCATTCCCAACCACCGGGAATCCCATGCCTTATAAAGAGTGTGAACTCACCTCGGTTTGCTCGGTATGTCACGTTTCACTATTCGTTCCAAATGGATCAACCAAACCCTAGTGTGATTATAAATATCAATCAGTTTCGTATGCACACCGTTCACGTATTCTTTACACCTACTACATTTACAGTGTACACAGATTTCACGTATAAATTACGCGTATCTAACACATAGCATGTAAGTCATACTAGCATATGCGGTATTGGGCCTATCCTAGCATATGAACAGTTAAACAGTAACACTTAAACATTAACAGTAGCACACAGTCCATAACATCAGTTTGTGCGGCCCAATAACTAAGCAAAGCAGTCCAGTCGAAACCAGGTGGTCTCGAGTGACAAATCCTTAGTCGAAACCTCAAGGTTTCGAGTCAGGCTTTGAGTCGGAACCGGGCAGCTTTAGACTCGCAACCAAGCTGGTCTCGAGTCTTTTGGTTTATGAAGTCAGGTTCTGTGTCGAAACCGAAGAGATTCCGAGTCGGAACCAAGTGGTTGCGACTCGCAACCTTAGTCGGAACCTCATATGATTTAACTGATCTTAACCCTTATCACCAGTTATTTAATAACATGTTTTAAAGACCCCCGTTTTATTTATCTAAATCAGATTTCTTCATCACAGTTCCCTAAAAACATCTATCACACGATTCTTGTCATCATTAATCTAATATCACATATATATGAACCTTTTACAAGAACACCAACACAGAAACAATCATTATTTATTCATATGCAAACAAGTCCTCAACTTCATCATTCCTAGATTCGTCAGTTAATCAATCATCAGCATCATTCATCAAACACGTAATTCAGCATCAGTCCCTTTTTATTATAATATATTATACTCATCACATTTCATCAATTTATCACGGATCAAGGACACAGATTTAGACATGAAACTTATCATAAAAAAATCAGGTCATCATGTGAACGAAAACAGATCCAAACTTTGACCCAACACATAAATCGGTTTCAGGGAATTTGTCCAGTAATCATCTTTGACTAAATACTATCAAATTATCCAATCAACTTTATTAATATCAACTAATCAACATGAGCAGTCTTTCAAAAATTACAGTAGTAGTTAATATTATAAAACACACCAAAAACTTTTATTATATTATACTCATTTAGCTGGACATCATAAATCCACTTTTGCTCATAATCATAAATCACATTTTAATCTAAATCATACCCAGAATCACAAAATGCAAGATAAATCAGAGGGGACACATACTACATTAGCAAACATTCACATTCCTTTTCAAGTCTATAAACAAAGCTGCTAACAAGTGTATGTACGTTTATTTGAGAATCGGTGGGATAAACAAGGGTTGGTACCTACTGCTTGAGGAGTAACAAAAGGGACGAAGTGTCTGCTGCCACTGCTACAGAGCTGTGTCGGAGCTCCGACGGTCGCCGCTGCCATCGGCTCCTATCCATATCCTCCTTAGCTACCACCTGCTACCCCGAACCAGAAGCACCCGAACCCCAATCGACTGAACCAGTCACGTCTGACTTGTCACCACCAAATGTCGTCGCTGCATCGGCCATCACTCCCGTCGCCGGTTGCATTCTAGGTAAAGAGAGAGAGAAGAGCGGATCAGAGAGAGAGAGAGGGTGTGTGAGCACGCTAATATGTAAAGGGGAGGTGGGTTGGAGATGAAAGGGGATCTGGGGGTGTTGCCAGATAGGAGAAAGGGGTGTCGGAATTTCTGGCTCCGGCCGCCGGAGAAGTCCGAACGAGGAGGAGTCATGTGCGGCTGATTGTTTTAGGGTTTCCCATTTTTTTGAATAAAATGTGAGGGTGTGGTTTATAAAGGATTTATATAGTGTAGGGTTTATGTATAAAGGCTTTGAGTTCGGCTTGGCCCGAGCTTATGGACCCGTAAAATGCTATGTGCCTTGTCTAAATGAACTGGCCCGTTTGATATTAACACTTAAATATAACGGTAAAAAAAATTAAATAAATAACTATGCACATTATTTAATTAACCATGGTAGTAATAATAATATTAATGTATTGCCGATTGGGATCGAGAGCACAGGTTGTCACACGCTTCCCCTGTAGTCGTCAGCTCGTTTTTGACAAATCCGATCGGGTGTTCAAAATTTGGAGTAAAAGGATTCGAACCATTGCATGCCGGTACCAAAAATCAATGCCTTACCACTTGGCTATACTCCATACGGCCTGTTTTGGATGGTAAACGGGGAGAGGGGAAGGGGAAGCAGGGCTCGAAGAACGAGCTGAGCCGCGCAAGGACGTGGGGTAAGTAGAAAGGTTCTCCCTTTAGGACTGACTACAACAAGCTCACGACTCTAATAGAAAGAAAGGGTAAGCTCTTGCTCTATTTGCTTGCAATGCTTTGCCAATCAAAGTTGGCGAACGCTTCTGTAACCTTAGATTCGTTACACTGTTCGACTGAACTTGTTGGCTCCACGTCCACCGAAAGTAGGTAACCTCATCACCGTTGGTTCCTGTAACCAAACCTTTCTTCTCTTTTTTTATTTTAAAGCTTTTTTTTTTGGCTAAAGGGTTACGCCGGTGATTTTTATAAACAACCAAAAAAGAACATGTAGTATGAATGAGTAACACACTAGATCATAGATGGGGCATACCCCAAACTATGGAAACAAAAAACAAACAGGCTAAACAGCAAACACGACGACATACACACCTCTAGACTAGCATCTAGAACTATAATCCAAGACAAAATTACGTGACACTATTACATGTTCTAAAATCACCATCTATAAAAACATCCCCATGCTTCAAAAGCAGGGGCAAGCACCTCTTCCACAAAGTTCTCCAATGGCTAGTCAGTTTTTGGTTCGTGTTATGGGGATGCTGTTTCAAAGCAATTTCATTTTTGATGATGGCGGATAACGTCCCTTGTTGGTGTCTTTTTGTCTGTCTACTGGACATTTTTTCATGATGTAAAGTAGACTAGGTTTTGTGGTGTCATTGGTTTTTGTTTTTAGGGGTTTACATATATGGGGCATGTCCTGTATATGAATTAGTGTGGATCATCCTCACTACTTGTACTTAATTGCGGTTATTTTAATAGAATCACCGGGGTAACCCTTTACCCAAAAATAAAAACATCCCCATGCACATCCCATGTCTCTAACAACTTCCTCACTTGGCTCGTGGCTTTGAACTTCAACCCCATTAGCTTGTATCTAACATTGGATAGGATCTCCTTAGCTAAAGTGTCAGGAGGCCGAGTACAGTTACGAAACAACCTGGTATTACGTTCACGCCAAATATTGTATGCTGTAGCAGCAAGAATAAGCCGATCAATAACACTACTAGCCGTCTTCCATGACCGTCGAACAAGTAAGCTGTTAACTGTCTCTTCCAAATTATTATGAACATCACCCATATCAGAATTGGTAACAACTTGATTCCACACTTCAGCCAAGTACTTACATGTGAAGAACAAGTGATCGTGCGAATCTATATCCTCATAACATAGAAGGCAACACATCATATTCATATTATTACTTCTAGCCGCCCCCCAATCTCTTATTTTGTCTTGCGTTTGGAGCTTCTTTCGTATTATCAACCACATCAAGAAGGCATGCTTCGGGATACATTGTGAGAACCAAACAATATTCATCCAGTTAATTTCCATCTCCCTCGTTCTAAGGGATTGTCAAACAACAGATGTTGAGAAATCGTTTAGATTGTCATTGAGTTTCCAACAAAACTTGTCTTCCACATGGTCTATCAGCACATGATGAGGGACATTATTTAAAACTGGAAAGAGATCGTACCAAGCCAAGGGCCACGTCCACCCTCCATCATTCGAAATGTCCTTCACCTTCGTATTCAAACTGAATCCACCATTCGAGATAGTGCGATAAGATAAAAATTTATTTAGCAGCCCCACCCCACTCCATGTATCGAACCAAGCAGAAACCTGTCTTCCATTTCCAAGTTTGGCCCAAACATACGGCTGAATAAGAGGACGTAATTGCAGGATTTTTCTCCAGCTCCAAGAGCAATTATTTGGAATGCAACAATCCCAAAAACTTCTCTCTTTTAATCGATGAGTATGAATCCATGCGACCCATAATGACTCCCTTTTGACAATAATATCCATGCATTAGCAGCCATAAGAGCATTATTCATATCCCCGATCTGTCTAATACCCAAGCCCCCTTCTTTTTTAGGAACACACACCGCTTTCCACAAAACTTTAGCTTTACCTTTTTGCATAGGGCCTTTACTAAAACCATAAAAAACCTCTCATAGTAGCTTCCAGATCTTTTATTATTCGGCCTAGCAAGATGAAGACAGAGGCCCAATAAACATGCAAAGCCGATAGAACAGAAATAACAAGTTGCATCCTGCCTACAAATGAAAGATAACGATTTTTCCAGCTCGTAATCCTATCATTAAGCCGGTCCAAAAGAACACCACAATCAGCATATCTAAGTCGGGACAATACCAGGGGAACACCTAAGTACCTTACTAGGAGAGAACCTTCCTTAAAAGGCATTAGGTTTAGAATCGCTCCCTTAACATGGTTCGGAACATTGCAAAAATACACAATACTTTTCACAATATTCGGCTTCAATCCAGACATCTTAGAAAACCCACTCAGCGATTCGATAATGCAATTAACAGATCGAACGTCTCCACGCGCAAAAAGAAATAGATCATCCGCAAAACATAAACTAACAATTTTCTGTTTTTCACATTTATTATGGAAACGAAAAGAAGTATCAATGCTGACCGTTTGCTGCAACATAAGAGTAAGAATTTCCATGACTAATGTAAACAAGTACGGGGATAAAGGATCTCCTTGTCTCAATCCTCTTCTACCTCTAAAATATCCATGCAAATTCCCATTAACCGCAACAGAGAAAGAAGACGTAGAAATACACATCATTATCCATTGAATCATCTTGGAATGAAACCGAAAACCCCTCAAAATCTTCTCAAGGAATTGCCAGTTTATAGCATCATAAGCTTTTTGGATGTCCACTTTGAACGCACACCTTGGAGGACCAACTTGCTTGTGACTGTTATGCGTTAACTCTTGAGTTAGCAGAATATTATCCGATATTTTTCGACTGGAAATAAATGCTGATTGGTTTATAATAACAATTCCCCCTAAATAATCCTTTATACGATCAGCTATAATTTTGGTGATGCACTTATAAAGCACATTACAACAGGCAATCGGTCTATATTCCATGACATACGTGGGAGTAGCTACTTTTGGGACCAGCGCTATAATATTGTGATTAATTTCTTGGAGAAGCTTACCTTTTTCAAAGAAATCTTGAATTGCTCGAGTAACATCATCCCCAATAACGCACCAAGCGTGTTTAAAAAATGCTGACGTATAACCATCCGGGCCTGGGGCTTTGTTATCCCCAATTGAAAACATGGAGTTTTTTACCTCATCTTGAAGGACCGGTCGAATCATGTGAAGCATCGCATCATCCCCTAGCGTGTGAGAAAAAAGCTCCGGTGTGGGATGCAACGTCATCTCTTCTGGTTTTCTAACCGGAATGGCTTTTCTCTGGTTTTCTAGGCGACTTTGGCGATTCATCTAGAAACCCTAGTTCTTGATTTTTCAATCTTAATCTTGATCGATCTGGGTTAGGTATTGGGGTTTTATCGATCCTTCTGAGTAAGGTTTCTAGATTCTACCCTGGTTTCTAATCTTTTGAAGTTGGGATTAGGGTTTTTCGTTTCTTACTGATTAGGGTTTCTGTAGCCTATTGTCGCTGAGGATCTTGTCATTCTTCTGGTTTTGTTTTATTGCATGGTTTACTGAATCTTTCTGCTATGGATAACATTAATTCTTCTACTCCGAATGTACGTTTCAAATCTGATAATATCCCACAGGATGATCGGGGTAAGCCACCTTTATCGTTCACGGGTATTGCCAGTAGAGTCTTGGATGTTGATGGTAACACTATGTTGCCACGACGGGGTATCTTTCAAGTGTCCCAATCTAATCTGAAACCGATCAATGTCATTGATGAGTTAACAAAAATCACTACACCAGTGAATTTGGAGAATACACAACCTGATCAGACCTCGGGTGAAGGAGATAGTTCGAATACAAATAGGTTAACACAGATGCCTCAGGTTACGTATGCTGACATGGTAAAGCTCAACACTACGGTGAAGCGTGAGGTTAATTTCAGGCTTCTTGAATCTACAGAGAAGGTGGAGGAGGCTGATGTGGTCATTCCGAAGGAAGCAGTTCGTCAGGTACAAAAGAAATTTGAGAACGTTCTTTATGGTTACTTTCTTGGTGATAGATTGCCATTTCCAGTAGTCGAATATTACGTAAAGAATGTTTGGGCAAAATATGGATTTGTAAAGCTGATGATGAATTCAGATGGATTTTTCTTTTTCAAGTTTGAATCTAAGGAGGGTATGAATAAAGTTCTGGAAGGAGGTCCTTGGTTGATCAGAAAGATGCCACTTTTTCTGAATATATGGGGTCCGACAGTCAGTTTAAGAAAGGACGGTATAAAATCGGTTCCAGTTTGGATTAAGTTTCATAATGTTCCTCTTGCTGTCTACACAGATGATGGTCTAAGTCTCCTGGCCTCGAAGGTTGGGATACCAAAAAGGTTAGACACTTATACAGCTGATATGTGTATCGACAATTGGGGTAGGACTAGTTATGCTCGAGCTATGGTGGAGATTAATGCTGATAATGAATTAAAAAGTCATGTAGTGGTTGCTATACCGAAAATGGAGGAAGAAGGTTTTGTGATGGAAAAAATTAAAATAGAATATGAATGGAAACCGCATCGGTGTGAGACTTGCTGCTTATTTGGCCATAATATTGCGTCATGCCCGAAGACTCCTAAGGAAAAAGCAAAACAAATTACTATTGATGAGGAGGGGTACATTATGGATAAAAGGAAAATAGCCAAGCATGGTTTTCCACAGAAAAAGCAAAAGGCAAAGTTCGTGTATAAGCCTAAGACTAATTCTGTAGGAGCTAGTACCTCAGGCACGAAAGCTCAATCGGATTCTAAGAGAGATAAAGCTGGTGTGGACATTCATAATAAATTTGAGGCTTTAGCGGATGATTCTTTGAAATCAGGTACGTTAAGTGATCTGAAGTCTATGGATCCGATTTATGAGAAGGCAGATGGGAATGGGAATACCTTAGTTGATAAGATTTCAAAAAATCCGAATCAGAGTAATACTGAGGAGGAGAGTTTGCTCGAACCATTTCAAACAGAAATTTCATCGTTCATGAAGGCCAATAAAAAATCTGAACATTCTGAGGGGGCAAGCACTCCCGTTGACATGGGTTTTTATGGATAGCATAGCCGCCTGGAATATAAGGGGCTTGAACTGGCCCCTAAAACAACGGGAGGTTCAGCAAATACTTAGAGATAATAAACTGAGTGTTTGTGCTATTTTAGAGTCTCATGTGGAGGTTTCAAAGCTTTCGAAAGTTTGTGGTAGGGTGTTTAAAAAGTGGGAATGGACGTCTAATGGAGGGGTTTGCAGCAGAGGAACCAGAATCATTGTGGGATGGAATGATGATCTTCTTCATCTTATGGTGCTAGCTCAAACTGACCAGGTTATGCATGTCCAAATAAAGTCTAAAATTGATTCAAAAGTTTTGCTTGTGTCTTTTGTCTATGCTAAGAACACTTACCAGGAATGAAGGATTCTATGGCAAGACTTATGCAAACACAAATTGGTTGTCAGGAATCAACCGTGGATTGTGATGGGGGATTTTAACTCGGCCCTCTACATGGATGATTGTTTACATGGCACCTCTACCCCTACGATAGGTATGAGGGATTTTTTTGAATGTGTTCAACATAACGAGTTGCTGGATATCCCTGGTCATGGCCTTCATTTTACTTGGAATCAAAAACCAAGAGATGGGATAGGTATTCTGAAGAAAATAGATCGGGTGATGGGTAATGTTTCTTTCTTAGATGATTTCCAGAATGCGCATGTCATTTATCATCCATACCAGTTGTCGGATCACACTCCATGTATTCTGAAAATGGCTCGAGATGTTCGGGTAAAGCCAAAACCATTTATTCGCTAACTTCTTAGCTGCTAAAGATGGTTTTAAGGAATGTGTGGTGGCTGAATGGAGAAAACCGATAGTAGGCATTCCTATGTTATATGTGGTTAAAAAACTTCGGAATCTGAAACACCCATTACGCAAACTTCTCCAAAACCAAGGGAACTTGCATGTAAAAGTTAATGAGCTTAGATTCAGACTGGATGAAGTTCATAAACAGATTGATCTGAACCCGTTTGATGCTGCTCTTCGGGTTAAGGAGTCTGATATTATAAAGGAGTTCCACTGCGCTGCTTATGACGAGGAATCTTTTTTAAAACAGAAGGCAAAGTTGGAATGGCTTAGTGCAGGAGATGGCAATACATCTTATTTTCACAACTTTGTTAAGAATAGGAATGCCAGGAGCAAAATTCATTCAATCAAAGATGCTAATGGTAACCAGTTCGAGGGTTCAGGTATCGAAAGTGCTTTAGTTGATCATTATGTGAAGTTTTTGGGTGTCGAGACTAAGGTTGATGAGCTGGTTATTGAGGATTTGTTTTCTAATACTGTTAGTTCGGTAGCAGCGGCTCATATGACACGTCCGGTTACCCGTGATGAAATAAAGGCTGTGATGTTTAGTATTGGAGATAACAAGGCTCCCGAGCCAGATGGTTACACATCGGTTTTCTTTAAGAAGACTTGGGATATTGTGGGTGAGGAGGTCTCAAATGCCATACTCCAATTTTTGATAATGGTAAATTGCTTCAACAGATCAATCACACAATAATTGCTCTTGTTCCCAAAGTTCCTACCCCTACGTCGGTTCTAGAGTATAGACCCATTTCTTGCTGCAATGTCATTTTTAAATGCATTAGTAAGATTTTGGCAGATAGAATTAAAGGCAGTTTAGGTAGTTTGGTTGATATAAATCAGTCTGCGTTTATTCCTGGTCGTAAGATCTCTGATAATATTCTTCTCACACAGGAGCTTATGCATAATTACCATCTTAATAGAGGTAAGCCAAGGTGTGCTTTCAAAATTGATATCCAGAAAGCGTATGATACGGTTAGCTGGTCTTTTCTTAATGCTATATTAATCAGATTTGGTTTTCCTATGAAAATGGTTGATTGGATTATGACTTGTGTTTCCACTACGTCCTTCTCGCTAAGTATCAATGGAAATCTTTGTGGGTTTTTTAAAGGTAAAAGGGGTCTTAGACAGGGAGATCCCATATCCCCTTATTTGTTCACTTTGGTAATGGAGGTTCTGTCGTTGCTGTTACATAAAGCTGCTGATCAACATCCTGCTTTCAGATACCATGATAAGTGCAAACAACAGAAGATTATTAATGTGTCTTTCGCTGATGATTTGTTCCTGTTTGTCAATCCGGATCTAGTTTCTGTTAAAGTGATGAGGGATACTTTGGATTTGTTTACGAGAATCTCGGGCCTTACTCCGAATCTAGCTAAAAGCACGATGTTTTTTAGTAACGTCTCTTCTATGGTGAAGCAGGAAATCCGCTCTCTTTTGCCGTTTCAAGAAGGAGATCTTCCTGTTAGGTACTTGGGTGTCCCGTTAATTTCTACTAAACTTATGTATAAGGATTGTAGAGTTTTAGTGGACCGGGTAGAAAAAAAGATTGATCATTGGATGAATAAATCTCTTTCTTTTGCGGGAAGGCTTCAATTGATTAAGTCTGTCATCTCGGCTATGCACATTTATTGGGCATCTGTGTTTATGCTTCCGGCTCGTATAATTGGTGACATTGAAAAAAGAATGCGGAATTTTTTATGGAGTGGAGGTTTGGTTAAAGTTGTTAATTCTAAGGTGGCTTGGAAAAATGTTTGTCTTCCTAAGTTGGAAGGTGGTTTGGGAATTAGAAGAATTTATGATATGAACAAAGCGCTTCTTGCAAACCATGTATGGAGTATTCTGCTTAAAAGAGAGTCCCTATGGGTTAAATGGGTCCATTCTTACAGGATTAAGGGAATGAATTTTTGGGATATCCCTTATAGAGGCAGTATGACTTGGGGGTGGCGGAAAATCTAAGTATTCGATCATCAATCCGTCCGTTTATTTGGTACACTATTTGTGATGGCCGTAAAACAAATGCGTGGAGTGACAACTGGTGTCAACATAGTCCTCTACGAGAGTTTATTACCCCTAGACGGATACATGGAGCGGGTTTTAGTATGCAAACTACAGTATCAGATCTTATTGATAATCAAAATGGTTGGAAGTGGCCGGTTGCATGGTATGATTTTTATCCAGTTTTAATCAATTTAATGCCGCCGATTCTTGATCAAAACATACCGGATAAGATTATTTGGAAGGATAGACAGCACAAGCAAATGGATTTCAGCGCTAGTGAGGTTTGGGAGAATATCAGAGCTCGTGGTGATGAAGTGGATTGGGTTGATTTGGTGTGGTTTAGTCAATGTATCCCTAGACACTCATTCCACATGTGGTTAGTTATTAAGAATAGGCTGAAAACTCAGGATCGTATGGGTATTTGGGATGCTGGAAGCGCTACCAATCTGAATCTCATGTGTTGTCCGCTCTGCTGGAATGGTAAAGACTCTCGAGATCATTTATTTTTTCAGTGCTCATATGGGTTGCAAGTTTGGAATATGGTTAAAGGGATGGCTTATATGGATACAGTTGATGCTAACTGGGATTCTATTATGTCATGGTTCGCGCAACACCCTAACTCGAAGTCTCTAGAAACTTTAGTAAGTAAGCTGGTAGTGGCAGCCTCGACTTATTTTATATGGCAAGAAAGAAACAATAGGCTTTTCTCTACAAATCAGCGTAATGCTACCATGATTGCCAATATTGTTCTCCATACGGTACGCATGAAGTTGATGACGTTCAAGGCAGGGAGAGGATCAAAGAACCCGTTATTGCTAGAGATGGTTTTGTGTCTGTTTTGTTGCCATTGTCTCGGCTTCTGGTTTTTTTCCTTGGTTGTTTTCTTGTTTAGTTTGGTTGTGGATGTTCGTTGTTTTGTTGGTTTTGCTAGTATTGGTATGCCAAGTCTAGCCCTAGTATGCTACTCTGGCATGCTCGTGTGATTCTTTATTTTTATATATAAAATTCACCGGGGTAACCCCTTTACCCAAAAAAAAAACGTCATCTCTTCTTCATTGCTCAAAATGATTGACAAAAGCATTCGACACTTGGCCGCCCTCATACAAAACACCTCCACTATCTTTTATCATGTGAATGCTATTTCGATGATTCCTACATTTTAGAGTGACATGAAAAAAGGCTGTGTTTCGATCTCCTTCTGCTAACCATTGCACTTTAGATTTTTGCTTGAGAAATCTTTCTTCGTCTAAACTGGCTTCTTGAAACGCTAGACTACATTTCCCTTCCCCTTCCCTTAGATTAGCATCAAAAGGGTCTGCATCAATTGCTTTCTGTATTTCATCTAGCTTAGATCGAAGCTCTTGCACTTTCTTGTGGAGATTACCTTCTCTCTTAAAGCATGGGCTTAGATCAATTGCTTTCTGTATTTCATCTAGTTTGCTGCTAGGAGTCCCTCTAGTCGAATCCATAATCCATAGAAGTCCAAATAGAAGTTTACTAACACGGCTCTTCCATCGATGATCTACTGCTCCCTCTTAGTTGCAGATGCCCATGCTTTGATTCGAAAGCCCTAGCCAGTGAGGAATCCCCAGGAAGAGAGGACTATTGAATTCCTCCTCCCTGCAGTCCAGTTTGAACCCGTCCCAGCAACGAACACCTTCCTACTGCAAGGCTTTGCTCTGCCCTTCCACTAGAATCCACTCCGGGTCGGAGGAGCAGCTAGTCCAACTTCTTGAGCAGCCGAGAGATTGAAGAACGAACATTTGGTTGAATTCCTTGCCTCACGCTGAGATGAGAGGGAAGGTTGATTTGACTCGAATCCTGGACTGTTCTTTAATCCTACACCGGTTAATGATGCGATGGGAGAAGTTTTTCTTTTGTCATTTTTCATCAATGTTGGCCCAGTCATCCATGCCCAATCCCAATGGACAAACCTTAGCCCCTAGCTCTATAATCCACCCTACCCAGTCCTTGAAAGCCCTCCCGGGGGCCAAGCCCTTCGAGTCTTAAGCGGCTTTCATCGTTCCTGCGCTAATAAGACAAAGAGGGAGTCTATGACTTGAATGAATCAGTAAAGTAACAACAGATTAGTGGAATGAGGGATCAAGAGACAGATAGGGGGAGAATGGCAATTATTGGTGGACCTTCCCTTGAATGAGTCACGAAGCTCTCAACGGAGTGTTTTAGTTTCTGGAATTCCATCTCTAGTTGGGGCTTTCGGTTTGAAGGTTATAAATTGTGGTGCGGGTTCATCTCTCTCGACCAGTTCAGGTTCAAGGGAGGGTGATCGAGGGGACCCAGACTTTAGATCTCTTCTCTATGGCGGGAGGTCTCTTTCGTATCAAGAGTGTTTTGGGGTGGCCAGGGGAGACGGATTGGATCGAGAGGCGATGCTTATACCTCTTCTTTATGTATAGAATTCCCGTCATTTGCAGTATCCGGTGAAGGAGATAAGGGCGAGGGACCGAACATGTTCTATCCTCAACCTCCATCCGTCATTAGTAATCTCAATTCATTTTTCCTATTCATTAGTACAATGCGCGCTACAACTAGCAGCCCCTTACTAGTAAGGGAAAAGGCTAGTGCGCAAGGGCTGATGAAAAGCCAACAACTTGTTAGGACTAGGTTTTGGCTTGTCCCTTTCTTCTTATTAGGAAGATAGGTTTGGAACCCTATACAAGGGGCTGCTTGCTGCTCACCCATATCTCTAAAGGGGCTCACACTCGTTACCACTAAACGACGAAGCCGGGAGCAGAAGGAGGGACTTGAACTCTCAACCTCAACCTTGGCAAGGCTATGCTCTACCAATTAAGCTATTTCCACTAGCTACGGTAGTGGCGAAGCACTACTGAGCAATTCACGTATCACTTGATACGGACGACTTCTGTTTTTCCGCCGGGCCACAGTCTTGACCTCCGACTGAGCTACAAACACAAGTAGGTAGGCGGCTAGGGGGCGGCAGGGCTGTGCCTTTTCAGTCAATCTTCGGCCGCTCCGCTATTGGTGCGAGCTGTAAGGAGTCTTGATCTCGAGTCAAGCTGGGGCGTCATTTGTTTTTCAAGTTAAGTCATTTCCTAAGACGGCTCCTCTTATTCTTTCTACGATAATCCAAACTGCAAGCTCCACGAGTCTGCTCGGAACCAGTCGATTCCTGAGCCATTCGTTCTCCCCTCTCGGTTGGCCTTTGCCAGCCACTAGAGCAAGTAAGAGAACCTACAGTGAATGCCACAGATTTTGACCGGATTGTACACCTTTGTGTTTGGCTATGTATATGGATGTGCATAAAGAAGGGACGTGGCATCTCTATCCTTTTTTGTGGGAAGAGAGAGGGAAGAAGCTGCAGCGGCACCTCACGAACTTCTTACTGGAGCAGTACTATAGGCTCGATTGTTTGGATGCATGTCTTTTGTTCATATTCCTACGCAGTTAAGAGAGAAATTTTCCCCAAGGAAACCACTTATGTCTTTCTTGGATATGCTCAGTCTAGGTATAGACGCTATGACGTGAAATCCAAGAGACTCGATGTATCCTTGAATGTTCTCTATAATGGGGGCGCTTCATCTTTTCCTTAACCTAATTAATAAGCCCCGGGGGAGAATGATGATGGAGATGTATTGCGGCCTTCTCCTGTTCATCAACTCTAACCTCATTCTTCTGCAGTTGATGTTACGGATCAGCCTCACGCTTCAAGCAGCTTTGCTCAGCATCTTCTTCCAGTTGTCAGCCTGTTCAGCTGACCTCAGAGGATTCCAGTCACCCGACACAGCATGTTTATTCTTGGCAGCGATGACAGTCTCTTTCCCAGGGTCAGACTACTCCATAAGATCAGCAATCTAGCCCAGTTGCTTCCCTTTTAGGCGCTTCCTCTAGTTAAAGAGTGAATTCCGGAGTTCCAGGCAGGCGATAGGGGCTTCGGGGGGATAACATGAATCGTATAAGCCTGAACCCTATTAGTTATGTGCTTCCCTCTTCAAGAGCTGGGCTACTACCCTAATCAAGTTCTTCCTAGCGTATAGTATTGGGCAGATTGAGTCTTTCTCTAATATAGTACCTAATAGTTAGATTAAGCATTAGGCACAACTTCGACTATAAAGCATCCCGTTAATCTCTTCTCTTTCTGTCTTCAAGCTTCATGCTTTTGCCTAGGAGCTCGGATTCCAGTCCTATCGTTAGAAGGCAGCATAGTTGGAATTTCTTCCTGCGGTGAATAAAGGAAGAGAAAGGGCTCTCTAATGCCTTACTTGTACGATATGATGCAAGCAAGGAATCCTATTAGAGTGATGCAAGTCAGCCTATAATATGAAACCGAAGATACTAAGCCTGGAATCAGTCGCTCTCTATGTCAATTTATCTTTTGCAAGAAGCCCTGTGAAAGCTATCAGATAATGACTTTATAGAGGTCCCTCGCTGACGCCTTCATTTTTCTTTTTTTTTTCATCTCTTTGTGATGCTATATTCCTTTAGCCAGACTTCCCGCATCACTGTGAGATCAAGAGGAAGCGCTAAGTTCTATCCTTTCCTTAAGTTAGGAGTGAAGGACGGATACTGGCTCTTTAGGACTGATAGTAGCTGCTCTTCCGGTAGTATAGCTGGTAGCTCTGCTTCTTCTTTCTTATGATAGAGATTCGCAATAGGGGCATTTCTCTGTAAGAAGAAGGACTGTTACAGCTATCAGATATAGGGGATTTACTTCATCTTGAATCACTATCGAAAAATGGCTTTCTTTTCAGCCGCTTTCCTATTTCATTAAGGTAGTTTGCTTAGTGCTTTCGCTAAGGTGACGACTTGAATGAAACTTTCATTGTTGATCAGAGGAAAGGGAGGACCTCGATAAGGAAGAAGAACAAGAGCTACATCGGCAGGACTCTCTGCAAGTGGAAGGTCGCGTAGGGGCTCTCGGGAAGCTCTTTCCTTTATACCAGAAGGAAGATGGTCGAGGAGATCAGTAGCTAGAAAGCTCCTTTGGGAGAGCAATGTAGCAAAAACTATATTACAAAGTACATCACTATTAAGTCGACTACAGTAGTCTCATGAGTATGTAACTACATCCCCAAGCTTCAAGAGGAACCAAGGAGAAGAATACTCTGTAGTAGCAGTAGCAATGGCCGAGCATCAGTTATCAAGTGAATCAGTAGACGCCCGCACACGTGAGCAGCAATCACTCCATTACAGCAAGACAAAAGTAGCATATGTCACATGGTAGATCATATCCAAGCAGAGGTGCACAAGAACGAGCACAACTTCACACAGAACTTGTGACAAAGACTTGGTGTGCATCAGAACACGACTGAAAGCCCTTGCTGTTTCTTCATTTCAGGTGAAGTTATCTTTATTCAGTAAATTGGTCAGTGGCTTGCTGATAACCCCATACGCCTTTCAAATTTTTCAGTAATAGCCTGTTAAACCCAGAAAGCCTCTCAACCCCTTGATAGTAGTGGGTTGTGGCCAGCTCAACATGCTGTCAATCTTGCTTTTATCTGCGGATACCCCTTCACTGCTCACCACATGCCCGAAATACTCTAACCTTGCCTGACCGAAAAAGCATTTCGATTTCTTCACAAACAATTTGTGTTATTTTAAAGTTTCAAACACTATCCTCAAGTGTTGCAAGTGGCTATCTAGGCTGTCACTGTCAATCAAGATGTCATAAAAAAACCAGTACAAATTTCCTCATATAATCCATGAAAACCTCATTCATGAAAGCCTGAAATGAGGCTGGAGCATTAGTTAAACCAAAGGGCATAACTATGAACTCGTAATGGACCTGGTGAGTTCGAAATGCAGTCTTGTGTATATCATCTTCAAACACCAGAATCTGATTGGTAACCACTTCTCAAATGAAGCTTCAAAAATATCCTGCTACCATGTAATTCATCAAGCAATTCCTCAATGGGAAATTTCTCTTTCATGGTGATGGCATGGAGTGCTCGATAATCCACGTAAAATCTCCAGGTATAGTCCCTTTTTTTCACCAGCAACACTTGAGAGGCATAAGAACTCACACTTGCCCTGAGAATACCACTTAACAACATCTACTTGACCTGTTTTTCTATCTCAGGCTTTTGGATGTGGGGGTATCTGTAGGGCTTTACACTCACAGGCTCACTACCAGGTTTTAAGGGAATGTGTTTTCAAGAAAAGACTTGATCCAAGGAACTATACAAGTATGGTGGGAGGGCTAAAGTCTTTCACTTCACAGATCAGATAGAGATCTACTTCTTATTCCATGGCCAGCTCAAGAAAGAGGCAGGCTAGAAAGCATACAATCTGAAACTCTTACCTAAAGCCAGCAGGGTGGAAAGAGGGTCTTAGAGTGCTGGCTAGATGAGATAAAGCATATCAGTAAGCGATTGAGGGACGACGAATGCCTACCCTCAGAATAGTATACCTTCTAGTGCTTCGACCTGAAGTTACAGACTTATCTTATCTATAGAAAGAGGTTGGATTCCTTGTCCGACCATCCTATCTTCAAAGACAGCCTTTTAGCTCTTTCCCTTCTGCCTTTCGAATACCCCTTCCTACTTCTTCATCCTAGCTCTCCAGCTGATTATCTTACTCCAACATTCATTTCAGTTACTGATTCGCCTATCCTCTATCTAGGCCAACATTCATTCTAAGAGTTTCACCAGCAAGGGCTGAAAGAGAAGAGCATTGGGTGGTAGGCTTAGTAGGGCTCGAACCTACAATATCACCGTTATGAGCGGTACATTTCAACCAATTAAACTATAAGCCCCTATGGATCTCTAGATGCAATTCGCTCACATCGGGAAGAGCAAACGGAAAGAGGATGCCTTTGCTCTATCTGCTTCTTCCTCTCCCCATGAATGAACAACTGGAAAAAGAAAAAGATTCTATATATCTTTTTATAGATAGATATAGAATTCTATTTATTATATATATATATATATATATATATGTGTGTGTAATTCTTTTAGAATATAGAAAAATGAAGTTAAGCAAGCGGCCCTTTCGCGACTAAAACTGCCGGTACGCTTTCCGGCTCACAACTGATCAAATGGGCAGAGGCTCTCTATTTGCTTGCAATGCCGGCTCTTCGCCTTTAGTTAGAAGTAGAAGTAGATGGTGCTGTTTGCCCCACACTTCATAAAAAGTAAAAAAAGTATGGATGAAGTAAGAAAAAGTACATAAGGAATGAGAAAGGTGGATGTTCTTTAACTGTATACAGTTGTCCAACTACTTTCTTCCTCTGACTTCTTTAGCCACTTTCGGCTTCCCCACTTCCGCATTTGGGGAGAGCTTGCTTCGTGGCGGAGCATTTAGCAATGCCTGGTGAGGGCTGCCTGTCTGGGGACATTTTAAGGGCTGGGCTTGCTCCTCATGAGATTGGGTAAGGGAATCAGAAATGGGCTCATAAACCAAGCTTTTAGGCACACGGAAAAGGGGAAGTGGATGGAGGGTGATTCTCAGCTAGAGTTGGGGGTGGGTCGCTTTAGTGGCTATGGTGAGTCTTCCTACACGACTGGACGCCTGTCTCTAGACGAAGCTAAGGGGGTTACCACCACATCCTCTCCCGATAGACTCGAAGCTCTTCATAGTCAGGCGTGGTAGAAAATCTTCTCTCAAAAAGAGATAGACCAGAGATGACAGAGGAAGGTATTCGGTTCAAAAAAGATACGGCAGTCAGAACAGCTTCAGTCCAAAATTGACTAAGGACAGAAGCAAGCTACAAGCATTAGCAACCGCTTTCGTTTAATCTTAAAAAAAAGAAGCAGCGAAGAAAACAAGACAGTAAGTTGTTGCGCTAACTCGCTAGCGCTAGCGCACTATGGCTTTTCAGCCTCCTGCAGTTCATTCCATTCCTTTCGCTACACTCGACTTAAACCACCTATGAACTCACCCATAAGGAAACTTGTCAAGTAGGTCTTTCGAGCCTTTCCTTTTTTTTACAAATCCGGTAAAGTGGGGTATTATCCTTAAGTCTGCTTTATAAATCTTTAGTCATCTTTCAGTACTGGCGAAGCTTTAGTTGAAGACCCTTATGTGTCATTTCGTTTGGTCCACTGGGTACCTTCTCCACACTTAGTTGTAAGCATTTCAAGTAGATAAAATCATAAAAGAAGAAATGGGAAAGCGTACTTACATTACACGATGCGCTATTATTTGAATCCGAAGTTCAATCATTCCCAGTGAAGGTATGGGGGGAGGAGTACGTTAGGCAAATAGAGGGCTCACAGGGGCGTAGTCCACGACTTTAGCCTTAAGCTTGGGCTGTAGTTCTTGTATTGGGTGAACCAAAGCGTTAAATAGCGCCGTTTAGTGGCGTGCAGGGGGTAGTTGTCTTGTTGTGCTGGTAGGTGCGACTATGTGAGTTGACAAGAATACACTACGGTATGTGTGAGTAAAGATTTTCCTTAGTGATCCAAAGGAGCAAGTAGAGTTACTGCAGACTGGCTTCTCCCCGTATACCCCCGCAGATGCGGATTTCCTACCATTGAAGGAAATAGATCAAACTGCTAATCCAACCCACGCGATGCCCTACCTGATCCATTTCAAATCCAGCCGGAGGTCTTCGAGCCTTGTTACGAACTAAAGTTCTAAAGCAAAGCGCCCTTCCCAACCCAGGTCAAAGGTCTCCCCGCTCTTTTTAGGGGGTTCGTTACGGTCAGCAAATAAGCTCCGCATCGTATCGATAGCGATTCAGATCACCTCCCCAAGCCTGCCTAACTTAATTGTGTGTGAGCAACCAATCGTGACAAGTCGACCGATCCATAATGAAAGCACCTGTAGATAAAAGCCGTTTGCCGACCGGTGGACTCATCCTCAATGCCGTTTAGGCTCCCCAGTTCAGTCAGTTGTCCGTCGCTTTTCTTTCTCATGCCGGGTATGGCCTTATGGGTAGCAGCCCCCCACAGAGATGGCTTTGTGGTCACCTTCTATTCTGCTTGTTGGAAGGTTCGTCCAGGCCCGGGTCAACCCACCCTCAACTGAGAATCATGAGAAGCAGTACTGGTTGAAGGATCGGCTTTGGAACAGGCCTATGTACGATCTCTCCACTAAGCTTTGTCTATAGTTCACTTTCGTCTATGGCCCTGCTCTCTCTTCAACTTAGTTATTAGTACTTCAGAGTGGTGCTGACTCTCCGGCTTGGTTATTGAATGAATCTTATGCTTGTCAGGTCCACACTTGGGTCTTCTATTGCCTATCGTCCACTTCGGTGACTCCAACCCAGAAACATGAACTTCCGGAGTCCCTATCTAATAGTTACCCCTCTCTTACTGACTAAGGCCAAGGTGGTGTCAACCAAAGGCGCAAGAAGTTCTCACATAAATAGACGTTTGAATATTAGCTCAGTAACATCATTCTCTTATGCCAGCTCTACCTCAATTCCCTTCTTAGCCTCAACAGCTAAAGCATCCCTTTCTGCAGCTCCAGGAACAGCAGAAGAATCTGGAGTTTATGATTCCGGCAGGAGAGGTTCTTTTATAGCTCAGCAGGAGTGGTTTATGATACGATTTTCAGTTACTGAGAAACCTTGCTAGTTGAATTAAGAGGACATTCCTATACTGCAACTAAAGAAAGAAAAGCTGGTGAATGCCTGACCGGTGAAGCCTTTATCCGAGACTTATTCAGCTCCTACTAAACCATTCATCATCCCTCCATCTGTGAATGTCTTTCAGGCATAAGAACCTGTCGGAGGCCTCTTACAGTTGATACTAAGGAATCAGCTATGGAATAGACTCTCGAGGGAAATCTTTGACTTGATGCCCCACCCGAGCTCTCCATACTCAATTTATCAAGGAGAGTTTTTACCAACCCTGCCATCCTAGAACGTTAGCGTACAAGTGGGGCATTTCTCAATTGAGTTTGTCACACATGGAATCTCAGATGTGGAAGTTTTCTTCCGGCTGCACTCTAGGTCTCACCTAAGATCCTTAGTCTATCCGAGGCTATTGTTAACTAGGGCACGATAGAACCAATGGTCAGTACCTCTTCACTAGGGATGGGGTTCCCGGGAGATTGCTCTGGTTCGTGCGCATTAGAAGTAGACATGAGTGGTTGTCTTAGCGCGCATCGAAGCATGAATGACCTTGCCTTTGAGGGATTCCTTCTCGCTTGTTTGCTGTCTAAGCTCTTCGATCCTGCCCTGCTTTGATTCTTGCGCTTGCTTGTACCCCTTCTTTCTTTGGCGCTTGCCTAGATCGCTATCTTACTAGCAGTAGTGATGTTTTCTATTTGAGCTTCTCTTTTTTCCTTTATCGAGCATAATGATTTGAATCAGTAAAATTCTTTGCCAAAAGAGTTCTCCCTTAGCGGATGGCATCAGATGCCGGTTAGCGTTCTTTATGAGTATTATTCGGTGTCTGTGGCCTCTTAGCTTTGTGGGTGATATCGTATGGTTGGTATCTCACCGCATAAGTGTCAGGAATGGCGTAGTTCATTAGTGCTTTCCGAGGATGTCTGTGCATGCTCTCCCGTCTTTATTCTTTCTCGGCGTCAACCCCAAATACAAAAAGAATTTGAGAATTACCCGCTCTATCAGATAGGACGACCTACTCCTTAGTTTAACCAAACTTTGTCACTCACCTTCATCAGAAAGAGACCGCACGAAAGCAGTTTTTCCTAAACGGTGATACCGCCTGGTTTGAAAATTCAATCTTTTAACAGCTTGCGGGGCCTGAAGGTGGTATTAATACCACTCCAGCCCATGCAGCCCCAAAGTGCTAGATCCATCGAAGTAGAGAGTCCATGGAACCACCTCTGTGAAGGCGAGGACTTCTTCATCGAGCTCGAAAAAATTCATGGTATGATCTGCCTAGAAGTCTGCAAATATCTGTCCTTTAACCGCCTTCATAGGAACGTACCGAAAAGTGAACTCGGATTGCCCTAGGATCCACTTCTCCCCTTCAACACGGGTCAGCATATATTTAATCAGGTCTGTTCAAGCAATTACCAACACTGTTGTGGAAAGGATGTAGTGTCGGAGCTTGGTTGCTACAAAGTAGAGCAATAAGCACATCTTCTTAGGGGTATGTAAGACCCTGCTGAGATAATACACGGCGGGCTCCTACCCGATAGTTAAACTGGAATTACCTTCTCTACCCACTGGTACTACTCCTTCGGAAGGCCTGCTTTCAGCACCTATTCGATACCGGTTTCACCTTCCGTTGTTGATTCCTCTCCCGGGACTCCTACTGCGTAGTTCCCCATTTATGATGGTCTTTCACCTGGAGTAAAGAATTATTGAAAGGTTTCGAGGCTTAATATCAGGTAAGCTAGAAGCATCCAAGTTAGGGCTCTTCCAACCCTAGTTTCTCTCTCTAGCCTGGCGATTCTGGTTCCTCATTCAACCCTAGTTCTTGATTCGTGATCTGCTTTGTATAACAGTCTGTGATTAGTGAGTTGATTATTCAATGATCTATAACGAACTTGTTAGCAAAAAGTGATTGAACATTAATTAGGGTTTTAGTTTTTCGTTCTTTCTTCAATCGCCGCCGTAACTTCTGATTTCGAATCATATTGTATAGTGTTGTTGGTTTGTCGGTCCTTCTGGTGAGGCAGAAACCTTGACTTAACGAATACACTATATGGTTTTGTTAGAATCATAAGTTAGGGTTTAGCTAGTCTAGGGTTTTTGGTTTTCGTTGGTCTGCTGGTTTTGGGTTTTCTTGGTGCATGGTTCGTTAGTTCTTGTGTTAAAAGGAGAGAATTGCTACTGTCATCTGTTTGCGTCTTCCTGATCATCGTCCTGTATTGGTTTTACGTCTGCATTATTAGCTTATGATTTAATCATGAGTTCTGATCCTCCCAGCTTTCAAGATTTGTATGGAAAACCTCCTAACGTGAATTCTGATCCTATCAATAGCCAAGATGGGTCTGCAAAACCCCCAGCTAATTCGAAGGGATTTGGGAATATTATTCTGAATATTGATGGAAAATCTCTTCTTCCTAGACGTGGAGTGGTGACGAACATCCAGCAAGGGCCTCGTGTGTTGAACGTTATTGATGAATTGCAGAAAATTACTGTTCCAGTACAACCTGAGAAGCCTGATATGTTCTCGGATAAGTTGAAACAACATGAGGAGCCGCTCTCGTATGCTGAAAAGGTAAGGAATAATAACCTGATGAAGCGTGAAGTTAATTTTCAGAAACTGGACTCTACGGAATCTCATCAAGAAGCTGACGTAGTCATTCCAAGGGAGGTTGTTAAAAAGGTTCAAGACAGATTTGATAATGTGTTATATGGTTATTTTTTGGGTAATCGGCTGCCGTTTCCGGTGGTGGAGTATTATGTCAAGAATGTTTGGTCGAAGTTTGGATTTGCTAAAGTCATGATGAACTCTGATGGTTTTTTCTTTTTCAAATTTGACTCTAGTGAAGGTATGAATAAGGTCCTTGAAGGTGGTCCTTGGCTAATTCGGAAAGTTCCTCTATTTATTAACGTCTGGTCTCGTTCGGTGAGTCTTAGAAAAGAAGGAATTAAATCAGTTCCTGTTTGGGTAAAACTTCATAACGTTCCAATTGCAGTTTATACAGATGATGGATTAAGCTTACTTGCTTCCAAGATTGGAGTGCCTAAAAAACTGGATAGTTACACAGCGGATATGTGTGCCAATAGCTGGGGAAGGAGCAGTTTTGCAAGGGCATTGGTTGAAGTTAATGCGGATAGTGCTCTTAAGGACCATATAGTTGTGGCAATTCCGAAGCTTGAGAATGACGAGTATACCATGGAAAAAATTACAGTTGAGTATGAATGGAAACCACAGCATTGTTCTGTGTGTTGTATCTTTGGTCATGATGATCACAATTGTGTTAAAAATATTAAGCCCAATTCCAAACAGGTAACCGTTGATGATGAAGGATTTATCAAAGACAAGAGAAAGATCGCTAAATTTGGTGTCATGCATAAGAAACAGAAACCGAAATTTGTTTACAAGCCAAAAACTAACAGATCGGTGGCTAGTACGTCTGGAACGAAGCCGGAGTCCACTTTGGCCGCTGAACCAGCTGTTTTAAAGACCAGGAATTCCTTTGAAGTCCTAGCTACCGGGGATGGGGATGGGAATGAGCTTCTTGCTAGCAAAATGTATGGATCGCAAAAGGAAACTCGGAATCACACAAGGGATGTTGACGAAGTAGTGGATGTTACTCCAACGGAGATGGCCAGTTTCATGAACAATGATCAGCATGAAGATGCTTCTGAGGGAGCAAGCACTACCGGACACACTGGTTTCAATGGGTAGCATTATGTCATGGAATGTAAGGGGCTTGAACCGCCCCCTGAAACAAGGTGAGGTTCGTATGCTTGTTAATGAAAATAAATTAGATATGTGTGCTATTCTTGAGTCTCTTGTAGATGTCACGAAATTGGTCAATGTATGTAAGAATGTTTTGCGTAGTTGGAGCTGGACGTCTAATGGTGGGTTATGTAGTCGTGGTACGAGAATTATCCTGGGATGGAACACTGATAAGCTTGATGTCATGGTTTTGTATCAATCGGATCAAGTTATTCACTCACAGATTAGTTTCAAAGCTAATAAAAAAGTTCTATTCTGTTCGTTTGTTTATGCGGAGAATAAGTATCAACTTCGAAGATCTCTTTGGGACAATTTATGTAAACATAAAAGTATGTGTTATGGTATGCCTTGGGTGGTCATGGGTGATTTTAACTCGGCTCTCAAGTTGGAAGATTTGGTGTATGGTATTTCAACTCAATCCATTGGCATGCGTGAATTCGATGAGTGTATTCAACATACTGAGCTATTTGATATTAATGCTCATGGGTTGCAATATACTTGGACCCAGAAACCTAAAAGTGGAGTGAACCATATGAAGAAGATTGATAGGATTATGGGTAATGTTTCTTTTCTTGATCAATTCCCTGAAGCCTTTGCTATGTTTCACCCGTTTCGTGTGTCAGATCATACCCCGTGTATCCTTAGAACAGTGAGCACAACTGGTAATCGGCTGAGACCGTTTAAATTCCTGAATTTTGTTACAAGGAAGCCGGAGTTTAAGGAATGTGTGCAAAATGAATGGACAAAGAAGATCGAAGGTGTTACTATGTTATCGGTAGTGAAAAAATGAGAAATTTGAAACCTCGATTGAGAAAGATCTTATTCATTCAAGGCAATTTGCATTATAAAGTATCGGAGTTGAGGAAAAAGCTTGATGATATCCACATTCAGGTAGATCAGAATCCATTGAACGCTATGTTACGTCGACTGGAGGTTCAGTGTCTTCAAGAGTTTCAGTCGGCTGCCTATGACGAGGAATGTTTTTTTAAAGCAGAAGTCCAAGGTGGAGTGGTTAAGTGCGGGGGACTCGAACACAAAATTTTTCCATAATACCATTAAAGCCAGAAATGCAGATACATAGTGTTTCGGATCTTATGGGTGTTCGTCATGAAGGTGAGGGTGTAGCCGAAGCTATGGTGGCTCACTATTCGGATTTTTTGGGTGTAGAGTATCCGGTTCAAATGGCCAACATGGATAACCTTTTTATTAATACTCTGAGTATTGATGTTGCTGGTCATATGGTCCGTCAAGTCTCTCGAGATGAGGTTAAGTCAGCTATGTTCAGTAATGGTGAAGACAAAGCCCCGGGCCTGATGGATATACGTCCGCGTTCTTCAAGCATGCTTGGGATATTGTTGGTAAGGAAGTAACTGATGCGGTGCTTCAATTTTTTGATAATGGTCAGCTTCTTAGTCAAGTTAACCACACTATCCTTGCTTTGATTCCGAAAAAACATACACCAGATTCAGTTTTGGATTATCGGCCGATCTCCTGTTGCAAGGTCCTGTATAAATGCATAAGTAAGATTATTACGGATCGTTTAAAAGGAAGTTTAGGATCTCTTGTCAGTATCAACCAATCTGCTTTTGTTCCAGGTCGGAAGATATCTGATAATATCCTCCTTACACAGGAATTGATGCATAATTTTCACCTTAATAGGGGGCCTGCAAGATGTGCATTCAAAATTGACATTTAGAAAGCATATGATACAGTCAATTGGTCTTTTTTAGAAGTTATCTTGAACCGTTTTGGGTTTCATAACAAAATGGTCAAGTGGATAATGACTTTTTTTTTGGGTAAAGGGTTACCCCGGTGATTCTATTAAAATGCAACCGCAATTAAGTACAAGTAGTGAGGATGTGTTCCACACTAGTTCATATACAGGACATGCCCCATATATGTAAAACAAAACAAAAAACCAAAGACCTATAACACCCCAAAACCTAGTCTACTATACATCATGACAAGACATCTAGTAGACAAAACAATGCAAACCCCAAACACATATCCTCAACCACCATCATCAAAGATAAAGTAGCCACAAAACAGCAGCCCCTTCAAACGAAAAGCAGACAGCCTATCCATTAGAGAACTTGGTAGAAGAGGTGCTTGCCCCTGCTTTCGAAGAAAAAGGATGAGTACCCGATGTCATAAATGCACTAGTTTCATTGTAGACTTCTTCAACCTCCTCCTCATCCGATTGTTGCCTGTCACTCGACGGTTTCTTCTCCACTCGACCCACAGTGGTACCACCCTGATTACCAGTATCATCCTTCAGAATGTCAAACAGGTTAGACGTTGAAACCTGATTCTGCATCGGACTCTTTGAGGACAATTTTGGTTTAGGGTTGACAACTGGCCTGTAAACTAACTTAGGCTTCTGATTTTTCATATGGATGCCTTGGTTGTTCACTTTCTTCTTCTTGACCTCTACAACCTGAAATTCATCATTATTCTTTTTAGCATCCCCACTAGAAGTTACCTGAGGGTTCTTTGGGCACGAGCTGTCATCATGACCAAACACATAGCAAGAGGAGCACCTTAGAGGCTCCCAATCATATTCAATCTTGACCTCCACCTTTGAATACCCACTACCATCCATAGATGGGATAGCAACAGTAACACTCTTTTTTAACTCAGCTCCCGCTTGCACTTCAATAAGCGCTCTAGCATAGCTGCTCCTTCCCCAAGATTCAGCACACATCGAGGCAGTATACGTATCCAACATCTTAGGTATCCCAATCATAGAGGCAATCAAGCTAAGCCCATCCTCGGTGAATGCCGCTAACGGCACATCATGCATCTTGACCCAAACTGGAACCACTTTAATGTCCTCTTTTCCATCTTGATTGAGGGCGACCACTCCTTCAAAATTATGGGAACACTTCTGATTAGCCAAGGCCCATCCTCTAGCATTTGATGCATCCCTTCCTTAGTGGTAAACTTAAAGAAAAATAACCCGTTTGCATTCATCATGAGCCGGGAAAGACCATATTTAGCCCAGTTGTTTTTAGCAAAGTAATCGAGCACAGGAAATGCCAACCGTTTACCCAGAAAATATCCAAACAAAGTGTTAGCATACCTATCAGTAACTTGTTGAACCGACGACACTGGAATAACAACATCAGCCCCATCAACTTTCTCGGCAGATTCCATCGCCCAAAAATTGACTTTAACCTTCTCCTTTGTGTTCTTTACAATGTGAGCGAAGGAAACAGGATCTGCATGCCCCGAAGTTCGTGCTTTACCCCGAAAATTGACTTTTGTGTCTACAGTTTCGTACTCCTTAAGCATTAACGGTAATCTTCATGGTTACTTTAGGGGTAAACGTGAGTTACGGCAAGGGGACCCAATGTCTCCATATTTATTTACGTTAATTATGGAGGTCCTATCACTTCTGCTACAGCAAGCTGCCACTGCATCTTTCAAATATCATGCACACTGTGTTAAACAAAAAATCATCAATGTGTCGTTTGCTGATGATCTGTTTATATTTGTTCATGGAGACCTTTTATCGGTTAGGAAGATTAAGCAGGAGCTAGAGACGTTTACTGGGTTATCTGGATTGGTTCCGAGTCCAGCAAAAAGCACTGTTTTCTTTTGCAATGTTCCTCTCTCGATCAAGCAAGAAATCCTTAGTATCATGTCGTTTCAAGAGGGATCGCTTCCTGTCCGCTATCTTGGGGTTCCGCTCATATCATCGAGGCTTCTGTTTAAAGACTGTAAGATTCTCATTGAACGTATGGACAAGAAAATTGTTAACTGGATGACAAAGTCTTTGTCTTTTGCTGGTCGTTTGCAACTTATAAACTCAGTCCTTTCCTCTATGCATATCTATTGGGCGTCAGTATCTATTATGCCAGCCCGTGTGGTTAGTGAGCTTGAAAAAAGAATTCGTAGATTCTTGTGGAATGCGGGAGCGGAAGGTAGAATCAGAGCTAAAGTGGCTTGGAAAGATGTGTGTTTGCCAAAAGATGAAGGTGGTTTGGGCATCCGAAGTATTTCTGATGTCAATAAGTCACTTATAGCAAACCGTATTTGAAGTATTATTTATTACTAAAAGGGAGTCTATATGGGTGAAATGGATCCATGACTACAAGCTTAAAAGGAGAAGTATATGGGAGATCCCGTGTCGAGGTAGCATAAGCTGGTGATGGAGAAAGATCTTGTCAATTCGAAGCATTATTCTTCCTCATATATGGTCTACTATCAAGAGTGGTTTCCAAACGAATGCTTGGAGTGATAATTGGTGCTCGTTGAGCCCTCTCAGCTCCATGATCACTCCAAGAACAATTGCAAATGCTGGTTTCAATATCTAAACAACGGTGGCGGAGGTGATTGATGAGAATGGTCAATGGGGATGGCCGCAAGGTTGGTATGATCTGTTCCCGGTTCTAATCAACATACAGACGCCTAATCTCGTTCCTAACATGATTGATCGGCATAGTTGGAAAGATCTGGATGGTAAAAATGTTGAGTTTGGTTCGGCTAAAGTGTGGAATACTATTCGGAACAGGGACCATCGTGTGTACTGGGCTAATATGGTGTGGTTCTCACAATGTGTACCGAGACACTCCTTCCACATGTGGCTGGTTATTCAAAACAAGCTAAAGACGCAGGATAGACTTGCGGTTTGGGAAGCTGGCAGTGAAACAAACATTAGACTTATGTGCTGCCCGTTGTGTCAGTATGATCGAGACAGCCGAGACCATCTGTTTTTCCAATGCGCGTTTTCTACTCAAGTCTGGAACAATGTCAAAGACATGGTCGACTTGAAGAGTGTGGATAATTCCTGGCAATCGGTTATGATTTGGGTGGAGCAACACTCGTCTAGTAAGAAAGCTAATGATATTGTTTGCAAGTTGTTGATAGCTGCGACCTCATACTTTGTATGACAGGAGTGAAATAATCGTCTTTTCAGTACAAAGCATATGTCTACGTCCCAAGTTGCTGAGAAGATCAAAAGTTCGGTGCGTTTAAGACTGATGGGTTTCAAATTTCGTGTGGAATCTGCTAAGAATATGATTTTTAGAAACTGGAAGATATCAAGCAAGGAGATTGAAGCTGATCCGGGCTAGAAGCCTTATGTATTTTTTATTAAGTTTCGGTTTTTTTGGTTGTTTTGTTTGGTTGTCGCTACTGTTTAGTGTTGGGTTTGGGCTTTGTTTTTTGGTTTCCTAGGCTTGGTATGCCAAGTCTAGTTGGTGTGTTCACTTTGACACACCCTTGTATTATTTGATTCATTTATAAAATTCATCGGGGTAACCCTTTACCCAAAAAAAAGTTAGGGCTCTTCCACCAGCTTATAGAATTGGAAGAGATAAGGTCACCCTCCCGCTATGTTAAAGAAGAGCTTTTCTCTCATATTCACTTCAATAGGTAGTTCACTTAGCAGAAGCCATAGATCTTACCAGGGATGCGCCCAACGCTTCAACAACTAACATCGCCGTTGTTAAGCCTAGACTTGTTTTGGGTTCCAAACCTCCTATTACCTTTACACTGTTGTAAGATGCTTAGTTTTTATTGGAAAGGAATGCTTATTCCCATCTACAGTGCTGGTGCTAAGACTTGGTAAAGAATGAATCTGTTTGCTTGACCCATCGAGCCTATAGTTCTTCTGATTTGGCTAACATCCTTCGATGACAAGCCTACCGAAGGAAGATGCACCGGGAACCTACTTCTATCTCATCAGATGCTGGCTATCCCACCTTCTACTCTATCAGCTACTCTAATTTGGGTTGGTCATAAGTTGACAGTTTCTGGATTTGAACTATTGGAAGACGAAAGAGAACCGATTTAGACGAATAGTGTGTCGTTACCCTCAAAAGCCTACATTAGCAGTGTAGGTGAAATCAGACTGAAACCAAGTCCAAGAAGACCGAGGAGGACTTGGGGTAATAGAACAAGGGAGGAAGAAAGGTGCTTCAGCTCCAGTTCAACAAAGGTAGACTTTTCCAAGTTTGCTAGAGAGGGCGAGATTCATCTTTTCTCTAAGTATACAACACTTCCCGTAAGGTTCAACATTGTCTCTATCAAATCACTTGTTTCCTGTTGCTGATCCAAATCTTGTACTTGTGAATTGCTGTTGAGTTTGATTTAGGTATAAAAACTCATGAAAGTTGCTAAACAGTTTTTTAAGGGCCTACAGTTACCATAGAATTCGTTTTATAGACTGTGTTCATGGATGCTTTGTATGTAAAGAAGAAGAAGGTTTGGATGCTTTGAGCGACCTCTGGGAATAGAACGCCCAGGAAAGCCACACCAATGGTTGAGAGAGGGGTAAGCGGGAAGGTCACAGATCTCCACGCTTAGCTGCACTGCTCTCTGAGCTCTTTTGTCCGCTATCGCTTCCTCTAGTACTAGCTCTGATCTCTCTTCAGCAGTTGCAGTACGATTCTTTCATTCATCTCCTGCCCTTTATAGTCATAATCGCTAGAAACTCTATATCATTGGCAATTGGCATTGACGTAATCTTTTTTCTCCTGTTGGAAGGGGTCCTGTCGAAAGTAAGAAAAGGCATTGCAAATGGCGTGCCCTTACTCTAATTATAAATAAAGCTCTTTTGCGCTCTTGGTCAGGCCTTTAACAAGTATCTAAAAAATGTTTTCTTTTCGGCCTATGGTTCGGTCAAAGCAATGACTTGAGTGAGTAAGTAAGTAGGACCTTTTTACCCCGACTGTGAGTTATTACTGGCCCCTCTCTGTCTCTCCTCCGCGCTCTGAATGAAGTGAGTAATTCGTTGGTGCTTTCCCTTCAGTAAGTAGTTCGGATGGCTGGATACATGCTATGCTCTGCCACGCTTGCCTGACCGCAAGAAGCCTTAGGGTAAAATAATCTTTAACAACAATTTGAGAGCATCTTTGGAATTGAAAGAAGGGGCTAACCTGACTTTCACTTTCATAAAAAGATAAAACTGGACTTGCACTTTAAGAAATGGAATTGCGATGAGCCAGAAGTTAGAATATCGCATAACCACCTGTCTCCGTCTCCCGTAGCCCCCCCCCCCCCCCAAGAAACATCCGTTTGCCTACTTCTACTCTGGCCGGGGGTAACAGTCTTTTTGAGAACCAAGTGGCCCTTCAGGAAGACCTTCAGAAAACCCCTCTAACTCGGGGAAAGGAATTCAAACCCATAAAATGTGTCAAGTCTATGATAGGTACCAATAGTCTTTATGGCACGCTTACCCCTTATGCAAAGCACCAATGACTTCGGTCTTCTGAAGGGGCTTAGGGCATATCATCAAAGAAAGATTTCTGAGGAAGGGGGTGAAGCTGAGGTTAGAAAAGGTTTCTCTCGTTGTTGCTAGTTCTACCGTTGTTGGTAGTTCCTAAGGTCGGGTTGTTTCTTTTTCAGAGATTTTTCAATTCTTTCAGAACCTTTCGTATGCGCCTATTGGAAGATTTGGGCTACCTCCTCTCTTTCTGATCTCCTTCAGATAATAAGCTAGTTTCGTTTATTATTATTAGATAGTGAGTGGGTAAGAGAGGTGCTTGGTCTGTCTCCAAATGTGGGCCTAGAAGCATTAGCCGAGTCTCTGAATACTCCCGAGGGTTCTCAGGATAAAGACAACCTTAAGGTGCTAACGGAGCTTCCACGGTCTCAGTCCATGAAGGTGCTTGCTTTATTGGTTAGCAGCTTGGTTATAGTCGTTATGAAGAATGAAGGAGCACTGCTGCACTTCCACGACATGGGAAAGGATCATGGGATGAGGAAAAGAAAGAAAAGGTGTAAGGTGAGGAGATATCGAGAGGTAGAATAGCTGAAATGAGTTCAAAGGAATTAGTTAATACATGCTTCTTTAGCACAGGCCACGGAGTGAAGTTGGAAGGTTTAATGAACTACGCGAAGGGTAAATCTTGGGCGCTATTGTTGTCTATATACAAGTGGCGTAGGCGAAGCTGTGGAGACACTCTTAGGGAAGGAAGCCCGTAACCTTATTTGATTCGTAGCTCGTTAAGGGAAATTGTTTCAAGGCGGCTACCATAGAGTTAGACCTTTTACCGATCCTATCTCATCAAAGTCGGGTAACAAAAAGAAGGAACTTTAAAATAAAATGAAAGAAAGGCGAAGGAAAAGAAATGGGCTCCTTCGATTACCGTTCTATCCGTTCTAATCCTGAAGGTTTTGAATGCTATTGAGTTTTCCGCTCCTGAATGAGAAGTGGATTTTTTATTCCTACGGTCTTGGCCTGAGAAAAGTGATCTTTGAAATAATCTAAAAAGTAACAGAATAGGCTTTAGAGTAGCTCTTTCCAAATAGGTCAAGTAGCCACCCTTTATAGTATAGAAATCGAATGAAAATGAGCTCTCTAGTTGGGATTTACACGCACAACCTTCTCCTATGAGTCTGCCTATGTTACGCGCCTGCCTTTTATAACCTTTCAGTTGGTTCCCTTCGTTGGCATCATTGAACCTCGTTAGCATTTCTAAAAGAATTGGAGGCTCAAAACGAATGGTCAAAGGAATTGATGATTCGTGTTTAATCTCCGATCTTCGCCTAGTCTTCGAACCTGCGTTGTATAGAGGGGAACAAGCTCAGACATATAGCAAGACTAGAACTCCTATTGCATGCATCGATACCAGACCAGGCAAACTAAACCTAGCCCACTGCACTTTAGCATAGTGAAAGTCTCTCTTAATTACGCATTAGCTTGAAGTGAAACTTCCGTCTATGTAAGAAAAGTCTTAACCTCCCTTACTTTGTGGGCGCACTGACCAAAGACCTACTCCTGCTTAACGCACGAGACTCACTTTAGCCTTGCTTATTTCACCTTCGGGTACTAGAAGCATATAGTATATTAGCTCTCTATAGATTCACTCTTTTTCTTAAAAGAAAGATAGAAGGGCAGCTACAGACTCCGTTCCTTATCGCTTCGTTTGCTATCCTACCCTACTTCGCTAGCTAGACTATCGCAAGTCATTTATACCAAAAGACCTGGCCATCGCCAACCAAGAGGGGGATGAACCTACTTCCAGAGACTACTCGCCTTGAACTCCGTCCCCTGAACTTGACTGCTTATGCAACTATAGTGCTATAAAAAAGAAAAATGGAAGGAGACCACATACCAAGAAAGGAAAAGCTAGGGATGAGCTACTTACTAGCTTAGACCTTTGCGTTTCAATATCAATGATTAGAAGAGGTACGAAGTGAGCCACAAACCATATTTCTAGTTATGCTCATTCCATTTGGCTGCTAATCACAAATGACATTCAATCTTTCTGCGATAAGAAGATAAATGATTTCATTACCATAGATCCAGATAGCATAAGGGAGGGGAAATTCTTTCTTTTTTTATTTTCTATAATCTATAATAAGGTAAAGTGCTCCACCGGTACACCTTTCTGGTCTTCCTTCTGAGCCAGGATCAATACCAAAAAGAAAAAAGAAAAATGAAAAGCGCTAAACCAGATCGATCTTTCGGCATAGGAAATCGGACTGTCTTTCTTACTTATACTAAGTTAAGGGGAAAAAAGAGCTTTCACCACGATTCATCGCTTACTTAGCCTTCTCAGTTTAGCATTCTACCAAAAAATCTTCTTTCTCAGGGTCAATCTAGTCCTCTTTGAATTGATCTCATACTCTAGTAGAGAAATGGAAGCCTTTTTCTAGAAAAGATGAAGACAGGGAATCAGAACTAAATCATTCTTTCTTTGTCGACTATGGACTTTGACGACTCTAGCTTCATCTTAGGGAAACTCAAAAGAAAAGCATCATTTTTTTTGGGTAATGGGTTAACCCGGTTAAATTTCATTCATCAACCAAATAATAAAAGTGAGGAATTATGTATTCCTCAGTTCTCTAGAATGACATGCCATTACTAGAGTACACTTGCATATACAAGAAACTAACACGCAAACAAACAAGAAACAAGTCTAACGACAAACAAGTAACAAAACAGGCATTGAGAAGGGTAGTTCGGGCATCATTCACATCTTACAGTAATTTCTTAGGGACTCTAGATCATAGACTGGGATCACTCGAGATCGATAGCTATGCACTTGCCAGAATGCAAACATTGGCTTGTTAGATTTTCCTTTGACCGAGCCGTTGACTACTATTTACAATAGAAATGAAAGTAAGAAAACAGGCATTAAGAAGGGTAGTTCGGGCAACGATCTGGTTTTCTGCTATTGGCACAAGCAGGTCCCTACTATCTAAGAACACTAGCAATGAGATCTCATATCTCTGACTTAGGTTCCGAAGCTTGTCGCAAAGAAGAGAGGGAAAGAGCGGAAAATTGGGTTTTACGTCAACAGTTCTTCCTCGTTCCGACAAAGAGTGTGTTTCCTTATTATTTTTTAGCTTTGAGCTTGGTTCAGATTGGACACGTCCTCACTCGTTCTTTTTCAAGATCTTTGAGCCTCTTAAGGATGCCGTAGGGATTCTTCTAACAGGTCTGTCCCTGTGCTAATAGACCCACTCCAATACCGGGAACCTTACCTGAGCTACTAAAATCTTGGAAATCGACTAGCCTTACTTCTTTCGAGGCTCTACCCTTCTTGACAATATAGGTAGGGGCTTAGCTGCTCCTAGTCAGATAAAAGTTCTATGCTGGGGCTCTCGGTAACCCTGAACTACTAAAAACCTGGTCCTTTGATGTGCTTGCCCAGCCTCTTCCACTAGAAAGAGGTTCTTCTCTTAAGGCTTCTTGCCTACTATGAGGGAGGCAACTCGAAGCTTTGAATGGCTCCTGCCTAACTTCCTTCCAGTGATTAGAGTCTTCTGTTTGCAGTCTTGAGTCTTGCTATGAGTGCCTTTACCCTTCTCTAAGAAGCCATAGGACTGTGCTATGAGGGAGGAACCCTTTCTTCTAATGCTTCCTCCTTACTCTTCTAGTATTGGTTTCATGCCGTATTTCACTCAACCAGCCTCCAGTTTTTATTTATATTCCTTCTTACGGTTATATCCTCTTTGATATGTCCTTTAGGTATAGGGGAGTAAGTAAGGTTTTCATTCCTTCCTTTCAATGCTTCCTCCATGCCTCTAGTACTGTAATATGAGGGAAAACTCTAAGAGGAAGAATTCTAAATCCTATTACATCTATAAGATAGAGAGGTAAAGTCCTTCCTAGGAGAGTGAAGCAACTAAGGCTGGAAGTAAAAACTCTAAACTTTCTCTTTAGGTATCCCCCCTTCGTACCCTGTGTGAAGGAGCTGTAGAATCAGTCCTAGCTATCTGATAATAGCAGCTGGGATCACAAAGAGTAGCCAACCCAGTCCAGTAGCACAGTCCTACAAGCCAATGGTTGCTAACTTTCTTTCAAATAAGATCTGTCCCAGCTGGCATTATTCTTTAAACCACCTTCTATTGATGTAGAAAAATCCCCTTTATTTGAGGGCAATACAGAATTAGCTCTATCTTATCCAATGGGAAACTTTAGAGTTCATCCTTTAGCTGTCCATGCAGTGCAGTACTTCCTCTCGAGATATTGGTGTATAGATCCTTCCCAGCCGGACAAGGAGCTTGTGTTACTAATTGGCTTGATAGTTCAAGTAGTAAAGGAGGTCTGTGGTAGTCAAGTATGTCTGTGGCTAGAGGAGAAAAGCAGTTAATCTTAGTACCATGTAAGCGTGAAGTCAGGCTTTTCGAACTCCTAGTCAGCTAGTAGATGGATAGAGACTAAAGAAAGTTAGTTTACCCGAAGCAAAGTCAAGAGAGAAAGGTGGTAGCTCTCCATGCAAGCTATTCTAGCAAGTCTTCTGTAACATCTGTGCTTGTAATAATTGTGAACAGTTCAGTTATCAATAAAACAATGTTATTTGATCCCAATGTTCGTTTGTTTATGTTTTACATTTTTCATGTTTTGACTTTTGTCCAATTTCAAACTCTATATCGCTTTCTGGAGAGTTATACGCAAACTGGTGCGTAAACGTAACCAGTTTAATGCAACAAATACTCCGGAATATCAACATATACCTAACATTCCTTAAATAACCTTTACATAACTTAGAAATAAGTTTTGAAGGCTTTGGTATGGCAAAAACAAGTTAATTCGCTTACAGGGACTAAACTTGACAAACTACGAAAGTAGGCCAATTTGAACTGTAACGAACATTCCGGAACATGACCATAAGTTAAACATACCATAAATATCCTTTACATAGCTTAGAAATAGGCTTTGAGGGGTTCGGTATGCTAAAATAAACTTTTGGGTCATTCAGGGACTAAAAGCGTCGAAAAGTGCACAAGTTTGCATTTTCGTGCATAACTTACGTTCTGAATACATCCGGACATCCAAAAATTTATGTAAGCACTAAAACATTTTATTTTAGTGTTTGGCATAAGAAAAATCCATTCGTCACGCCATTTGGATCGTTTTTCGCGCTTATGCGCATTCCGTCGTAATTAAGCGAACATCGCGATCGTACGGCCAAACGAACCGACATCCGAGATATTTTTGAGCATGTTTTGAGTTGCCAATACTTTAACTTCATTTTAGAGCCTTGAAATGGGGTTAACGGGGCTTATACGTGTCAAAAATGCATCGAAAACCAAGTTTTGGGCATGCAGGGGCTAAAAATGTAAATCTATCAAAGTTCTTAGGCCTGGGGCGTAAGCCCAAGCTTAAACTTTACGCGGCCCGCGTCAGTCCCCAAATGCAGTAACTCGTTTTTTTTTCAGCTGTTGCAGCCATTTAACCCCTCCAAAGGCCAATGCCAAGTGTTGATACCTTATGGTGAGTGGCCAATTTAGTCACCACAACTTTCCAACAAGTGTACGGCTTAGATCGTGCCGCCTTTTCCAAGAAACTATCCTAACGGTTCGGGAAATCCTATAAATACCCATCACATTTTCACTCATTTCTCACTAGAATCTGATCAATTGTGCTCTAAGTTGAAACCTTTGTTTCATACCTGAGCTATTTTGATCTAGATTAGCATTCGGGGACCCTTTGTAAGTGTTCCTTCGTTCTTTTATTGCTTTTCGAGTCCGAAAGTCAAACTTTGTTTGACTTTCTGCGTTGACCAGTTTATGGTCAATGCGAAGTTCATTCGAACTTCGCACGTGATTGTAATCACGATGGTTGTAGTCCCTTGTGACTATGCCTACTGATTACCACATTGTCTAGGGTCGTAAGGGTAAGCGATCTGATAAATCGCTTATACCTTCAAACCCGACCCATTTGGTCGATCATTAGGATCCGACCAAACACATTAGGTGACCATAGTATATAGGGAATAACCTTCCGAGGTTATACCTTATGGTCGCTCCGTTTAAGTAGTTGTACAATAGGTAGTTTATATGCCTTAGGTAAATTACCAAAATACCCCTTTGATGCCAAAATTCATTTTAAACATATGTGACATAACTTTTGACATCTAAACTGATTTGACGATAATATTAGACATGTTAAGGCATATTTTACTTGTCATAGGACTAGTTAGGCGGTCCGAACGCGTTTTACGCGAACGACGCGTTAAAGTAGCATAAGCTACCTAAACGGGTCGTAATGGGTCGTAAGCACTTAGATTAAGGTTTCATTTAGTATGTAGGCTTTGTTAAACCATATGACACGAGTCTCTATACTCGTTTGGTTTACGAACCCTCATTCTATCAGATCTTCCGATTTAGGTCCGGTTTATTAACATTGTTACCTATATTAGGTGCCGTTTGATATTCCGTGATCTCTAGCATTGCTTGGTGGTTATCTTAGGACTTCTGAGCAATCTCAAGTGAGTACATAGAACCCCTCTTTTACTGTTTTCCAAACGTTTTGGGGTGGAACACATGTGCCTACTTGTTACTTTCATGCTTTCCACGTTTTCATATCATATACCTGCTATGTTCATTAGTACATTATAGTACATGATTTAATTACATTTCATGCTATGTATGCCCATTGTGTGCGTACTTAGTACATTGTTTTACATTACATTTCATGCTATGTATGCCCATTGTGTGCGTACTTAGTACATTGTTTCACGTTACATTTTATGCTATGTATGCCCATTGTGTGCGTACTTAGTACATTGTTTTACATTACATTCTATGTTATGTATGTCCATTGTGTGCATACTTAGTACATTTATTATACATCACATGCTTACATTTTGGTATGACATTTGGGTTGTTTCAATGGGACAATACATTCATTAACATTGATCACGCCGTTCGTTAGTAGGTAGTGGTACCATAGGAATTGACAACTCCCGTTCCTGAAATCCTGGGTTTGTTTGGATTGGAAGGAATGACCGAATTCGATACACATAACTTAGATAAACCTTTAATTTGTTTAAGGGTTTATCGCCACAGTCTCAAGGCTTGAGTGTATGCATTTTCACAATACCGCATAAATGTTTGTATCAGTATAGCATGCATTGGTTCCACAAAACATAACTTTGATTTAAACCATGTTTTACTTCCGTACCTTGTTTTGTGCATTTTTACATATGGTTTAGTTGATATATTTTTCACTACCATACATGACATATTTGGATACACATTACATGATTTACATTAGACATAAACATTATGACTTTGATATACACAATTCATGATTTACATTAAACACAGACATTTGATATGGTTTACACAACAACATTTTGACACTTGATTATACATAAACAATTTACATAGGTGGTTTGGTTTGAGTAAGTGATTCAAGTAACAAGGCGTGTATAATATGATACAAGCATGGTGGATACGCCGCTGGTACTTCCTATATATAAGTGTTTGTATGGTATTACATAACGTAACTTAAATCATTTCAATATTTGACATATTACGTTTTACATAAACAACTTATTTTTCACAAGACATTGATTTACAAAACAACTTATCTTATACAAACTCATTTTATTTGGTTATTCATTTAACCTTACATTATACACTTACTTATACATATCATCAGATCTTATCGTTTTTCAAATGATTTACAAGACAAAGCAAATTACAAGGTTCATGACTGACTGTTATTAAACATTTTCTTAAACTTAAGTCATGAATCCTATTTTCACAAAACCTATGTATCTCACAGGCATTTTTATGCTGACGTACCTATTTTCACATGTGTTTTCAGGAGCTATTGCGTAAGATGATGATCGTGACACTAGGGCGGACCTGTGCCTTAGAGAAATAAAACGGAGATAGACTTAGTTTAATTATGTTATAAACTCTTTATTTCCTGTTTAAAGACAATGTAACTCTTATGTTGATAAATAAAATACAACTTTGTATGCCATGGTTATGAAACAATTAATTCTGTTACAACACTCCCCGACGTTTTCCGCCATGTTTTGTATGTTATACGTGGTCGGGGTGTGACAGAAGAGTTGGTATCAGAGCCAATGGTTATAGGGAATTAGGTTATTAGTAATGCTTTGACCTAGACTATAACTTTCTAGGACCCTAACACAAGTTATCTTGTGTTTAGATTTTAAAATATACACATCACCTATCCTTAGGTGATTATCAAAACAAGAACCAAAATTTTCCGAAACGATTTTTGAAAAACAATCTTCTGTTTTTGGATGATTTATTACAAGGTTTTGAACCCTCTATTGTAAGGTTTTGAACCCTCTGTTAAAAGGATTTGAACCCCTTTGAGTTTTCAAAATCTCGTCAAAGTTTTGGGTTCTAAATAGTGTGAACACGTGCAAACTGGAAGAGTGAATGCCTGTATCCTGGGTTTTCTGTCTAGGCAAGCACTTCGTATATATCTCATCAGACGCGAGACCAGTTGTGCTTACCTGGGAATTCTTGGGATGAGTGTTCACTTATAGGCGAGCATGTCTTCGCGATACATTATTTTGACCCATTTACTTTGATTAGTCACTGTGTGTCGTTTGTTTGCTCGGTGATGCGAACAAATGACCACCATCTTTGCCATTATCAATTTTTGAATCATCTCATTCTTTTCACCCAAACGTCTCACTCGTTTCCTTTCATGTTTCCTCTTTTAGAATGCCTCCTCGACGCGAACACCAGATAGCGACTGCCGAGCTGGCAGAAATCATTGCGCAGCAAATGGCTGCTCAATTCCCAAATTTCATTGCTCAAATGAACCAAGCCAACAACAACAATCATGCCCCATGCAAATTCAAGGATTTTAACTCGGCTAAACCACTCAAGTTTAGTGGTTCTGAGGGAGCGACTGGGCTTCTTCAATGGTTCGAGAGCATTGAGAATACTTTTCTCCACGTGCAGTGTCCTGACAATCGCAAGGTCGAGTTTTCTTCGAGTGTGTTTCAGAAGAGGGCTCTCACATGGTGGAACGGGGTTATGAGAGACCGTGGTGCAGAAGTTGCTCTGGCACAAACATGGGCTTAACTTAGGGCCCTTATGATGAGGGAGTTTTGTCCTCGTCATGAACAGCGAGCTTTGGAGAAGGAGTTTGATGACTTGAAGCAAGATAGTGGTGAGCATAGGGCGTATACTGATAGGTTTGAGGAGTTAAGTCTACTTTGCCCAACAATGGTTACCCCACTCGACAAGGCTTTCGAAAGATACATCGACGGCCTACCTGACTCAGTACAAGACATCATTACTGGTAGTAACCATGCCACCCTCCGTCAGGCGATCGAGTTAGCAGCGACATTGACTGAGTCGCAGATTCGGAAGAATAAGTTACACAGGAAGGGTGACAAGGGCAAGAAACAGTCGGCTGACAAGGGTGAGAGCAAGAAAGGTGAAAACAAGAATGGAAAGGATTCCGGTTCATCAAAAAGGTCAAGGAAGCGTAAGGCTTCCCAAAATTTTGCTGTCACTGCTCAAGCTAACCAGGCAGCTCCCAACCAACCCGCACAGCCTCCAGCGAAGAAACCTTATGCAGGAAATGCACCTTTTTTTTTGGGTAAAGGGTTACCGCGGTAAATTTTATAAATCAACCAAATAAGTACAAGGGTGTGTCAGAGTGAACACACCAACTAGACTTGGCATACCAAGACTAGGAACCAAACAAGAAAAACAACCAGAAAGTTAACATGCAAAAGCAACAACCATAAACACAAACAGCCCTAAAACAAACCACACGAACAACTAGAAATGTAAGCTTCTAGCCCGGGTCTTCTTCCTCATCATTAGAGTAAATCTTCCATGCCGTTAATAATCTATTCCAGCTATCCCTCCCACGAAACTTGAGCCCCATAATCTTCAAACGGACTGTGCTCCTGATCATCTCCATCACCGCCTCAACTGTGTTTTGTTTCTGAGAAAATAATCTATTATTTCTTTCTTGCCAAATAAAATACGTCGTAGCCGCAATCAGAATTTTGGCCACAATCACATCCATGTTCTTCGAAGAAGCCTTTAGATCCATCCATGCAACAATAGATCCCCACGAGTCATCAACACTCTCCAAGTTAACCAAATCTTTGACCTTATTCCAAACTTTCGCTGAAAAACTGCATTGGAAGAAAAGGTGATCGCGCGAGTCACGTCCATGGCAACAAAGCGGGCAACACATAAGCCTAAGATTCGTATCACTTCCTGCTTCCCAACTCGAAAGACGGTCTTGAGTTTTGAGTTTATTCCTAATAACCAACCACATATGGAACGAGTGCCTCGGAATACACTGTGAAAACCATATCATATTAGACCATGTAACCGTATCCCCTCGGCCCCTAATGTTGTTCCACACTTCCTTTGAGCTGAAATAGCTTTCTTTACCCTCCAAATCTTTCCATGTAAGTTTATCAGGAACATTGTGAACAATATTTGGGGTTTGCAAATTTATCAATACCGGAAATAGGTCATACCACGCTTGCGGCCATCTCCACTGGCCTGAATCGTCTACTAAATCAGCAACCGTAGACTTCATATTAAATCCTGCATTAGAAATAATTCTCGGTGTAATGAATGATGTAAATGGACTCAATGGGCACCAATTATCACACCAAATGTTAGTTTGGGCACCACTTCGGATCATAATACCAAGATACGGACGAACCAAGTTGCGGATAGATAAAATTTTACGCCACCCCCAGCTCATACTACCTCTACTCGGAATCTCCCAAAAACTTCTACCCTTTAATTTGTAGGAGTGGATCCACTGAACCCACAAAGATTGCCGTTTCGATAAGATGCAACAATCACCATCAGCCGCAACTTCCGTGCCGTTTCTGTACTAACTGTGGGAAGTTAGGCCATCTTGCCAATGTTTGTCGGTTTGCTCAGAACCCGGCTCAACAAGTTGCTCAGCCTCCTGCTCAGCAACAGGGTCAAGCTGCACGACCACACTACCCACCAGGTGCTTGTTATAACTGTGGGGATCTGACCCACTACCATAATCAATGTCCAAGATTGGTGAATGCTAACCAAAATCAGAATCAGGCTCAGGCTCGAGGGCGAGCTTTTAACTTGAATGCCCAAGAGGCGCAGGCGGACGATAATGTGGTGAACGGTACGTTCTTTATTAATAATCAGCCTGCATCTGTTCTTTTTTATTCGGGTGCCGATAAGAGTTTTGTATCATTGTCTTTTGAGCCAATGCTTCGCGTGTCTAGAACGAAACTAGGTAAACCTTTGACAGTAGAAGTTGCTAATGGCGAACCCATTGTTCTTAATTCTGTTCTTCGCAACTGTCAGTTAAACCTTAACGACCATCTTTTTCCTATCGACCTCACGCCTATGCAACTTGGAAGCTTCAACGTTATAGTGGGTATGGATTGGTTATCCAAGCATCGCGTAGAGGTAGTTTGTTTTGAGAAGATTGTTCGTGTGCCGCTTTCGACAGGCGAGATCCTACAGGTGCAAGGTGAGAAACCTACTGGTGGTCTCAAACTCATGTCTTGTTTTAAAGCTCGGAAGTATCTGCGAAAGAACTATGTAGCCTTCTTGGCACATGTTACAGCAGATAAGGGCAAAGGTAAGTCTATTCAAGATATCCCTGTTGTTAGGGATTATCCTGAGGTGTTTCCTGAAGAGTTACCTGGTCTACCTCCAGCACGCCAAGTCAAGTTCCGCATTGACCTCGTACCTGGTGCAAATCCCATTGCCAGAGCTCCATATCGTCTTGCTCCATCTGAGATGCAAGAGTTGTCTAAGCAGCTTCAGGAGCTCTCTGACAAAGGTTTTATACGTCCTAGCTTTTCACCTTGGGGTGCTCCCGTCCTTTTTGTCAAGAAGAAGGATGGATCTTTTAGGATGTGTATCGATTATCGTGAGCTTAACAAGCTTACCATCAAGAATCGATATCCCCTACCTCGCATCGATGATCTCTTTGATCAGTTACAAGGCGCTTCTTATTTTTCGAAGATAGATCTGCGATCTGGATATCATCAACTTCGGGTGCATGAAGAAGATATTCCCAAGACAGCATTCCGCACTCGATATGGGCATTATGAGTTCACAGTCATGCCATTCGGTTTGACTAATGCTCCGGCTGTTTTCATGGACTTAATGAATAGGGTCTGCAAGCCTTATTTGGATCTTTTCGTCATTGTTTTTATTGACGACATCTTGATTTATTCTAAGACGCGAGCTGATCAAGAGCAACATTTTCGTCTTACTCTGGAACTCCTAAAGAAAGAGCAACTTTTCGCCAAATTCTCCAAGTGTGAATTCTGGCTTAAAGAAGTTCAATTTTTGGGGCATATTATCAACGAACAAGGTATTCATGTAGATCCCTCCAAGATTAGTGCGATTAAGGATTGGGATACGCCTACTACTCCTACTGAGGTTCGTTCTTTTCTTGGTCTAGCGGGTTATTATCGCCGCTTCATTGAGAACTTCTCAAAGATTGCAGTTCCTCTAACTGCTCTAACTCAGAAGAACAAGCCCTTTGATTGGGGATTCAAACAAGAGGAAGCATTTCTGACTTTGAAACAGAAACTTTGCGATGCGCCTGTTCTGACTTTGCCTGAGGGCAATGATGATTTCGTCGTTTATTGTGATGCATCTAAATTGGGTCTTGGCTGTGTCCTGATGCAAAGGAACAAAGTCATAGCATATGCATCGAGGCAGCTGAAGATACATGAGAAGAACTACACCACTCATGATCTTGAGTTGGGTGCAGTTGTTTTCGCCCTAAAGATCTGGAGACACTATTTGTACGGTACAAAATGTGTGGTTTTCACGGACCACAAAAGTCTTCAGCATATCTTCAACCAGAAAGAACTCAACATGAGGCAACGACGCTGGGTTGAGCTCCTAAACGACTACGACTACGAAATTCGCTACCATCCTGGTAAGGCGAATGTCGTGGCCGATGCATTGAGTCGTAAGGAAGGAACTAAGCTTCATTGTGTTCGTTTTCAATCTGTTATTCAAGCTCGATCCGATATACAAGCCCGCATTTCTCAGGCTCAACAATTCTGTGTTTCACAAGGTTTGATGGATAAGGAATTTCCCTATCACATAACACCTGATCTAGAACTGAAGGACAATGGATCATATTACTTCATGGACCGTTTGTGGGTCCCAAGCCAGGATGATCTTCGTACCCTGCTTATGGATGAAGCCCATAAGTCTCATTATTCTATTCATCCGGGCTCAGATAAGATGTATAAGGATCTTCGTACTCATTATTGGTGGCCGGGTATGAAGAAAGACATCGCCTTATATGTATCAAAATGCCTTACTTGTCTTAAGGTTAAGGCTGAACATCAGCGTCCTTCTGGTTTATTGGTGCAACCAGAGATCCCAGTTTGGAAATGGGAAAACATTACTATGGATCTCATTACTAAACTTCCGCGCACAAAGAAGGGTCATGATGCCATCTGGGTAGTCGTTGATCGTCTTACAAAGTCAGCGCATTTCTTGCCAATCCGTGAGGATTTTCCTGCTGACAAACTTGCAAAAATCTATGTGGATGAAATTGTAGCTCGACATGGTGTTCCTTTGAACATCATTTCTGACAGAGATGCTCGTTTCACTTCTCATTTTTGGAGAACCATGCAATCTGCTATGGGGACCCAACTTAATCTGAGCACAGCTTATCATCCGCAAACGGATGGTCAATCTGAAAGAACAATCCAGACTCTGGAGGATATGCTTAGAGCTTGTGTGATCGACTTTGGTGGTAGTTGGAATTCACATCTTCCGTTAATTGAATTCTCCTACAACAACAGTTATCACACCAGCATCAAAATGGCTCCTTTCGAAGCTCTCTATGGTCGAAAATGTCGTTCACCAGTCTGCTGGAATGAGATCGGCGAGGCTCAACTTACTGGACCTGCCCTCATTTTAGAGACAACTGACAAGATAAAGAAAGTTCGTGATAACCTTCAGACAGCTAGAAGCCGTCAAAAGAGTTACGCGGACCCAAAACGCAAACCCTTGGAATTTCAAGTCGGTGATCGAGTATTACTTAAGGTCTCACCTTGGAAAGGTGTGATCAGATTTGGAAAGAAAGGAAAACTTGCACCTAGATACGTTGGACCATTCAAGATCGTCGAAAGAATCGGTAAGGTAGCCTACAGACTTGAGTTACCTCCTGAACTTGGAAATGTTCATCCAACTTTTCACGTGTCCAATCTCAAGAGGTGTTTAGCTGATGAGAACCTCCACATACCGCTTGACGAAATTCGTGTTGATAAGACACTGAAATTTGTTGAGAAACCTGTGGAAATCATGGAACGTGAAGTCAAGTGGCTCAAACGCAAGCGCATTCCTTTGGTAAAAGTTCGCTGGGAAGCTAAACGTGGACCCGAGTTTACTTGGGAACGCGAAGATCAAATGAAGGCGAAATATCCGCATCTTTTTCCACGAGTTTCCTCTAAATAAATTTCGGGACGAAATTTCCACAAGTAGGGGAGACTGTAACATCTGTGCTTGTAATCATTGTGAACAGTTCGATTATCAATAAAACAATGTTATTTGATCCCAATGTTCGTTTGTTTATGTTTTACATTTTTCATGTTTTGACTTTTGTCCAATTTCAAACTCTATATCGCTTTCTGGAGAGTTATACGCAAACTGGTGCGTAAACGTAACCAGTTTAATGCAACAAATACTTCGGAACATCAACATATACTTAACATACCTTAGATAACCTTTACATAACTTAGAAATAAGTTTTGAAGGCTTTGGTATGGCAAAAACAAGTTAATTCGCTTACAGGGACTAAACTTGACAAACTACGAAAGTATGCCAATTTGAACTGTAACGAACATTCCGGAACATGACCATAAGTTAAACATACCATAAATATCCTTTACATATCTTAGAAATAGGCTTTGAGGGGTTCGGTATGCTAAAATAAACTTTTGGGTCATTCAGGGACTAAAAGCGTCGAAAAGTGCCCAAGTTTGCATTTTCGTGCATAACTTACGTTCTGAATACATCCGGACATCCAAAAATTTATGTAAGCACTAAAACATTTTATTTTAGTGTTTGGTATAAGAAAAATCCATTCGTCACGCCATTTGGATCGTTTTTCGCGCTTATGCGCATTCCGTCGTAATTAAGCGAACATCGCGATCGTACGGCCAAACGAACCGACATCCGAGATATTTTTGAGCATTTTTTGAGTTGCCAATACTTTAACTTCATTTTAGAGCCTTGAAATGGGGTTAACGGGGCTTATACGTGTCAAAAATGCATCGAAAACCAAGTTTTGGGCATGCAGGGGCTAAAAATGTAAATCTGTCAAAGTTCTTAGGCCTGGGGCGTAAACCCAAGCTTAAACTTTACACGGCCCGCGTCACTCCCCAGATGCAGCAACTCGTTTTTTTTTTCAGCTGTTGCAGCCATTTAACCCCTCCAAAGGCCAATGCCAAGTGTTGATACCTTATGGTGAGTGGCCAATTTAGTCACCACAACTTTCCAACAAGTGTACGGCTTAGATCGTGCCCCCTTTTCCAAGAAACGATCATAACGGTTCGGGAAATCCTATAAATACCCATCACATTTTCACTCATTTCTCACTAGAATCTGATCAATTGTGCTCTAAGTTGAAACCTTTGTTTCATACCTGAGCTATTTTGATCTAGATTAGCATTCGGGGGCCCTTTGTAAGTGTTCCTTCGTTCTTTTATTGCTTTTCGAGTCCGAAAGTCAAACTTTGTTTGACTTTCTGCGTTGACCAGTTTATGGTCAATGCGAAGTTCATTCGAACTTCGCAACGTGATTGTAATCACGATGGTTGTAGTCCCTTGTGACTATGCCTACTGATTACCACGTTGTCTAGGGTCGTAAGGGTAAGCAATCTGATAAATCGTTTATACCTTCGAACCCGACCCATTTGGTCGATCATTAGGATCCGACCAAACACATTAGGTGACCATAGTATATAGGGAATAACCTTCCGAGGTTATACCTTATGGTCGCTTCGTTTAAGTAGTTGTATGATAGGTAGTTTATATGCCTTAGGTAAATTACCAAAATACCCCTTTGATGCCAAAATTCATTTTAAACATATGTGACATAACTTTTGACATCTAAACTGATTTGGCGACAATATTAGACATGTTAAGGCATATTTTACTTGTCATAGGACTAGTTAGGCGGTCCGAACGCGTTTTACGCGAATGACGCGTTATAGTAGCATAAGCTACCTAAACGGGTCGTAATGGGTCGTAAGCACTTAGATTAAGGTTTCATTTAGTATGTAGGCTTTGTTAAACCATATGACACGAGTCTCTGTACTCGTTTGGTTTACGAACCCTCATTCTATCAGATCTTCCGATTTAGGTCCGGTTTATTAACATAGTTACCTATATTAGGTGCCGTTTGATATTCCGTGATCTCTAGCATTGCTTGGTGGTTATCTTAGGACTTCTGAGCAATCTCAAGTGAGTACATAGAACCCCTCTTTTACTGTTTTCCAAACGTTTTGGGGTGGAACACATGTGCCTACTTGTTACTTTCATGCTTTCCATGTTTTCATATCATATACCTGCTATGTTCATTAGTACATTATAGTACATGATTTAATTACATTTCATGCTATGTATGTCCATTGTGTGCGTACTTAGTACATTGTTTTACATTACATTTCATGCTATGTATGCCCATTGTGTGCGTACTTAGTACATTGTTTCACGTTACATTTTATGCTATGTATGCCCATTGTGTGCGTACTTAGTACATTGTTTTACATTACATTCTATGCTATGTATGTCCATTGTGTGCATACTTAGTACATTTATTATATATCACATGCTTACATTTGGGTATGACATTTGGGTTGTTTCAATGGGACAATACATCCATTAACATTGATCACGCCGTTCGTTAGTAGGTAGTGGTACCATAGGAATTGACAACTCCCGTTCCTGAAATCCTGGGTTTGTTTGGATTGGAAGGAATGACTGAATTCGATACACATAACTTAGATAAACCTTTAATTTGTTTAAGGGTTTATCGCCACAGTCTCAAGGCTTGAGTGTATGCATTTTCACAATACCGCATAAATGTTTGTATCAGTATAGCATGCATTGGTTCCACAAAACATAACTTTGATTTAAACCATGTTTTACTTCAGTACCTTGTTTTGTGCATTTTTACATATGGTTTAGTTGATATATTTTTCACTACCATACATGACATTTTTTGATACACATTACATGATTTACATTAGACATAAACATTATGACATTGATATACACAATTCATGATTTACATTAAACACAGACATTTGATATGGTTTACACAACAACATTTTGACACTTGATTATACATAAACAATTTACATGGGCGGTTTGGTTTGAGTAAGTGATTCAAGTAACGAGGCGTGTATAATATGATACAAGCATGGTGGATACGCCGCTGGTACTTCCTATATATAAGTGTTTGTTTGGTATTACATAACGTAGCGTTACTTAAATCATTTCAATATTTGATATATTACGTTTTACATAAACAACTTATTTTTCACAAGACATTGATTTACAAAACAACTTATCTTATACAAACTCATTTTATTTGGTTATTCATTTAACCTTACATTATACACTTACTTATACATATCATCAGATCTTATCGTTTTTCAAATGATTTACAAGACAAAACAAATTACAAGGTTCATGACTGACTGTTATTAAACATTTTCTTAAACTTAAGTCATGAATCCTATTTTCACAAAACCTATGTATCTCACAGGCATTTTTATGCTGACGTACCTATTTTCACATGTGTTTTCAGGAGCTATTGCGTAAGATGATGATCGTGACACTAGGGCGGACCTGTGCCTTAGAGACATAAAACGGAGATAGACTTAGTTTAATTATGTTATAAACTCTTTATTTCCTGTTTAAAGACAATGTAACTCTTGTGTTGATAAATAAAATACAACTTTGTATGCCATGGTTATGAAACAATTAATTCTGTTACAACACTCCCCGATGTTTTCCGCCACGTTTTGTATGTTATACGTGGTCGGGGTGTGACATCTTCTGTGGAGGAGAAGTAGCACTAGGCAAGTAACTTATTTCACTAGTTGAGATACACAGATTACTCAAGGTTGTACGAGTTGTAATAGTAGTTGAAAGGACCTTTGAATACACATTGGACCTTGGAAATCACAATCTTAATGGGCCTATACCAGAGAATCTTGCTGACTTGGCTTATCTACAATGCCTAGTTCATTCTCATAATAATCTATCCGGGTCGATTCCTTCCAAGTCATCTTTGTCTTTTTCTTGAGTTAATATACCAGATCTGAGCTACGCTCAACATCGTGGAGTTTTTTATCTGTCTTACAATAAGTTGTCTGGGACCATACCTGGGGAACTGTGTGGTCGTGGTAGATCTTTTGATAAGCAATAACATGCTTTCTGGATCAATTCCAAGATCACTCTCTCGCCTGATAAATCTTACAACGTTGGATTTATCTAGGAATTTGCTTACTGGTCTCATTCCTTCGGAGTTTGGCGATTCGCTTAAGCTTCAAGGCTTGTATCTGGGAAAGAATCAGCTTTCTGGCACCATCCCTGAAAGGTTGGGGCGTTTGAGCAGTTTGGTAAAGCTGAACTTTACTAGTAATAAGAATTTATCTGGTCTAGTACCAACAAGTTTTGGTAACTTGAAAGGGCTGACTCATTTAGATTTGAGTTCTAATGAGCTCAGTGGTGAGCTTCCTTCATAGCCTTCATAGATAGAGTAGAGAGAAATGGGAGTAAGCCTTTGTTATTCCGTTCTTATTGCTTAGTTCTTGTCAATCTCTATCTATCAAAATAGACCCTCTTTTAAACGAAAAAAGATCAGTCCATATAACTAGATCGGAAAATTCATACATGAAGGGGTGAGGCTTGAGTCTACTTTCTATAACAAAAGTAGAGTAGAAAGAAGACTCACTACTCAATTCGAAGGCGACACGCCTTGCTGCCTTTATGAGGATTTCCCTTCTTTGCTTCGTTTGTTTGAAATAGGACCGGGCCGGGTAGAATCCGGTTGGAAAGAAAGAAAGAAACCGCCGGAGTTGGGGATTGTCTTGTCCTCCTCACTGAGCCCAAAGAAGGTGGCTCTGCCACTAAGTAGGCCGACAGAGAGGGCATCAAATGCCTAAACAAGACAAGAACCAACTATATGTTTAACACAAACTTTTTGGTCCTCCCTCTAGCACACGTGTGACAACCCTCACAATTACAGATATCCGTACAATTAATTAATATTAACTTTGTGCTTAATGACTGTGCTAGAATTACAATTGACGAGTTAAACTGCTTTATGAATTCTGCATCATACATATATATGCATCACATTCATACTGTCACTCCATTTGTTACACACAAACTTTAGTGATGAACTTGATGCACAAAACACAGTTAGTACGGTGAACAGATAACTCAGAAACATGCTGACAATGCCAACACAAAGACAAACAATAGGTTGAGGGACCTATTTGACATTCTTTGAAACTTGCTTGAAGTTATTACTTTTAATTTCGAGGACTAAAACCGTCATTATTTGAAAACTCAAAAGTTTAGGGTCCTAATTGTCATTTTTAAAACTTATATTTCAAATAAAATAAAGATATTTATTTTTGAAATAAAAGTATAGGGTCCATTTAGTCATTTATTTAAACTTGAACTCCAGGGACCAATTTAGATAATTTGAAACTATTTTTAACAAGAAATCCTAACCGGGTTAAATTATCTTATAAGGTTCTCTTATTTAAAGACTAACCTAGTTAGTTAATTAAGTTAACTGTTACAGGGACCATTGGTTTAAATAATGGAACCTCAGGGACTAAAATGTAAATAAGGTTTAATTCAAATAAAAAGGGGAAAACCCCTTTGAACCGGTTAGGTGTGAGACTCGAACCCGCGCCCCTCCATACATACACACACGCGCAAACCAGCTGGACTACCAGCAACAATGTGTTATATATCAGATCGTATAATATATATAAACAAGTTAAAACCGAACTGAATTATTGAACCAGTTCAGCAAGTCGCGGACATGAACAAAAACTCACCAAAATCGATTTTAATCAATTATTTCGATCTGTAAGCTTACCCACATGTTTCCTAACCGATTTCCCACTCATTTAATCATTCAATCGACACATCTTAGTGCCCTTACGGCCATAATTGAACTTTTTATTTAAAAATTAAAAGTGGACCAAGAACACTACGATTTGTCGAATATGAGATCAAATTGATGGGCTATATAAGTTCATTAACTCCATACGAACATCCTACACCTTTCAAATTACACAAACACATCGAAAACACCTTCTGATTCATCTCTGCAAGTCTCGCCGGAATCCACTCGCCGGAATTCGTTCGATACGTCACTTCCAACCGATACCGGAGCTGTTTTACTCGACTAATAGGTATATCTACGTTTATATAATGTTCCTGCAAGTTTAATTTGAATATAGTTCAGATTTGATCACGTAATTATCGAGTTTGACTTCTGTTGACTTAAATTGGGGAAGATGATGAACAGTAGTTTTATTTTTTTTGTATATATTTAACAGTTTATTCATTAATTTCTAGTAAATCTGTCAGTTAAAGTCCGAAATTTTTAACATGTATACTTTAATTACTAATTCAATTATTAAAAATATTATGTAAGTCAAAATGCTTATAAAACTATTTTTTTATAAATTAAAAATAGTTTAATCTTTACAAAATTATAATAATTCAAATTTAATGAATTAATTATTGAAATTTTTATAGTAATTATTTTACATGTTGGACTTTACAAAAATAATATTGTTACTGATATTTTATGTAAATTTGATATTTATATAAATAAATCAGTATTTATACTTATTTATATAGTTTAATCTAGTGTAATTAAATTATATAACTATATAATTTTGATCCAAAATTATTTCTATGACAAAGTATGCATTATTCTGAGTTTATATAAATTTAGAATCTGAATTTTTATTATGTTTAATTATTTAGATAATTAAACTTATATAAACTTATTTATTGTTATCATAATCATTTTAATTCATTTTATTTATTTAAAATGATTCCAAGGCCATAATAATTATTTTAAATCAGTGATATTCAAATTCAATAATTAAAAATGTTATTTTTAATTATTCAGATTTAATATAATTATTTTGATAATTAGTTATGTAATTATCATATATTTCACAAGATCCTTCTGTTAATCTAAACACTATCAAATACAATAAATGCTCAATAAATTCCGTCAACACTATACGACCTCAATATTGATACCTTATTCTTGTTCATGTACGATTCATTAGGACAACTTTGAGTTTTCTTATCATCAGACACCTTAATCTTGACTTACGTATTCGAAATCGCTTGAAATCAAGGTGAGTTCATGTCCCCCTTTTCTTTTAACTGTTTTCAGTTTTATACTTCGGGGGTGGAATACATGTTACAACTATTACAGACATTTTATACATGGTATGGTTAGCTTAAGGAGGGTTTTACTACTAGACTGTGAAAGGTGGCACAACACTTAAAGCCATTAATCCTCGTTGTAGGACCGAGGGACATGAGTGATAGATCTATTTGGGTGTAGCGAGCCCACACCCATGGGATCGGGGCAACCCATAGAGGTGACTATGTCTTCCAGCCGGAAGCCCGGTACAAATTTGCTAGGTTTGAGTTTTCCTGCATCTTGTCACACTTACCAGTGGCTTTGCAACCCATTGGTGACTTCTTTTATTTCCTTATTGCTACATACCAGGGACATTTATACACACAAGACATATTTTAAAGGATTGTACATACAGACTTACACATGAACTCGCTCAACTTTTTGTTGATTTTTCAAACTACATGTATTTCAGGGAACTAGCAGGATCTGGCAGGGTATGCATGTGTCTAGCTGCGTTGGTTAATTGATGTCATCCAGAGTTGTGAAGTTTGAGAGGTGTAACCTACTCCTGGACGGGTTACATGTCTCTAAACCTCGTCTTATCCAAAGTCTTTTATGTGTCTTATGAACACGTTTTAAATAATGTATGGTTTGTAACTATTTCAAGTGTCGATGTTTCTAAACAATGATATTGTGGTATTTTCTCACTTTAATTAATGGATGAACATCTCGTATTTTTATCATATAGCATTGTTGTGATTGTTGCTATGGTATTATAAAGTCACACCAAATAAACCCACGCTTCCGCAAAAGCCAGGGTGTGACAACACGGGGATCGGCCCTACGCACCGAGGGTGAAGCGTAGAGGTCACTTTAGCTTGTTGTACCAGAGTGGTTCATCGTCAAAAGAACAACAATGGCTTGTAGCATTTCCTATTGATTTGTCTAGGGGATGGGATGTAAAAGAAGGCTTTAGCGTCTAAAGGCAGGGGTGAGCTTTCTCGCTATACCTCGCTCTTCTTTTATCCCGCCTGCTTTCTTATCCCTGTTCCGTAAATTTAGTATGTAGACAGTTATTTGCTCTGACTAGTTTTTTAGTGCAAAAAAGGACCAATGACGACCCTATCCTAAAGGAGAAGAAGGAGTAGGAGCAGAGCGGAGAATCTCTATTGATTCCAGCCGAGAAGACTAGTGAAAGGAAGGATCAAGAATGTTATATATTTCAGGAGCTAGATCAGTTGCCGATGAACAAGTAAGAATTGCCTCAACAAAAATAGATGGAATTGGGCCTAACAAAGCCATTATGGTTCATTATCGATTAGGTATCAGTGGGAACATAAAGATAAAAGAATTAACTAAGTATCAGATCGACCAAATTGAACAAATGATAGGTCAAGATCATGTTGTTCATTAGGAATTGAAGAGGGGAGAACGAGCAGACATCGAACGATTAATTTCTATTTCTTGTTATCGTGGAATTCGTCATCAAGATAGATCACCCTTACACGGTCAACGAACTCATACTAATGCTAGGACTTGTCGCAAGCAAATTCGGAAATGAAAGAAGTATACCGAAAGCCTTGGTACTTGTCTGATTAATCACACTGATAGCTTCAATAGTTCACTAAAATTTTATTTGGGGATTTCATCGGTTACTAATCCAGTATCGATATAGTAGGCCTCCTTGGCCACTCCACTAGTGGCCCGACTTCGTCCTAGAAGCTACTGCTTCCGCCTTTCTAGGCTTCGCTCTAGCTCATGACTGGTATATGGATCTCTCTATGTAGTGATCGTCCTTCTAGAAGCTTCGCCAGAAGCGACTAGTCGCTTCCCGAATGCCTCTTTCCTTCGCTACTAGGAGAGTCGCTAGCTTGCTTGCATTCTAGAAACGGTAGCTTCCGCGCCCTTCTTGCCTACTGAAAGGGATGTGAATGATCGTGACAGCTCTTAAAATCCTATTCAGTCTGATTAGATATGTCACTGAAAGAAAGTGATTATGTTCCCTCTCTTTTTTTAGGATTCTGAGGATGGGCCGGCCCATCCTAACATCATTTATGAGGAGCCGGACGACGAAGCCTCCTCTTCAGATAAAGATGTCTCCGACGCAACTCTCCTGGCAAGAAAAACTTGATCTATTTATCTTTTTTACGGGTTCGGTCAGGAGGGACAAAAGAGAGATGCTTTCTATCAGTTAAAAGCAGATATCCCATGCTCCTACGGTCCGCTTACCGAGGAATAGAAAGGAAGGACCCGGGGCCAGAGCAAGTTGGGTTGGGGTATAGAGACGTAAGCGCGGTGGGGGGTGACAAAGGACGTGCTCGTACGGTTCATATAAGGAAATTAAAAAGTCATTGATTGTTGGGAACTTTCACTCCTCTATATTTGAAATATGCCTTTCTAGGAGCATTACGATCTGCAGCTCAAATGGTCCCTTATGAAGTCTCTATTTGTCTTATTCTTATTGTGCGCCTTGTGAGCGCGTTTGGATCCGTGAAGGAAATCGCTCGGATGTTCCCCTAACCCAACCCGGGAACGGACCGGAGGGAACCGCAGCATGGGGAATGTTCGCGTCTCGTCGCAAGGCTCATTTTGAGTTGTGGGTCATAGGGCGGGCAACTTTATCTTATCAAGGGCCGGGGCACAAGGGTCCTAGTAATCCAGGTGTGAAGAAGCCCAGAGGTGACTGTAATGAGCAGAAATCTCACTCATCGGCCTAAACGACAAGCAAACACTCGAACGTGAGAGCAAGGGATCACCCAACGAATGGATGAGCTCAAAGGGAGGAGGAGAGAAGGGGCAAGAACCATGTTTTCAGAGAAGTGGCGGTCCGAATCTTATCTGAATTGCGAGAATAACTGACTAAGCCGTGCCATAAGGGGTCATTCTCCAAACGGGACACCTTTAGGTTGTTAAAGTAGGTTGGGTGACAGATCGGCCATAGGAGTACTCCGGGATATAAACCAGAGCAACAAAAGTGGAGAATACGGCGATGCCGCCCGTTTTCATTTCGTGGAAGTCCCCGACAGAGGAAAGGGCTGTAGGTGATGACGCGTTCTGCTTCTTATCTAGAGAGGGGCGCTGAAATCCTTTCTATGGGCTCGTGCGTGGCAGCTGGTATAGATGAAGAAAGGCGGACCACTTGAACGGGACCTATTCTCTTAATAAGCGGCAAAGCGGAATAGAAAAGCACGGACGAGCAACATGCAGGGAAACTTGCATGTGTGGTTCTGGCTGGGGACCCCGGTATACTGTACTAATATGTGTAGGTCCCCGTAATTCGAGTGAGATTGTCATCGCGCAAAAGCAGATATGGTCTGGTATTCCCTTGTTCCCTGTATTGGTTATGTTCTTTATTTCTTGTCTAGCAGAAAATAATCGAGCTCCGTTTGATCTTCCAGTAGCGGAAGCTGAATCAGTTGCAGGCTATAATGTAGAATATGCGCGGGATGCGATCCTTAATAGTTAACTGTTGGCGGAAGCCAATGTCCCGGGGTCCCGGGGACTCATTCTGACTGAAACAAGGGGCGGGTCTTTACCAACTGAAAAATATGCTATTTTAGGGAAGCCAAAAAACGTGAGCGCCTAGCGCGAGCCTTATTGAAAAGGCCCTTTACTAAAAACATAGAAGGTAAGGCCGGCTTTCGAGCTGTAGCTTTACAACCATAGGGCTTAGATAGGCCCTTATTATTATATTAGTAAGATAGGTTGCTTGAGCGCATTTTGACCCTTTCTATTAGTAAGGTTGTCATATCGATCAAGGCAAAACTTGAGTTTGATTGCAGGGCGTGCGTTAGAACTTTACTAAGAAGATAGAAGGGGCTTTTCTTGTTTAGTAAAGTCTCGCTTTTTGATAGGAGTATGTCACACCCCGACCGCGTAAAATAACAAACCGCGGCAGAAACATCGGGGAGTGGAGCGACAGAATTATTGTTTCACAACACATGGATTGAAAAGTTTCATTTTAATGAAATATTAAGTGATTAACATTGTCTTGAAAATCAAGATAAAATACAACCACATCATCTATCATTGTTATTAAGTCACTAAGGCCACGTCCGATCCTAAGTGAGCATGCATCCTAGTAGCAATCAACATCATCAAACACCACCTGAAACATATGTAAAAATAAAGGCAGCATAAAAATGCCGGCGAGCACATAGGTTTTTTAAGAGTGTCAGATTCATGGCTCGTTTACATGTTGCAATACCTCGTTTGACTACAAGATTCGATAATTGAAAACCATGTTTTGTAAAATGTTTGTATTGTAATATGAGTAACCAACTCAAAACAAATTGGTTGTAGTTTATAAAACCTTGATGCCATGAATCTTAACCCAAAACATTTGTTTATGTAAACCAAATTGTAATCGTTCTCGTATTAAAACTCGTATGGTTTATATCATATAGTAAACATCGTTGCGTGTCATTGTTTTAAATCGTTCTTCCAAGTGAACTAAATAACGCCACGGAATGAAATATGATAAAAGCACTTATATATAAGAAGTACTAGAGGCTTATCTATCATGCTTTTATCATATTACAACCGTCCCGTTATCTAATCACATACCAAAAACCCATCGTTTAAATCGTTTAACTCGTTCGTGTTATAGACAATCGTTCATTTCTTTAATCGTTCAAATTGTTCCAAATCGTTCGAGTCGTTCAAATCGTTCAATCATTCATGTTTTAATTGTGAAACCTAACTTTTGGTCGTCTTGTGAATACATTCAAACCTTCTTAACTCTTCCATCGTTCAACTCGTATTAACAAACCACCAAAGGGTAAGTTATCAATCATCAGGTTCAGTCGTTATCCACATAACCCCCATACATAACCATGGTGGTAGTCCGATAACGGGATTTGTCAGATCCTATTGTGCCATAACATACTACTGGTCGGCTTGATCATTGTTAATGAATGTTATTCGTTATGTAAATTGTCACACCCCGACCGCGTTAAAACAACGAAACCGCGGCGGAAACGTCGGGGAGTGTTGTAACAGAATTATTGTTTCACAACCATGGATACAAAAGTTTCGTTTTATTGAATTATTAGATAAATTACATTGTCTTTAAACCAAACAAACAAGTTACATATCGTCTATCATTGTTATTATGTCACTAAGGCCTCGTCCAGATCCTATGTGAACATACATCCTAGCAATCAACATCATGCATCACCACCTGAAACATATGTAAAAACAAAGTCAGCAAAGAAATGCTGGCGAGCACATAGGTTTTATGAGAGTATTGAATTCATGGCTCGTTTATATGTTGCAGTACCTCATTAGACTACAAGATTCAAAAGTACAAACCTTGTTTTGAAAAGTGTATTGCAACATGATTAACCAACTCAAATCAAATTGGTTATAGTTAATAAAATCTCGTAGCCATGATTCTTAACCCCAAAACATTTGTTTTAGTAAACCAACTCGTAAAACATATCGTAAAAACTAGTTAATAAAACTCGTATGGTTTATATCATTTCGAAAACCTCGTTGTGTGACATCGTTTCAAAATCGTTTCCCAAGTGAACTAAATAATGACACGAAATATAATATGATAAAAGCACTTATATATAAGATGTACCAACGGCGTATCTACCATGCTTTTATCATGCTACACCCATCCCATTATCTAATCACTACCCAAAACCAAATCGTTTATCCAATTCGTTTATCTCGTCTAAGTCGTATCAAATCGTTTAACTCGTCCCAAAATCGTTTTCGTTTTAATTGTGAAACTACTTATGGTCGTCTCGCTAATAACATTCAAACCTTCGTGACTCGACTATCTCGAAACTCGCATTAACAAACCACCCAAGGGTAAGTTAACAATCATCAGATTCGGTCGTTACCTACATAACCCCCACACATAACCATGGGTGTAGTCTGATAACGGGATTTGTCAGATCCTATGGTACCATAACCTAATACTGGTCGGCTTGATCAATGTTAATGAATGTCATTCGTTATGTAACTACAACCAACAAGTTCGTTCACATTATCGAAATCGTTATTAGTTTAATATAAACCATTTTAATCACTTTTGAAACCATCGTTTAAACCTCGAAATCATTTAACACATATGAATCACCCCAAAACAATTGAAAATAGTAAAATAGGGGAACTATGTACTCACATCGAAGTGCAAAGTATCCTCAATCTAAAGAACTCAACAAGCTCAGGCTAATTAAGGAAACTCAAGCAGCACCTAGTAATCGAATCACTAGTAAATAAATCGACACCTAAATCGGAAGATCGGACAGAATGAGGTCTTGTAAACCAAATGAGTATTGGAACTCATGTGATATGGTTTAACAAAGCCTACATTCTAAATCAGAACCTAACCTAAGTGCTTTCGACCCGTTACGACCCATTAAGTTAGCTTATGCTACTTTAACGCGTCGTTCGCGCAAAAGCGCTTTCGAGACGTCTAACTAGTCCTATGACAAGTACTATATGCCTAAACAAGTTTGAATATGTTGCATAATCAGTTAAGTGGCAAGTGTTTAAGTTACATATGCTTAAAATTCAATTAAGCATGAAAAGGGCATTTTGGTCATTTACCTAAGGCATATAAACTACCTATCAAACTACTTAAACTAGGTGACCATAAGGTATAACCTCGGAAGGTTATTCCCTATGCAACTATGGTCACTAAACAAGCTCGGTCGGATCCTAATGATCGACCAAACGAGTCGAGTTCGAAAGTCTAAGCGGTGGTTTAGACCGCTTGACTTACGACTCTAAACAAGCACTAAACTAAAAGTGACGAGCTAAACATGTTGAAACATGTTTAACTAAGTTAGAAAACAGGTTTTGATATCAAAACAAAGTGTTTTGATACCCAAGAGTAGTTTGGTTGCAAAATACGCATAAATGCGCATTTTGACCGAAACTACGACTCGTCACTACGCCTAGTCAACATGGTAATCAGTAGGTATAGTCACAAGGCACTATAACCATCGTGATTACACTCACGTTGCAAAGTTCAAAAGAACTTTGTGTTGACCAAAGACTGGTAAAAGCAGAAAGTCAAACACTGTTTGACTTTCACGCTCGAAAAGCGATAAAAGAATGAAAGAAGCTTACAAAGGGTCCAAGCTAGGGAGAACTTGATCAAGGGTGCAGAAAATGATCAAGGGTATTAAAATGATCAGGTATGAAGCAAAGGCTTCAACTTAGAGCATTAAAATGATCAAGGGTGCAGAAAATGGAAGGAGGGCATGGCTATATATAGTTTTCGGTTCACCGTTAGGATCGTTTCTTGCTAAAGAGGGAAAGATCTTGGCCATCCATGTGGGCTAGTGGTTTTAGAATACAAGGGGAACATGTTAAACCATCAAAACAAGCAGATGGTATCCCAAAACAACCATTAAAACCATCAAAAACAAGCCCAAAGTCCAAATTCAATGTTTCTGTCTGGCAAGACCTCGCGCCCCCGTAAGATTGCTTCTCATCTTACGCGGCCCGCCTGGTAATGTTTGACAGAATTGCATTTTGGTCCCTGCACTTGAGAAACTTGCATTTTGATGCATATTTGACACTTTTTTTTGGGTAAAGGGTTACCCCAGGTGAATTTTATAAATAAACCAAAAAAGCACAAAGGAATGCCAGAAACGGCAAACCAACTAGACTTGACATACCAAGCCTAGGCCAACACGAACCACATCCAAACAAAACAGCTCAAAACAAAGGAACAACCAAACAAAACACAACCCGACAAAAACAGAAACTAAACAAATATCTATCGATTAGCCCGGGTCATTGTCTTCATCACTTGGAAGGAGCTTCCACTTCTTTAGCAGTCTTTGATTGTAGGCTTCGCCGTTAAAGTTGAACCCCATCAATCGTAACCGAACCGTATTCTTAATTTTATCACTTACCGAAGCAACATTAGCGTCTTTATTTGAGAATAAACAATTATTTATTTCTTGCCATATAAAATATGACGCCGCAGCAATGACTAGCTTACACACAATGTGTTCCGTCTTCTTTGAGTTAGCCTTCTGTTCCATCCAGTCCATGATAGACTGCCACGAGTCATTAACATCCCCCATGTTCACCAACACTTTAACGTTATACCAAACTTGAGATGCAAATGAACATCGAAAGAAAAGATGGTCTCTAGAATCTCGCTCGTACTTACATAATGGACAGCACATAAGCCTCAGATTGTATTCGCTTCCCGCTTCCCAAATAGCTAACCGATCCTGCGTCTTGAACTTGTTTTTAATGACCAACCATAGATGGAACGAGTGTCTTGGAATGCATTGACTAAACCAAACCCCATTAACCCAAGAGACAGGATGTCGACGATGACGGGTGTTATGCCACACCTCCATCGACCCAAAAGGACGGGTATTACCTTCTAAGTCTTTCCAGATTGTTCGATCTTCCAAATTCTGACTCAACTGAGGAGCATTCAACCCAATCAAAGCCGGATAAAGATCATACCAAGCAGTAGGCCACTTCCATTGCCCGTTACCATCAATAAGATCCGCTAAAGATGAAGTAAGATTAAAACCTGCATTAGCAATGGTCCTCGGAGTTATAAATGAAGTAAGCGGACTGAGCTGGCACCAGTTGTCACTCCAAGCGTTTATTTGAGAGCCACTCCTAACAGACTTCCATATGAAAGGACGAACCACACTCCGAATGGACAGAATTTTCCGCCAACCCCAGCTAATACTACCACGAGGTTGGATATCCCACAAGCTCCTACCCTTCAATTTATGCAAATGAATCCACTGAACCCAAAGGGATTTCCTTTCCGTAATGATACTCCAGATGTGATTAGACATAAGAGCCTTATTCACATCCGAAATACTCCTAATTCCCAAACCCCCTTCATCCTTCGGTAAACAAACCTCAGGCCAAGCCACTTTCGCTTTGACTCTGCCCTGACTGTGTGCATTCCATAAAAAACGACGCATCAGTTTCTCCAGATCATTTATGACACGAGTCGGAATCATAAAGACCGAGGCCCAATAAATATGCATAGCCGATAAGACCGAGTTGATAAGTTGTAGTCTACCCGCAAAGGATAAGGATTTGTTGAGCCAACTATCAATCCTCTTCTCCATGCGGTCTACAAGCGGCTTACAATCCTTAAAAATCAGCTTTGTAGTAATAAGCGGCACCCCCAAATAACGAACCGGAAGCATACCCTCCCGAAATGGCATCACGTGAAGGATATCCTGTTTAATAACATGCGGCACATTGCAGAAATAAACAGTACTTTTAGCTGGACTTGGCACCAATCCTGAAACATTTGTGAATTTCTCAAGACCATCTCTCACCTTCTTGACCGAGAACAAATCACCATGCACAAAAATGAAAAGATCATCCGTAAACGAAACATTTATAATCCTTTGTTTCACACAATGAGCATGGAACTTGAAGGCTGTACTAGACCTGGCACCATGCTGGAGCAATAACGAAAGGACCTCCATAAGTAACGTGAAAAGATATGGCGACATAGGGTCTCCCTGCCTCAAACCCCTTCTTCCTCTAAAATAACCATGCAGATTCCCATTAATACTAATAGAATAGGATGTCGTAGAAACACAGGCCATAATCCAAGTAACCATTTTCGAGTGAAACCCGAACCCGTTGAGAACATCCTCCAGAAACGACCAGCTAACAGTATCATAGGCTTTTTGAATGTCTATCTTGAATGCACATCTAGCAGGCCCTCGATTCAAGTGATAATTATGCATTAGCTCCTGAGTAAGAAGGATATTATCCGAAATCTTTCTACCCTGAACAAAAGCAGACTGATTAATACTTACCAGCTCCCCCAAGTTTCCTTTTATTCTATCCGTAATGATCTTGCTAATACATTTTTTTTTTTTTGGGTAAAGGGTTACCCCGGTGATTTTATATATTCACAAATAAAACAAGTAGTGAAGCAAAACCTTCACTAGTTCAAACATGAGACATGCCCCATGAATGTAAACCAATAAACCAAAAACCAACTAAAACACCACTAGACTAAAATCTAGACAAGGAACAAACTAAAATTATAATTAGCCCCCATCATCGTTAACACTATATCTCCCAACTCCCCAATCTTCAAGCAACCTCCTAGTGTTCACACATTCCTTGAACTTAACTCCCATGAGCTTGAGCCGAATAGTATCCACAATTAGGCCACAAATGGTATCCGGAGGTCTCGTTTGGTTCTTGAACAATCTAGCATTTCGCTCCTGCCAAATGAAATATGCAATCGTAGCAACAAGCAGCTTGCTGACAAATGTGGCCGCCGACTTAGACCTAGCTCGGATCAGCAACCAATCCATAATATCGCTCCACTTGGACTCAACATCATTCATACCAGCCTTGTGACGCACCTTCTCCCAAACATGCGATGAATACTTGCACTCAAAAAACAAATGCTGATGAGAATCAATATCCGCATAACACAGGACACAGCACATCATGTTCATGTTCTTCCGTCTAGCAAAGTCCCATTGAAGAATTATATCCTGGGTCAACAATTTCCGACGAAGAATTAACCACATAAGAAACGCATATTTAGGAATGCACTGAGGAAACCAAACGAGCTTAACCCAATTAACATCCTGTTCTTTAAACCGAATCGAGTGCCAAACATTTTTAGAGGAGTAATGAAGAAGATCATTACCATCTTTCCAATAAATCTCATCCCTCGCCCCCGGATTCAATGAAACCTGATCCAGTTGAATTAAAACTGGATATAGATCCCTCCAAGCGGTCGGCCAAGACCAAGAGCCGCTTGCCTGAATATCTTTAACCGTAGCATCCAGCCGAAACCCCGCATTAGAAATAATTCTTGGAGATAAAAAATTCGATAAAGGGCCCAAATTATTCCACGTATCATACCATGCTGAAGTGTTATTACCGTCCCCCACTTTCGTCCATATATGATCCCTAACCATAGGCCGAAGTTGAAGTAATTTCCTCCAACTCCAACTACAATTAGCAACCTCTTTGCACGCCCAAAAATTCCGACCTTTTAGTCTATACGAGTAAATCCAGCTCACCCACAAAGACTCCCGCTTAATCAGAATACTCCAAATATGAGACACCATAAGCGCTTTGTTAAAATCTTCAAGCCGACGTAGCCCCAACCCGCCCTCATACTTCGGAACGCAGATAGCTTTCCAGGAAACTTTAGCCTTACCCTTATGAAATGTACTCTCCTGCGACCAGAGGAAGTTTCGCAATTTGGCTTCTAACTCCTTGATAATACGGGCCGGCAAAATAAAGACAGATGACCAGTATACGTGCATAGCCGAAAGAACCGAAGCGATAAGTTGCAATCTACCAGCAAAGGATAAAAACCTGTTTCGCCAGTTCTTGATCCGATTATCAAGTTTCTCCACAAGAACACTACAGTCCTTAAACAAGAGCCGAGAGGAAATTAAAGGCACTCCCAAATACCGAACCGGAAGAGAACCCTCTTCAAACGGAAGAATTTCCAAAATAGCATTTTTAACCTGAGTTACCACATTGCAGAAAAAAGCTGTACTCTTCTGAATACTTGGGACTAGACCAGACATATTAGTAAATGTAGTTAGAGACCTCATAATACACGAAGCAGAGCTCACATCCCCACGCGCAAAAAGGAAGAGATCGTCTGCAAAACAAAGATTCATAATTTGTTGCTTTTCACATCGATTATGGAACTTGAAAGACAGATCCCGCGAAGCATTCTGTTGCAAAATACATGTCAAAACCTCCATGACCAGCGTGAACAAGTACGGGGATAGAGGATCACCCTGCCTTAAACCACGCTTACCTCTAAAGTAACCATGAACATCACCATTGACACAAATAGAATATGAAGTTGTCTTCACACAAGTCATAATCCAATCAACCATTTTACTGTGAAAGCCAAACCCAATAAGGACATCCATAAGGAATCTCCAATCAACGGTGTCATACGCTTTTTGAATATCTACTTTAAATGCACATCTCGGGGGACCGTAATCTCTATGATAATTGTGCATAAGCTCCTGCGTTAACAAAATATTATCTGAAATTTTCCGGCCCGGAACAAAGGCAGATTGATTGATACTAACAATGCCACTGAGACCACCTTTAATACGATCTGCCACAATTTTACTAATGCACTTATACAGCACATTACAACACGCTATAGGACGATAGTCAGTGACTTGCACAGGCGTAGACTTTTTAGGGATGAGAACAATAAGAGTATTATTGATTTTGCTAATACATTTATACAAGACATTACAGCACGAAATAGGACGATAATCAAGGACAGAATCAGGAGTGTCCACTTTCGGAATAAGAGCAATAATTGTGTGGTTTAATTGCCTCAAGAGCTTACCGTTTTCAAAGAAATCCAAGATTGCATTAGAAACTTCGGTACCCACAATATCCCATGCATTTTTGAAAAACGCCGAAGTGTAACCATCTGGACCCGGGGCTTTATTCTCACCAATACTAAACATAGCATTCTTAATCTCTTCACGAGAGACTTGGCGAACCATGTTCTCCGCAACATTAGTTGTCAAAACGTTCACAAAAAGGTCATCCATGTTTAGCTTTGATACTTGATCCTCAGAACCCAAAAAATTTTCATAGTGATTGACAAGAGCACTAGGGACGTCATCACCATCAAAACGATTACCAGCCACATCCCTAATAGACTGGATTCTGCTTCTGGCATTCCTGCACTTCACCGTATTATGAAAGAAAGCCGTATTAGAATCCCCAGCACATAACCATTCCACCTTAGACTTTTGCTTTAAAAAACATTCTTCATCATACGAAGCTACTCTGAAATCATTCAGGCAGTCAGCTTCCATGGTTCTAAGCTCAACATCAAGCGGATTCGCATCAATCAGCTCCTGAATACCATCAAGTTTCTTCCTTAGCTCCGAAACTTTCTCATGCAAGTTACCCTGATTGAACAAGATCTTTCGCATAAACGGTTTCAAATTTCGGAGCTTCTTGGTGACCGAAAACATTGTAAACCCTGGAACCCTCTTCCTCCATTCCTGCTCCACATACAACTTGAACTCCGGTTTAGACGTAATAAAGTTTGCAAACTTGAAAGGCTTCGGCCGAACCTTTACTGTGGTGAACATCTTCAGGATGCAAGGAGTATGATCAGAAACTCTAAAAGGATGGTATAAGACAAACGCCTCCGGGTACATCTCAAGAAATTTCAAGTTACCCATAACACGATCTATCTTTTTTAACAACCCAACACCGTTTTTAGGTTTTTGATTCCACGTGTAATGAAGCCCATGACCCTTAATATCGAGAAGCTCCGTATGTTGAACGCATTCATGAAACTCACGCATACCAATAGAGCAAGAAGATGGACCATATAACGAGTCATCTATATGTTAAGCAGCGTTGAAATCCCCCATTACTACCCAAGGCTTATCATGGCACAAACCCTTATGCCTGCCAAGATTATCCCAAAGACATCTTCTCTCCTGATACGTATTTTTTGCTTAAACAAACGAACAAAAGAAAGTTTTATTATCAATCTTAGACCGGATTTGAGTGTGAATGACTTGGTCCAATTGAGCCAAAACAATGAGATCCACGACATCCTCATTCCAACCCAAAATAATTCTAGTACCACGCTCGCACAACGCACCATTAGAAGTCCAAGCCCAAGACCGGAAGACAGCCTTGCAAACCTTATCAAGGTTTGTGATATCCACATGAGTCTCTAGTAGAGCACAAACAACTAATTTATTTTCCGATACAATATTTCGAACCTCCGTTTGTTTCAGGGGACGGTTCAAACCCCTAATGTTCCAAGAAGCTATTCTATCCATTCAAACCATTGAGACCGGGAGTGCTTGCCCCCTCAGAGACTTTACGCTGGTCATGCTTCATAAATTCAGACATTTCCGTTGGTAACTTTTCCACTACCTCTTCATCAGGTTGGGTATGCTTCACAATTCCTTTTTCCAAGCGAGATCTCGCCTCCTTATCAACCCCTACCTCTCCAACAAGAGTTTCCCCATCATCCGTCGCCAAAGCCTCAAAAGAATTTTTGGTTTTGACGTTACCATTCTTCATACCATCCGATTTATCCTCCTTTGTACCCGAAGTGCTTGCTCCAGATTTATTAGCTTTAGGCTTGTAAACAAACTTCGGCTTCTGCTTCTTATTCATAACACCCACCCTTGTCGTCTTCCTCTTGTCCTTAATAAACCCTTCCTCATCAACAACCACCTGCTTCTCTTTATTGTTAACATTCTTGGCACAAATCTGGTCGTTATGACCAAATACACAACATAGAGAACATCGTTGAGGTTTCCATTCATATTCCACCCGTATTTTTTCAGTAACATATCCATCTTCATCCATTCTTGGAATTGCAACAACAATATGGTCCTTTAACTCATTGTCCGCATTTATTTCTATTAATGCCCGAGCAAAACTACTTCTACCCCAGTTATCCATGCACATATCAGCTGTATAACCATCCAATCTCTTTGGGACCCCTATCTTAGAAGCTAACAAACTCAACCCATCATCCGTGTATACTGAAATAGGGACGTTATGCAATTTTACCCATACCGGCACAGACTTAATACCCTCTTTTTTAAGGCTAACAGACGAAGACCAGACATTTAAAAACAATGGAATTTTTCTAATCAACCATGGACCTCCTTCCAAAACCTTAGCCATACCCTCTTTAGTATCAAATTTAAAGAAGAAAAAACCATCTGAATTCATCATAAGTTTGGCAAATCCATATTTAGACCACACATTCTTAGCGTAATATTCCACCACAGGGTAAGGTAATCGATTTCCTAAGAAATAACCATATAAAACATTTTCAAATTTTTCCTGAACCTTACGGATTACCTCCCTAGGGATTACAACATCAGCATCCTGAACAGTCTCCATTGCATCCAGTTTTCTGAAGTTTACTGCCCGTTTTATGAATTTAGAGTTCTTCACCATGTCCGCATAAGAGTTCGCTGATTTAGTCTCCTCAGGTTTGTCCTTGAAACCCTGATCAGCATTCATGTTCTCCGACTGAACCGGAACGGTAACCTTTTCCAGTTCATCGATAATATTGATCAGCCTAGGCTCCTTTTGGACAACTCCACGTCTCGGCATAAGCGAGTTACCATCAATGTTCAAAGGTCTGCCATCATAAGTATTACCAAACGATTGAGGCTTCCCTCGATCCTCCTGAACATTACCATCAAAGTTCAGCGGCTTACTAAACAATGAAGGCTTCTCTCACATATCTTGGACATTCAACGGCTTAGAACCCTTCGAGCTAATAAAGACATCCCCATGCAACTTTTCAGAAAAAGATTGAAACCCTAAATCCTCCAAACCCGGATCCCTATTTCTCTCCATGCACAATCAAACGTAACCAAAACCAGAAATCAACCGAACATGCAGCCTTAACCAACAGAAAAACGTAAACCCTAATCCTTGAAACCCTAGTATCAATCTTCAACCCTTAACCTATTAAACCAGAGTATCAATCTAGCTAAATTAAACTCAGTTAACCGCAATCAATGACAACCAATCTAATAAGTCAGGGTTTCAAACTGATACCTAAGGCGACGAAGAAGAAGAAACGAAAAACAAACCCTACTTTTGATCGCTCACAATTGCTAACAAGTTCGTTATAGAATTTTGAAAGAATCAAAGCTCTAATCACAGACTGTTATGCAAAAGATCACAAAGAAAATTAGGGTTTCATGAAGAACAAGAATTCGCCCAAGGACAGAGAGAAAATTTGCATATTTGACTGATACTTTTAAGCCCCATTAACCTCATTTCAAAGCTCTAAAATGATGTTAAAGTGTAGGGAACTTAAAATATGCTCAAAAACATCTCCGATGTCGGCTCGTTTGGTCGTACGGTTGCGTTGTTCGGTTAATTACGACGGAAGTCGTAACGAACGCAAAAACGATCCAAATTAAGCGACGAATGGAACTTTATCATGCCAATCACTAAAATAAAATATTTTAATGATTACATAAATTTTTGGGTGTCCGGATGTATTCAGAACGTAAGATATGCGCGAAAATGCAAACTTATGCTCTTTTTTACGCTTTTAGTCTCTGTTGATAAAATAAGTTTATTTTAGCATACCGAACCCCTCAAAGCCTATTTCTAAGCTATGTAAAGGATATTTAGGTTATGTTTAACTTATGATCAAATTCCAAAATGATCGTTACTATACGAATCAGTATAGTTTCGTAGTTTGACACAAATAGTCCTTGTGATCGAACAAACTTGATTTAGACACACCAAACCATCCAAAACTTACTTCTAAGTTATGTGATGGTCATTTTAGGTATGTTAAGCCTATTTCACTATTCTGAAGTGTTTGTCGCATTAAACTGACTGCGTTTACGCACCAGTTTGCGTATAACTTCCCAGAAAGCGATTTAAAGCTTGAAATTGGAATCGAATCAAATCGTAAAATCATCAAACATAAATACACACATAATAACACCAAAACACATTGTTTTATTGATAATTAACATTGTTTTATATTGTACATCGATTACAGAGCACAATTGTCACGGTCTCCCCTACTTTAGGAAATTTCATCCCGAAATTTTAACTAGAGGAAACTTGTGAGAACAATTGCGGATATTTCGCCTTCATTTGGTCCTCACATTCCCAAGTAAACTCTGGGCGACGCTTGGATTCCCAGCGAACCTTGACCAATCGACTCCATTTGTTCTTCAACTGTTTGACTGCACGGTCCGTTATCTCCATGGGTTTCTCGACAAAGTGCATCGTTTCATCAACTTGAATCTCGTCGAGTGGAATGTGAAGATTAGCGTCAGCTAAACACTTTCGCAAATTGGACACGTGAAAAGTCGGATGAATATTTCCAAGCTCTAGAGGTAGCTCTAGTCGATAGGCAACCTTTCCAACTCTTTCAACAATCTTAAATGGTCCAACATATCGAGGTGCATGTTTTCCTTTCTTTCCAAATCTCACCTCTCCCTTCCAAGGTGACACCTTGAGTAGGACATGGTCCCCGACCTGAAATTCCAAAGGCTTACGTCACACATCCGCATAACTCTTTTGACGGCTTCTAGCTGTCACAAGATTATCACGAATTTTCTTAATTTTATCTGTTGTTTCCAGAATGAGTTCAGGTCCAGTAAGCTGAGCTTCACCGATCTCATTCCAATAGACAGGTGAACGACATTTTCGACCGTAAAGAGCTTCGAACGGTGCCATATTGATGCTAGCATGATAATTATTGTTGTAAGAGAACTCGATCAACGGCAGATGAGAATCCCAATTACCACCAAAGTCTATCACGCATGCTCTAAGTATATCCTCCAAAGTTTGAATCGTCCTCTTAGATTGTCCATCTGTTTGGGGATGACAAGCAGTGCTTAGATTTAGTTGGGTTCCCATAGCAGATTGCATGGTCTTCTAAAAATGAGATGAAAATCGAGCATTACGATCAGATATGATGTCCAAAGGAACACCATGTCGAGATACAATCTCATTAACGTAAATCTTTGCAAGTTTATCAGCAGATAGATCCTCGCGAATCGGAATAAAATGAGCTGACTTCGTTAATCGATCGATGACAACCCAAATAGCATCGTGACCTTTAGATGTACGCGGTAATTTAGTGATGAGATCCATCGCAATGTTCTCCCACTTCCAAACCGGTATCTCTGGTTGTACAAGCAACCCAGATGGTCGTTGATGTTTAGCCTTAACTTTGAGACAAGTTAGGCATTTCGATACATACAAGGCAATATCTTTCTTCATACCAGGCAACCAGTACTGAGTACGAAGATCCTTGTACATTTTATCAGCACCAGGATGGATAGAATATCGTGACTTGTGAGATTCGTCCATTATCAAGGTGCGAAGATCGTCTTGTTTTGGAATCCACAAACGATCCTTGAAATAGAGTAACCCATCGTCCTTTGCTTCGAGTTTAAGCTTAAGTTGACGTGGCAATTCCTTACCTATCAAATTCTGTGAAACACAAAATTGTTGAGCTTGAAGAACACGAGTTTGAATATCAGATAGAGTGCGAACAAAATGAAGCTTGACTTGCTCCTTTCGACTAAGCGCATCGGCTACGACATTCGCCTTACCTGGATGGTAGCGAATCTCGCAATCGTAATCGTTTAAGAGTTCAACGCAACATCGTTGCCTCATGTTCAGCTCCTTCTGATTAAGAATGTGCTGGAGACTTTTGTGGTCTGTGAAAACCACACACTTCGTGCCATAAAGATAGTGTCTCCAGATTTTTAGAGCAAAAATCACAACACCTAACTCAAGATCATGAGTGGTGTAGTTCTTCTCGTGAACTTTTAGTTGTCTAGACGCATATGCTATGACTTTACCTCGTTGCATAAGAACACAACCAAGGCCAAGATTCGACGCGTCACAATAGACAACGGAATCATCGTTTCGCTCGGGCAAAGATAGAACAGGAGCATCACATAGCTTCTGTTTCAGCGTTTGGAACGCTTCTTCTTGTTTAGGTCCCCACTCAAAAGGCTTATTTTTTGAGTCAAAGCAGTGAGTGGAACCGCAATCTTCGAGAAGTTTGAAATAAATCGACGATAATAACCAGCAAGACCAAGAAAAGATCGAATCTCTGTGGGTGTTGTAGGTGTATTCCAATCCTTAATAGCAATTATTTTGGATGGATCCACATGAATACCCTGCTCGTTGACTATATGACCCCAAGAACTGAACTTCTTTAAGCCATAATTCACACTTGGAGAATTTAGCAAAAAGTTGTTCCTTCTTCAGGAGTTCCAGTGTCAAACGAAGGTGTTGCTTGTCATCGGCTCGAGACTTCGAATAAATGAGAATATCATCGATAAACACAATGATGAACTTGTCTAAATAAGGTTTACAGACCCTATTCATTAAGTCCATGAAAATAGCTGGGGCATTCGTCAAATCAAAAGGCATGACGGTGAACTCGTAGTGCCCATATCTCATACGGAATGCAGTTTTGGGAATATCTTCTTCGAGTACACGAAGTTGATGATACCCAGAACGCAGATCGATCTTGGAAAAACAGGTAGCACCTTGCAGCTGATCAAAGAGATCAACAATTCATGGTAGGGGATATCGATTCTTGATGGTAAGCTTGTTAAGCTCACGATAATCTTTTTTTTGGGTAAAGGGTTACCCCAGGTGAATTTTATAAATAACTCAAATAAGTACAAGGGCATGCCAGAATGACACACCAACTAGGCTACACAAACCGTAGCCTAGGAAACAAACCAAGAAAAGTACACAACCCCAACAAGAAACAAGTGTCAAACAATAAAACAAAACGCCTAACAAAACACACAGCCACGAGCCACACACTCGAAAATAGACAATCCATGAACTAGCCTCTAACCCGGATCATCCTCTTGTTCGTTTCTAGCGATCTCCCATTTCTTTAGCATCCTGTCAACTTTGGAATCCCCTTTAAAGTCGAACCCCATAAGACGTAACCTGACCGTTTTCTTAATCCTCCCAACCACCGACGCGACTTTAGCCTGATCATTGGAAAACAAACAATTGTTCCCCTCAAGCCATATAAAGTATGTAGCCGCCCCAATTACCAACTTGCTAACAATATGCTCTGTCTTCTTCGACGAAGCATTTAGAGACAACCAATCCATAATGGATTGCCAAGAATCATCAACCTGTTCCAAAGACACCATCAGCTTAACATCCTTCCATACCTTTGAGGAGAACGAACATTGAAAGAACAAATGGTCCCTAGAATCACGATTATTTCTGCACAAGGGGCAACACATGAGATTAAGGTTATTTGCACTTCCTACTTCCCACACAGCCAACCTATCTTGAGTTTTAAGCTTATTCTTGATAACCAACCATAAGTGAAACGAGTGTCTTGGGATACATTGGGAAAACCAAACTCCATTAACCCACGGCACTAAGTTCTCACGATGTCTAACCACATTCCAAACCTCCAATGACCGAAAATGACAACTATTACCCTCCAAGTCTTTCCAAATTGTACGATCTTGAATGTTATGGCTCAACTGGGGAACATCCAGCTCAATTAACACCGGATAGAGGCCATACCAAGCTTGCGGCCACTTCCAATGCCCATTAATATCAATCAGATCCGCTAAGGAGGATGACATAGAAAACCCCGCATAAGCGATGCGTCTAGGAGTTATGAATGAGCTAAGGGGACTAATGTGGCACCAATTATCAGTCCACACATTAGTTTGAAGCCCACTCCTAACCACCTTCCAAATGAACGGCCGAACAATGTCACGAATGGATAAAATTTTCCTCCATCCCCAGCTAATACTCCCATGGGTTTGGACATCCCAAAAGCTGCGATCTTTCAACTTATAAGCATAAATCCAATCAACCCACAGGGACTTCCTTCGAGTAACAATGCTCCAAATATGGCTGGTCATCAGAGCCTTATTGACGTCTGATATGCTCCTAATACCAAGCCCACCTTCCGTCTTAGGCAAACAAACATCCGACCAAGCCACTTTGGCTTTCGCCCTAACCTGAGACCCCGCATTCCATAAGAATCTCCTCATATACATCTCAAGCTCATGTATAACTCGAGTAGGAATAATAAAGACCGACGCCCAATAAATATGCATGGAGGATAACACCGAGTTAACAAGCTGTAACCTACCCGCAAAGGACAAAGATTTGTTTAGCCAACTATCAATCTTCTTTTCCATACGCTCAACTAGGGGTTTGCAATCTTTATAAATCAGCTTTGTTGTAATTAACGGCACCCCCAAATATCTAACCGGGAGAGAACCCTCCTGAAACGGCATCAAACGGATAATTTGCTGTCGAACATTAGATGGAACATTACAAAAATACACCGTACTTTTAGCTGGACTCGGCACCAGACCAGAAACATTAGTGAATTCCTCAAGAGCTTGTTTAACCTTCCCCACGGACAAAGCATCCCCATGCACGAAAATAAAAAGGTCATCGGCGAAGGAGACGTTAATTATTTTCTGTTTAGCACATTGAGCATGATACTTGAAGCCATTACCGGACGCAGCCGCATGCTGGAGCAACAACGATAAGATTTCCATAACCAACGTGAACAGGTATGGGGACATAGTAGGATCACCCTGCCTCAACCCCCGTTTCCCTCTAAAATAACCATGCAGATTCCCATTAATGCTAATCGAGAAAGACGTCGTAGTAACACATGCCATAATCCATGCAACCATTTTATGATGAAAACCAAACGCCTTAAGCACATTCTCTAAGAAAACCCAGTTAACCGTATCATAGGCTTTCTGAATATCAATCTTGAAAGCACATCTAGCCGGGCCCTTATTCAAATGATAGTTATGCATCAGCTCCTGAGTTAATAAGATATTGTCGGAGATTTTTCTACCAGGAACAAAGGCGGACTGGTTAATACTAACCAAGTTCTCCAAACTACCCTTGATTTTGTCCGTAATGATCTTGCTTATGCACTTATAAAGAACATTACAACAAGATATCGGACGATAGTCCAGCACCGAATCCGGAGTATCCACCTTAGGAACAAGAGCCAAGATCGTATGATTTAATTGTTTCAACAGCTTGCCATTATTAAAAAATTCTAACACAGCAGAGGACACTTCTTCACCCACAATATCCCAAGAAGACTTAAAGAATGCCGATGTATACCCATCAGGGCCTGGGGCTTTGTTCTCTCCAATATTAAAAATAGCATTTTTTACCTCCTCTCGGGTTACTTGCCGAACCATATTGGCCGCACCATCAACACTAAGAGTATTGACACAAATATCTTCCAGATCAATAGCTGCAACCCGGTCCTCAGTACCCAAAAAATTAGCATAATGAGCTACCAAAGCATCCAAAATACCTTCCCCTTCATATCGGGTCCCGTTAACATCCCTAATAGATTGAATTTTATTTCTGGCATTCCTGCATTTAACACTATTATGGAAAAACTTAGTGTTGGAGTCTCCAGCACATTGCCACTCCACTTTAGCTTTTTGCTTAAGAAAGCATTCTTCATCATATGCTGCAATCTGAAAGTCTTTAAGACATTGAGCCTCCATGTTACGAAGATTAGCATCTAGCGGATTGCCATCAATAAGAATCTGAATATCATCAAGCTTCTTCCTCAAACCAGCAACTTTATCGTGCAAATTCCCTTGAATAAACAAAAGTTTACGCAAATACGGCTTCAGGTTCCTAAGCTTCTTGGTGACCGCAAACATAGTAACCCCATCCACACGCTTACTCCATTCCTTTTCAACACATATCCTGAATTCCGGCTTGGAGGTAATGAAATTAGCAAACTTAAACGGTTTCGGACGAAACTTTACCGACGCAGCTAGCTTAAGAATGCACGGGGTATGGTCAGAAATCCGAAAAGGATGATATAAGACATACGCATCCTTGAACATCTCCAAGAACTTCATATTGCCCATCACACGATCAATCTTTTTACGCAGCCCAACACCATTCGATGGTTTCTGGTTCCATGTGTAGTGTAATCCATGACCCTTAATATCCATCAACTCCGCATATTGAACACAGTCATTAAACTCTCTCATACCAATCGATAGAGTGGAAGGACCATTCAATGAATCCTCAATATGTAATGCAGAATTGAAATCGCCCATAACGACCCAAGGCTTATCATAGCAAAGACCCTTATGTTTACATAAGTTATCCCAAAGCGTTCTTCTCTCCTGATATTTATTCTTTGCATAAACAAACGAAACAAAAACAGATTGATTGTCAGCTTTGGAGAAGACCTGAGCATGAATGACTTGGTCCGATTGGGCCAAAATCATAATATCAACCACATCGGCATTCCAACCCAAAATAATTCTCGTACCTCGATCACATAAACCTCCATTCGACGTCCAATTCCAAGACCGGAAAACATTGTTACACACCTTAGCAAGCTTAGTAATATCCACATGAGATTCAAGAAGAGCACAAACAGATAATCTATTTTCAGTCACTAAAAGACGAACCTCACTTTGTTTCAGGGGCCGGTTCAAGCCCCTTATGTTCCATGCAGCCATACTATCCATTAACACCGTTTTGACCGGGAGTGCTTGCCCCCTCAGATTGAGTTTGCCGGTCACATCGCATAAAAGCAGACATTTCAGTAGGAACCGTTTCCACCACCTCATCATCCACTCGGGCTGATTTTCCATTATTTTCTATCCCATCCGACTTTCCCTCACCAACTTTTCGTGTGTTACGGACATCCGTCTCCCCGTCATCCATATATAAAGCATCAAAAGAGTTTTGGGTTTGCACCTTTTCATTCCTAGTATCATCCACCTTATCCTGTTTCGTGCCTGAAGTGCTCGGCCCAAACTTGTTCACTTTAGGCCTATATACGAATTTCTGCTTTTGCTTTTTATGCATCATACCCCCACGTGCCACCTTCCTCTTGTCTACAGTGAAGCCATCCTCATCAATAACCACTTGTTTCTCTTTATTTTGGACATTCTTGGCACATGTCTGGTCATTATGGCCAAAGATACAACAAAGCGAACAACGTTGTGGCTGCCATTCATATTCAATTTTCACCTTTTCAGTAATGTACCCATCTTCATCTAGCTTCGGGATGGCTACAACAATATGATCTTTTAGCTCATTATCCGCATCTATCTCAATTAATGCCCGAGCAAAGCTGCTCCTTCCCCAACTATCCGCACACATATCAACCGTATAGCCATCAAGTCTCTTAGGATTCCCTATCTTGGATGCTAACAAGCTCAAGCCATCATCTGTGTAGACAGAAATAGGGACATTAAACATTTTCACCCACACCGGAACAGATTTTATACCCTCCTTCTTCAAACTAACAGACGGCGACCATACATTCAAGAATAGAGGAACTTTCCTGATTAACCATGGGCCCCCTTCCAGCACTTTGGCCATACCCTCCTTCGAATCAAACTTAAAGAAAAAGAAACCATCCGAATTCATCATAAGTTTAGAGTAACCATATTTCGACCACACATTTTTCGCGTAATACTCCACCACAGGGAAAGGGAGACGATTACCTAAAAAATATCCATACAGAACATTGTCAAACTTTTCCTGTACCTTTCGGACGACTTCTCTAGGAATTACCACATCCACATCCTTAACAATCTCCACAGAATCCATCTTTCTGAAGTTTACTTCTCTTTTATGCAAATCATTCATCTTGACCTTAGCCGCATATGAATCATTCATTGTGTTCTTTTCCTGATCATTAACCCGATTTTCATCTCCATTGATATTCCCCAACTGAACCGGCATGGTTATCTTTTCCAGTTCATCAATAACATTTATTCGTGTTGGCTCTTTCTGGACAATTCCACGTCTCGGCAGAAGTGGGTTTCCATCAATGTTCAATGACCTGATATCAATACTTCTCCCAGATGTATGCATGTTACCTCGCACATCTTGTGCATTCGACGGCTTCGTATTGCTTTTACTAATAAAGACATCCCCATGCAATCTTTCAGAAAACGACTGAAACCCTAAATCCTCCAAACCCTGATCTCTGTTTCTCTCCATGCAACAAGTTACAAAAAACTTAACCAAACTGACATACGCAACAACCCACACGAAAACCCTACTCCTTTAAAACCCTAGTAACAATCTTCAAACCTTAACCTATTAATCCAGAGTTATCGATCTAGCTAAATTAGTCACAGCTAACCGCAATCAACAACAACCAGGCTAATAAATCAGGTTTTCGAATTGAAAACAAGGGCGGCGATTAAAACAAAAACGAAAAAGAAACCCTACTATCAAAACTGGTCACAATTGCTAACGAGTTCGTTATAGAGATATGAATGGAATCTTTCTCTAATCACAGACTGTTATACAAAAGATCACAATCAAGAACTAGGGTTACGACAAGAACCTGAATCGCCTAAAGGAAGGAGAGAAAAGTTTAAGATCGATACACATACGAAAAGATTCATCTTTCTTTTTCACAAAGAGGACAGGAGCTCCCCAGGGTGAAAAGCTCGGACGGATGAATCCTTTATCAGATAACTCTTGAAGCTGTTTCGATAATTCTTGCATCTCCGATGGTGCAAGACGATAAGGTGCTTTCGCAATCGGGTTGGCATTGGGTACAAGATCAATATGAAACTCAACTTGACGAACTGGAGGCAAACCAGGCAGTTCATCAGGAAACACCTCTGGATAATCCCAAACAATCGGAATATCCTGAATACTCTTGTTCTTGCCTTTCTCCTCGGTGACATGTGCCAGGAAGGCAACATATCCCTTTCGTAAATAACTTCGGGCTTTCGTGCACGACATGAGTTTCAAACCAACAGATGGTTTCTCGCCATGAACCTCTAGGACATCGCCAGACGAAAGAGGAATACGAACAATCTTATCAAAACAAACCACCTCAGCATGATGTTTGGTTAACTAATCCATCCCCACGATAATATCGAAACTCCCAAGTTGCATCGGTGTGAGGTCAATAGGAAAAAGAAGGTTATCAAGGTTCAATTGACAACCACGAATAACAGAATCAAGAATGAGAGGTTTACCAGTAGCAAACCAACATGGTTCACTAGATTATGGTTTGTGTCTCTACTACCACGTATTCAGTGTGTGTTAATGGTAATGTTCATGGTTTTTTCAAGGGTAACCGGGGGTTAAGACAGGGTGATCCCATTTCTCCATATTTATTCACTCTTGTCATGGAAATTCTTACGGCTATCTTATAGCATGCGGTTCGGATTGATTCTTCGTTTAAGTTTCACAACAAATGTGAACGTCAACAAATTATCAACCTTTGTTTTGCGGACGATTTGTTTATCTTTTTTTTTTGGTAAAGGGTTACCCCGGTGATTCTATTATAGACAACCGCCAAATAAGTACAAGTAGTGAGGATGAGTTCCCCACTAGTTCATATACAGGACAGGCCCCATATATGTAAGCAAAGAAAATGTCAAACAACCAATAAACCCTATCAACCTAGTCTACTACAATCATGAAAATGACTATCTAGTAGACAAAACAAAAAACTAATAAACAAATCTTCATCCACCATCATCAAAAATGAAGTTGACCCCAAGAAGCAACCCCCTAGCCCGATCCAAAAGAACTCTATCCATTGGAGAATCTTGTATGAGAGGTGCTTGCCCCTACCCTAGCAGACGTGGGATGCGTGCCCGATGACAGAAAATCATAACTTTCATCATAAACCACCTCTACCTCATCCTCATCAGACTCCTCACTTGGACCACGTCCCCCTTTTCTGTTTCCCTGTAAGGAACCCCCATTACCCCCACCAACTTCAAGAGCACTAAACGGGTTATGAGTATGAACCTTAGACGAATTAGTACCCTGCTCATTAACATAGGGAGAACTCCCTGTCTTTTTCTTTCTATCCACAGGACGATATTCAAATTTGGGTTTCAGGTTATTAACTTGAAAACCACTCTTCTTTGCACTCTTTTTCGACCTAACTTCAGTGTAACCATCCTCATCTACTTTCGGCTTGTTTGTAGGAGGTTTCGACGTCGAACCCAAGCATTTAGGGCATCCCTCATTATCATGTCCAAACACATAACAGTGGGCACATCTTGGGGGTATCCATTCATATTCCACTCGAATAGTCTCAGTAATATACTTGCCTTCATCCAACTCGGGAATAGCCATGGTTAGAACCTCTTTAAAGTCATGCTCAGCCGATATTTCAATGAGAGCCCTAGCATAGCTGCTCCTTCCCCAAGCCTCATTACACATATCACTTGTATACGAATCCAACTGGATAGGAGAACCAATTTTAGAAGCCAGCATGCTTAACCCATCGTCTGTATACGCCACTAATGGAATCTCATGCAATTTAACCCAAACCGCAACCTTTTTAATATCTTCTTTTTTAAGGGTGTTTGTAGGGGACCAAGTGTTGAGAAACAGAGGTTTATTACGAAACAGCCATGGCCCCCCTTCAAGAACATTATTCATACCCCTCCTATCTTCAAATTTGAAGAAGAAAAACCCATTCGAATTCATCATAGTCTTCTGCAGACCATATTTCTTCCAATTTATTCTCACGAAGTATTCAACAACCGGATATGCAATTCTATCCCCCAGGAAATACCCATAGAGAGTGTTAGCTAACTTGTCATTGACCTGTTGCACAGAGGCTATTGGTAAGACAACATCCACTCCCTCCAAAGAGACATCAGACTTTAGAGTCCGAAAATTAATCTTGGGAGTTTGATCAGCCGATTCAGCAGCATTCATAGCTGAATTATCAGCTTTTGATGTACCGAGATCCATTTTATCACCACCCTGTTTAGCATGTTCATTTGAAACCGCATTAGCATACGATTGATGTTGAGTATGAACATGGGGAAGAGGGCTAACTTCATTAACCGGAAGAACAAAACCAACTTTTCGTTTGTCAACAATCTTAGCGAACTGCTGGTTAAAAGAATCAGAACGACCAGATTCGTGTTCTACATCATTTAATGGTAGCATAAAGGTTTACCATCTTGTGCACTCCCCTAGCCGCCATATGAAGCGATTGCCTTGGCACAAATGGTTTTCCATCAATACACTTGATCTTCTTTTCAAATACTCCTGATTTGTCTGGAACATCTTCGAATTGATCATCCATTACCAGCCAAACAGATTTTGGTAAACAGGACGCCAAACAAACAGCGAACACAGAGAATTGAAATTGCTGAAACCCTAATACAAATCGGATAGCCGAAACATGTAATAAGATTCAACCCTTCAACCCCGTAATCTGATATCAGACGATCAGAAGACAACGAAAACCGATACCCTAGAAAAAAAATTAAAGCCCTAATCTTATTTCAAATGGTTAGAAACGAAAAAGCGATTGAGGATTCGTTACCAGTAAAGAATCGACAACCCTAGTTGCTAAACAAAATCAATCGAGATCAGGATTTGAACAAAGAATTGAGGGTTTCACGGTTTTCCCCAAATCGCCCAGAGCTCTCTCATCCTAACCGACGAGTTAAATAAACAAAGTACCCGATTTGTTTATCTTCCCTAAAGGTGAGATCGCTTCGGTTAGGTGTATTATGAATTCCCTCAATTCTTTTACGAAGATGTCAGGTTTGTTGCCTAGTGTTCAGAAGAGTACAGTTTTCTTTTCTAATGTGCCATCTTATGTTAAAACTGCTATTTTGAATATTATGCCTTTTAAGGAGGGTACTTTGCCTGTCAGATATCTGGGTGTGCCCCTTATCTCTTCACGGTTACTTTATAAGGATTGCTATGTGATGGTGGAAAAGCTTGAAAAACGTATCATACATTGGAGGAATAAGTTACTATCTTTTGTGGGCAGGGTACAACTTATTATTTATGTTTTATCCTCGATGCATATTTACTGGTCTTCTGTTTTTATTTTGCCGCCCCAGGTGATTCATAATTTGGAAGCTTTGATGAGGAATTTTTTATAGTCTTATGACGGTGCGTTTCAAAAAGGTCGGGCCAAGGTTTCTTGGAAAGCGGTGTGTGTTCCTAAGTATGAAGGTGGTTTAGGTATTAGATGGATTGGAGATGTTAATAAAGCTCTTATGACGGCTCATATCTGGAGTATTCTTTCGAGGCGTGGCTCGTTGTGTGTCGAGTGGGTTCATTCGTACAGGTTAAAAGGTAAAATATTTTGGGTTTGCAAAGCTCCTACTAGTTGTTGCTGGTCGTGGAGAAAACTTCTTCAGGTTTGACCGACTATGAGGAAATTTATTTGGTCCGAGATTGGTAATGGTTCTACTACTTCAGCTTGGTTCGATACGTGGTGTGAGTTAGGGCCGCTGGGTGATTTTCTGTCGCCCAGAGTTATTGCCAATGCGGGGTTCAATATGGAGTCTAAGGTTTCTGATGTTTATTCGGATAATTCTTTGAGGTGGCCAGTCGCTTGGAGAGATACATATCCTGTTCTTATCCAACTGGATCAGATGACTATCGATCCGAACAAGTCTGATAAAATCATGTGGCGTCAAGGAGATCATAAAGATGAATTTTCTACGTCTCGTGCTTGGAATTCGGTTAGACATCGTGAGTTGGAGATAGGTTGGTGTCGTATTGTTTGGTTCGTACAGTGCATCCCGCGTCATGCTTTTTTAATGTGGATTATCATGAGGCGGAAATTACTCACACATGATAAGATTTTGAATTGGGATATCTCGCGTAGAAAGAATATGAATATGATGTGCTGTTTGTTATGTTATGCTAATCATGACTCACATAGTCATCTGTTTTTTGAATGTAAGTTCTCTACACAAGTTTGGCATATGGTTAGGCATAAAGTGGGTATGGATTCGGTGTAACCTAAGTGGGATGATATTGTTGATTGGCTTCTTGTGCGGTCCAAGTCAAATTCAGCGGCTAACTATGTTGCAAGATGGTGGCGGCTAGTGCCTATTTGATTTGGCAGGAGCGGAATGCTAGATTATTCAAGAACCAGTTGAGACCTCCGGAAACTATAAGAGAAATTATTATCCAACAGGTGCGATACAAATTGATGGGAGCGAAGCTGAAGAACTCTGAAAATGTGCGAAGGCTTCTAGGTGATTGGGAGATTAGCGGAACTGAGCTAGATGATGAAGGCGGCTGATTAGATTTATATATCTTTCTTTTGTATTTTCTATATCCTAGTCTAGTTGTTTTTCGTTTGGTGGTGTTTTATTGTTTTTCTGTTTACTTTCATGGGGCGTGTCTCATGATTGAACTAGTGTAGGTTCTCTACACTACTTGTTTTTTTTGGTTGTGAATATATAGAATCACCGGGGTAACCCTTTACCCAAAAAAAAAACTTCGACAGATAAGGGTTTCCTCAATTTAGTTCTAGGTATCGCAAGTAAAGGCTCAAAAGATAACGAAACAAAACTCCTATCGGCACCAGAATCGAAAAGAACAGATGCAAGTTGATTGTTAACAAGGAACTTACCGTTAACAACCTCGTTGTCCGCCCTCGCCTCGTTTCCGTTCAGATGGAATGCTCGTCCACGAGCGGGATTCACATTCGCGTTCGCGTTGGCATTCGGGTTGACATTCGCATTCACCAACCTCGGGCAGTTGTTGCGGAAATGACCCATTTCTCCGCAATTGAAACACGAACCAGGTGGGAATCTCACAGCATTCCCCTGAACTTTTGCTGGAACCTGAGCAACCTGATTCTGACCCAAACGACAAATGTTGGCCAGATCAAGTTTACCACACGTAGTGCACTGTTTGCAAGCCTGTTGGGCAACATGGTGACCGTTGCATCGAGCACAGTGAGGTGCGGTACCAGCATATTGCTTCTTCGCAGGAGGTAGGGCTGGTGGGTTTTGCGGGTTCTGTTTGGTGACAGCAAAGTTCTGGGAAGCCTTTCGCTTCCTTGACTTTCTAGAAGACTCACCCTGCTTCTTACCCTTACCTTTACCCTTTTCTTGAGCAGAATCGGCTGACTTCTTCTTATCACCCTTACGGGTCAATTTACCCTTTCTGACCTGAGACTCGGTCAGAGTAGCAGCCAATTCAATCGCTTGACGGACAGTGGTAGGATTACTGCCAGTCACAATATCTTGCACTGAATCGGGTAAACCATCGATATACCTCTCAATCGCTTTCTCCAACGGGGTAACCATAGTAGGACACAACAAACTGAGCTCCTCGTATCGATCCGTATAAGCACGGTGTTCTCCCCCGTCTTGTTTCAAATCATCGAATTCTCGTTCTAAAGCTCGAATCTCGTGACGGGGACAGAACTCTCTCATCATGAGAGCTCGAAGTTCTTCCCAAGTTTGTGTCATCGCCACATCGGCACCCCTATCACGCATCACTCCATTCCACCATGTAAGAGCACGCTTCTCGAACACACTGGATGCAAATTCAACGTTACGCTCATTCAGACATTGTACATGTCTGAATGTGCTCTCCAAACTTTCGAACCATTGCAGGAGTGCGGTTGCTCCTTGAGACCCATAAAACTTCAACGGTTTAGCCGAATTAAAGTTCTTGAAACTACACTGAGGATTATTGTTATTATTATTGTTGTTGTATAACTGATGGATCTGGGCTACTACATTCGGAAGTACAGCAGCCATTTGTTGTGCGACAAGGGCTACGACTTCTTCATTAGTTACAGGTTGTGCATCACGTCGATGAGGCATTGTCTAACAAGGAAACATGAGAAACGAGTGAGGCCGATAAATTGGAAAAAACAAAAGACTTATTGAAAACATCGACAAAACACAAGGAATGCGATCATTCGTTTGTTACCTCGAACAAACAAACGACACGCAGTGACTAATCAAAGTAAATGGGTCAATATAATGTATCACTGAAGACATGCTCGCCAATAAGTGAACACTCACCCCAAGAGTTCCCAGGTAAGAGCGACTGGTCCGATACTGCGGATTTGTACGAATACTCTAGCCTTAGACAGAAAACTCAGGGTACAGGCATTCACGTTTCCAGTTTGCACGTGTTCACATTATTTAGACCCAAACTTGGACGAGATTTTGAAAACTCAGAAGGCACAAGGCCAAAAATGAATCAAACTGGAAGGGTTCAAAACCTTATAATCAATCATCCAAGAATAGATGATTAATTTTCGAAGCGGATTTGTTATTGTGTTCTGGATGTGGTTATCACCTAAGGATAGGTGACAGTATTGTTTTAAAATCTAAACGCAAATCTTCTTGCGTTAGGGTCCTAGAAAATTATAGTCTATGTCAAAGCATTGCTAATAACCTAATTCCCTATAACCATTGGCTCTGATACCAACTCTTCTGTCACACCCTGACCGCGTTAAAACAACGAAACCGCGGCGGAAACGTCAGGGAGTGTTGTAACAGAATTATTGTTTCACAACCATGGATACAAAAGTTTCGTTTTATTGAATTATTAGAAAAATTACATTGTCTTTAAACCAAAAAAACAAGTTACATATCGTCAATCATTGTTATTATGTCACTAAGGCCTCGTCCAGATCCTATGTGAACATACATCCTAGCAATCAACATCATGCATCACCACCTGAAACATATGTAAAAACAAAGTCAGCAAAGAAATGCTGGCGAGCACATAGGTTTTATGAGAGTATTGAATTCATGGCTCGTTTATATGTTGCAGTACCTCATTATACTACAAGAGTCAAAAGTACAAACCTTGTTTTGAAAAGTGTATTGCAACATGATTAACCAACTCAAATCAAATTGGATATAGTTTATAAAATCTCATAGCCATGATTCTTAACCCCAAAACATTTGTTTTAGTAAACCAACTCGTAAAACATATCGTAAAAACTCGTTAATAAAACTCGTATGGTTTATATCATTTCGAAAACCTCGTTATGTGACATCGTTTCAAAATCGTTTCCCAAGTGAACTAAATAATGACACGAAATATAAAATGATAAAAGCACTTATATATAAGATGTACCAATGGCGTATCTACCATGCTTTTATCATGCTACACCCGTCCCATTATCTAATCACTACCTAAAACCAGACGTATAATTTCGTTGGAAGAATCCTGGTTGCATTGTTGCTTGGCTTCAGGCTCGAGCTCGCCCTAAGTTGGCGTATAATTTCGTTGGAAGAATCCTGGTTGCGGCTGCTTCTTATATAATTTGGCAGGAACAGAATGCTAGATTATTTAAAAACCAGACTAGACCACCGGATACGATTTGTGCGATAATTCTTCGAACAGTTCGATACGAGTTAATGGGCGTTAGGTTGAAGGACACAAAGAAGGTGAGGCGTCTTCTTCGTGAATGGGATATTCATGCCGGATTCTTAGAGAATGATGGAGGCTGATTGTGTTTGAGTTTTTATTGTTTTATTTTCCTAGATTTTAGTCTAGTGGGTTTTGGTTGTTTGTGTTCCGGTTTCGGTTGGTCTTGCTTTTGTGGGGGTTTGTCCCATGAAAGAACTAGTATGGACTTTCCATGCTACTTGTTTTATTTTGTGTGAATATATAGAATCACCGGGGTAACCCTTTACACAAAAAAAATAATCACTACCCAAAACCAAATCGTTTATCCAATTCGTTTATCTCGTCTAAGTCGTATCAAATCGTTTAACTCGTCCCATAATCGTTTTCGTTTTAATTGTGAAACTACTTATGGTCGTTTTGCTAATAACATTCAAACCTTCGTGACTCGACTATCTCGAAACTCGCATTAACAAACCACCCAAGGGTAAGTTAACAATCATCAGATTCGGTCGTTACCTACATAACCCCCACACATAACCATGGGTGTAGTCTGATAACGGGATTTATCAGATCCTAATGTACCATAACCTAATACTGGTCGGCTTGATCAATGTTAATGAATGTCATTCATTATGTAACTACAACCAACAAGTTCGTTCACATTTTCGAAATCGTTATTAGTTTAATATAAACCATTTTAATCGCTTTTGAAACCATCGTTTAAACCTCGAAATCATTTAATACATATGAATCACCCTAAAACAATTGAAAATAGTAAAATAGGGGAACTATGTACTCACATCGAAGTGCAAAGTATCCTCAATCTAAAGAACTCAACAAGCTCAGGCTAATCAAGGAAACTCAAGCATCACCTAGTAATCTTGTAAACCAAATCGGAAGATCTGACAGAATGAGGTCTTGTAAACCAAATGAGTATTGGAACTCATGTGATATGGTTTAACAAAGCCTACATTCTAAATCGGAACCTAACCTAAGTGCTTTCGACCTGTTACGAACCATTAAGGTAGCTTATGCTACTTTAACGCGTCGTTCGCGCAAAAGCGCGTTCGAGACGTCTAACTAGTCCTATGACAAGTATTATATGCCTAAACATGTTTGAATATGTTGCATAATCAGTTAAGTGGCAAATGTTTAAGTTACATATGCTTAAAATTCAATTATGCATGAAAAGGGCATTTTGGTCATTTACTTAAGGCATATAAACTACCTATCATACAACTACTTAAACTAGGTAACCATAAGGTATAACCTCAGAAGGTTATTCCCTATGCAACTATGGTCACTAAACATGCTCGGTCGGATCCTAATGATCGACCAAACGGGTCGAGTTCGAAAGTCTAAGCGGTGGTTTAGACCGCTTGACTTACAACTCTAAAAAAGCACTAAACTAAAAGTGACGAGCTAAACATGTTGAAACATGTTTAACTAAGTTAGAAAACAGGTTTTGATATCAAAACAAAGTGTTTTGATACCCAAGAGTAGTTTGGTTGCAAAATACGCATAAATGCGCATTTTGACCAAAACTACGACTCGTCACTACACCTAGTCAACGTGGTAATTAGTAGGTATAGTCACAAGGGACTATAACCATCGTGATTACGCTCACGTTGCAATGTTCAAAAGAACTTTGTGTTGACCAAAGACTGGTAAAAGCAGAAAGTCAAACACTGTTTGACTTTCACGCTCTAAAAAGCGATAAAAGAACGAAAGAAGCTTACAAAGGGTCCAAGCTAGGGAGAACTTGATCTATAACACTCAGGTATGAAGCAAAGGCTTCAACTTAGAGCATTAAAATGATCAAGGGTGCAGAAAATGGAAGGAAGGCATGGCTATATATAGTTTTCGGTTCACCATTAGGATCGTTTCTTGCTAAAGAGGGAAAGATCTTGGCCATCCATGTGGGCTAGTGGTTTTAGAATACAAGGGGAAGATGTTAAACCATCAAAACAAGCAGATGGTATCCCAAAACAACCATTAAAACCATAAAAAACAAGCCCAAAGTCCAGATTCAATGTTTCTGTCTGGCAAGACCTCGCGCCCTGCCTAAGATTACTTCTCATCTTACGCGGCCCGCCTGGTAATGTTTGACTGAATTGCATTTTGGTCCCTGCACTTGAGAAACTTGCATTTTGATGCATATTTGACACTTTTAAGCCCCGTTAACCTCATTTCAAAGCTCTAAAATGATGTTAAAGTGTAGGGAACTTAAAATATGCTCAAAAACATCTTGGATGTCGGCTCGTTTGGTCGTACGGTTGCGTTGTTCGGTTAATTACGACGGAAGTCGTAACGAACGCAAAAACGATCCAAATTAAGAGACGAATGGAATTTTATCATGACAATCACTAAAATAAAATATTTTACTGATTACATAAATTTTTTGGTGTCCGGATATATTCAGAACGTAAGATATGCGCGAAAATGCAAACTTATGCACTTTTTGACGCTTTTAGTCCCTATTGATCAAATAAGTTTATTTTAGCAAACCTAACCCCTCAAAGCCTATTTCTAAGCTATGTAAAGGGTATTTAGGGTATGTTTAACTTATGATCTAGTTCCGGAATGTTCGTTACTATACAAATCGGTATAGTTTCGTAGTTTGACACAAATAGTCCCTGCGATCGAACAAACTTGATTTAGACACACCAAACCATCCAAAACTTATTTCTAAGTTATGTGAAGCTTATTTAAGGTATGTTAAGCCTATTTCACTATTCCGGAGTGTTTGTCGCGTTAAACTGACTGCGTTTACGCACCAGTTTGCGTATAACTTCCCAGAAAGCGATTTAAAGCTTGAAATTGGAATCGAATCAAATCGTAAAATCATCAAACATAAATACACACATAATAACACCAAAACACATTGTTTTATTGATAATTAACATTGTTTTACATTGTACATCGATTACAGAGCACAGTTGTCACATAAATACGTCCCAACAAGTTCGTTCACATTATCGAAATCGTTATTGATTAATATAAACCACAGTATTCGTTTTTAAAATTGTCGAAGTCGTTTAACACATATGAATCACCCCAAAATAATTGAAAACAGTAAAATAGGGGAACTATGTACTCACATTGAATTGCAAAGATATCCTCGACTAAATGAACTTAACAAAGCTCAGGCAAACCAAGGAAATCAAGTAGCACCTAGTAATCGGATCGCTATGTTAATAAATCGACACCTAAATCGGGAGATCAGATAGAATGAGGTTTCGTAAACCAAATGAGTATTAGAACTCATGTGATATGGTTTTACAAAGCCTACATTCTAAATCGGAACTTATCCTAAGTGCTTACGACCCGTTAAGGTGGCTTACGCTACTTTAACGCGTTGTTCGCGCGAATGCGAGTTCAAGACGCCTAACTAGTCCCATGACAAGTATTATATGCCCTAACATGTTTAAATATGTTGCATAATCTGTGACAACCCGAACTTTATGGTTAGTGTCTTTCAATCTTGTGATTCCGATCCCTCACTATTATTACTTCCTTGCATACTCTTTGTTTTAGTGAATCTGTTAAACGCTCGGGATTTTGTCGAACTGGTTAAACATAAATGATTAATGGGTGTGAGTGTTTGTACGGGTGGGTTGCATTGTATCACATAACTAGTGTTGGGGCCGGTCGTTAGTGTTTTGGGCCGCCAAGACTATAATTGTTCTTAAACCACCTTGGGCCGGTTGTTAGTGTGCATCTCTTTCCCTTATGTATACGTAACATACATGGGGGCACATTACCTATTTCATTGCAAACCCTATTTCTCCCTTCAAAGATTACGGACTGCAGACTACCCCCCCCCCCACATCGAAGTAACCCTATACTTTTGAGGCATCACTTGTATATTGCAGTTGATCGGTATGTGAGTTGTTACTTTACATATGTTATGTTGTGTTTAGATGTGTTATTGATTACATGCACATGTATTAGGAATGATTGCAACATGCTAATAATTGTGAATCACGATCTTGTATGTTACTGAATATTTGTGAATCATGATCTTGCATGCACACTAGATTATGGTAGTGAGTATATGACATATATTCATGTATCGGCTGTGATTACTACTATCTTGCATGGAGGGATTGTTTGCATGTGTATGATTATTAGTGTTGTGTGCGAATGACTTGTATAAATGGTGATTTTAATATTAAATGCTATTAATGATTTTTAATGTGAAACCCGGTTAAGGTTGGCCGATCCATATGATGCTTAGGTTATGTGTAAACATTATTAATCAGTGACTAGGGTCGTATAATATTGTTGATTTGGGTGCTACTGTTTTGATAATGTGGAGGATGAAGGTGTCTAGAAACAGTTTTCTGTTTGGTATAATATATTTGATCCAATTCGATTTATGAGGATGATAATTGGTATGATAATTGTTATGTTGATTGTTATGCGTGTGCATGCTATAGACTATATGTGTTACTTGATATAAAGGTTCAATAAATTTATAGGTAATGATGTGATAAGATTGGATAACCATGTGCACATTCTAAAAGTAAATGGCGGCCATGTGTATTAGTAATTTTGATCTCATCTAACCATGTGCACATTCTAATCATGTTGTCAGAATAGTCAAAGGTGTGTGTACATAGTTTATTAGTGGGAAAGACATATGATTATAGCCTTTGTGATTGACACATGAAAGTTAAATATTGAATGATGATGTTGAAATTATTATATGTAAATGAATTGACTTTTGACAAACTATTATAGGATAATTAGGGTTGAATGCAAATGATTGAAACTGGTGACTGATGCTCGACGAAACATACATGTGTTTCGTCACAATCATCTCGACGAAACTTAGTGTTTCGTCACATACATGAAGCCGATGAAACCTGGTGTTTCGCCACTTAGTATTTCGTCAAAGTAACGGGCCTTATACTAGGACTAGTTAGGTAGTTGGGCCGCACACTACCGGTTTGGGCCGGTGCCCACATGAAGTTGCACATTAGTTAGGGCCTCGTGTTTATTAGGTTATGTATGTTATTGACTGCCATGCAATGTGTATACTGCTAAGTCCCATGCATAGGGTGATGAATGCCAATACATGCTTTCTTGTGTTTTAACTGTAAATGTGTGGGGAGAATTATGTGTTGAAGTTGAATATGAAAATGATTATCATGGGTAACCACATTGGGATTTTGGGTGTAACCAGAACACATGCTAGGATGCTACTTGTTGTTGTTGACATGTTAACTGTTATGACTTGGACTATATTTTTTTGGGGTAAAGGGTTACCCAGGTGATTCTATATATTCACAACCAAAAAGTACAAGTAGTGTAGAGAGTCTACACTAGTTCAATCACGGGACATACCCCATGAAAGTAACAACTAGAAAAACAAAAATACTACCACCAAAAAGGAAAAACAACTAGACTAGGCTCTAGAAACAAAAACATAACAACTTAATCAGCCACCATCATCATGAAGCTCATTTATGTTAATCTCCCAATCACCTAGAAGCCTACGCACATTGTAACAGTTCTTCAGTTTCGCACCCATCAATTTGTAACGCACCTGTTGGATAATAATTTCACTTAAATTTTCTGGAGGTCTCAACTGGTTCTTGAATAATCTAGCATTACGCTCCTGCTAAATCAAATACGCACTAGCCGCCACCACCAATCTTGCAACGTAGTTAGCCGCTGATTTCGACTTGGACCGCAAAAGAAGCCAATTAACAATATCGTCCCACTTGGGTTGAACCGAATCCATGCCCACTTTCTGCCTAACCATATGCCAAACTTGTGAAGAGAACTTGCATTAAAAAAAACAGATGACTATGAGAATCGTGATTAGCATAACAAAGCAAACAGCACATCATGTTCATATTCTTTCTAAGCGAGGTATCCCAATTCAAAATCTTATCCTGAGTAAGTAACTTACGCCTCATGATAAGCCACATTAAAAAAGCATGACGAGGGATGCACTGAACGAACCAAACAATATGACACCACTATATCTCCAACTCTCGATGCCTAACTGAATCCCAAGCACTAGCCGTAGAAAAATCATAATACTGATCCCCTTGGCGCCACTTGATTTTTTCAGACTTATTTGGATCAAAAGACATCTGATCCAGTTGGATGAGAACAGGGTAGATATCCCTCCAAGCGGCTAGCCATCTCCACGAATTATCCGAAAAAACATCAGAAACCTTAGACTCCATGTTGAACCCCGCATTGGCAATAACTCTAGGCGACAGGATCTAATCCAGCGGCCCTAAGTCACTCCAAGTATCGAACCAAGCTGAAGTGTTCGAACCATTACCAATATCGGACCAAATGAACTTCCTCATAATCGTCTGAACCTGAAGAAGCTTTCTCCAAGACCAACAACAATTAGAAGGAACTTTGCAAGCCCAAAAACTTTTACCTTTTAACCTGTATGAGTGAACCCGCTCAACCCACAATGAGTCACGTCTCGAAAGAATACTCCAAATATGCACTGTCATTAGAGCTATATTAACATCACCAATCCGACGGATGCCTAACCCACCCTCATACTTAGGAACACAAACCGCTTTCCAAGAAACCTTTGCCCGACCTTTTTGAAACGCACTGTCATGAGACCATAAAAAATTCCACATCAAAGCCTCCAAATTAAGAATCACCCGAGATGGCAAAATAAACACCGAAGACCAGTAAATGTGCATCGAGGACAAGACCGAAATAATAAGTTGCAACCTGCCCGCAAAAGATAGTAACTTATTCCTCCAATGCAAGATACGTTTTTCAAGCTTCTCCACCATCACATAACAATCTTTATAAAGAAGCCGAGAAGATATAAGAGGCACACCCAGATATCTCACAGGCAAAGAACCCTCCTTAAAAGGCATAATATTCAAAATAGCAGTTTTAACATAAGATGGGACATTAGAGAAAAAAACTGTACTTTTCTGAACACTTGGCACCAAACCCGACATCTTTGTAAAAGAATTGAGAGAATTCATAATACACCTGGCCGACGCGATCTCGCCTTTCGAGAATATAAACAAATCGTCCGCAAAACAGAGGTTGATAATCTGTTGACGTTCACACTTGTTATGAAATTTAAACGAGGAATCAATCCTTACTGCATGCTGTAAGATAGCCATAAGAATCTCCATGACAAGCGTGAATAAGTAGGGAGAAATAGGATCACCCTGTCTTAACCCCCGGTTACCCTTGAAAAAACCATGAACATCACCATTAATACACACTGAATACGTGGTAGTAGAGACACAAACCATAATCCAGTGAACCATGTTGGAATGAAACCCGAATCCAATCAAAATACTCTTGAGAAAACTCCAATCAACAGTATCATAAGCCTTCTGAATATCAACTTTGAACGCACATTTAGGGGGACCGATATTTCGGTGATAGTTGTGCATCAACTCTTGCGTTAACAAAATATTATCAGAAATTTTTCTACCCGGCACAAAAGCCGATTGGTTGACACTAACAATATCATTCAACGCCACCTTAATTCTCTCAGCAACAATCTTACTAATGCATTTATACAAGACATTGCAACAAGCAATCGGACGATAGTCTGTTAATTAGAGGTTTTTGTTGGTCCAAACTTGGTAATGGTAGAGACACTTCAGCTTGGTATGATAATTGGAGTGGTTTCGGTCCGTTAAGTGCTTTTCAGCCTAGGACTATTACAAGGGAGGGGTTTTCTTTGAAAGCCACAGTTGCTGATCTGTCCTTTAATGGTTCTTGGTTATGGTCGGCTGCTTGGAGAAACACCTACCCAGTCCTTATACAACTTGATCAGGTGCAACGGGATGCTAATAAACAAGATTGTTTGCTCTGGATAGATGGGGACGAGATTAATGATTATTCGTCATCGGGGGTATGGAATTCTATCAGAAATAGCGAACCGGAGGTGGATTGGCATAGTATAGTTTGGTTTTCGCAATGTATTCCTCGTCATGCCTTCTTTATGTGGCTTATTATGCGGCGTAAGTTGGTGACTCAAGACAAAATCATGCTTTGGAACTCCACAAGACGAACTAATATGAATATGATGTGTTGTCTCTTATGCTATGAGAATGTGGATTCGCATGATCATTTGTTTTTTGTGTGCAAGTTTCCGGCTAAGGTTTGGAATTTGGCTCGTGCGAAAGCAGGTATGGGGAATGTGGAAGCTAAATGGAGTGCTATCATCGAGTGGCTCCGGCAACGTTCTAGATCCAAGTCCGCTGATAACCTTGTTTGTCGGTTGATTGTGGCTGCTACTGCTTATGCTATTTGGCGGGAAAGAAATACTCGTTTATTCAAGAACCATGCAAGGCTCCCAGAAACTATATGTGAGTCAGTTTTTGTTACAGTCCGATACAGGTTAATGGGTTTAAAGTTCCAGAATACGCCTAGAGTGAGGACTCTTCTTCGGAAGTGGGAGATCCCACTCTCATGAGGCATGTCTAGATGGAGGCTGATTAAAGTGTTTATTTTGTTTATTTTTAATCTAGATGTTTTGTCTAGTGGTTGTTTCTTAGGCTTGGTATTTGTTTTGTTTTTTTTTGTTCCCACTCTCATGAGGCATGTCTCATGTTTGAACTAGTAAGGGTTCTCCTTACTACTTGTTTTTATGGTTTGTGAATATATAAAATCACCGGGGTAACCTTTACCCAAAAAAAACAATAAGAGTATGATTTAATTCCCGAAGAAGCTTCCCTGTAGCAAAAAAAATCAATAACAGCATTCGAAACATCATTACCAACGATAGGCCAGGCACTTTTAAAAAATCCAGCAGTAAAACCATCTGGACCCGGCGCCTTGTCCGAACCAATCGAAAACATCTCCTTCCTAACCTCTTCAGCTGTGACTGGATGAACCATATTAGCCGCAACATCCATATCCCAACATTTTAGTAAAAAAATCAGGAGAAGGATTAAGCGACGTATCACCCGGGCATCCCAAGAATTTTTCATAATGGTCAACAAACACTTTCTGAACCAGATCATCCTCATACACATTCCCACTAGCATCCCGAATGACATCAATTCGACTATAATGAATTTTGTTTTTGAGCGAAGAGTGAAAGAAAGCCGAATTCATATCACCAGCCGCTACCCAGTGGACCTTGGACTTTTGCTTCAAAAATTCTCTCCTCATCTAATAAAGCCTCCTGATAATCACGACGGATACTAGTTTCCTCAACCCGAAGAGTCTCACTAGCCGGATCATTATCAAGCTCACGCTGAATCCCATCAAGCTTATCTCGCAAGTGTTGGACTTTCTTATGCAAATTGCCTTGCTGAAATAGTAACACTCGTAAAGGAGATTTAAGCAGCCGGAGTTTCTTTACGACAGAAAATTGATACACACCACTAATATCCCAAATCCGCTTCACAATCACTAAGAAATCAGGCTTATGAACCAGAAAGTTAGCAAACTTGAAGGACCGATGTTTTATTTTTCCACCTTCTGGAATCTTGAGAACACAAGGACAGTGGTCCGATAACCGAGCCGGATAAAACACCGCCACTGCACTCGGATACCGGGCTATGAACTAAGTATTACCCATCACTCTATCAATCTTTTTCATCAAACCAATCCCCTTCTTTGGCTTCTGATTCCACGTAAAATGAATACCTGAACGATTTAAGTCAACCATCTCAATATCATCAACGCAAGCTTGAAATTCCTTCATACTAGTAGAAACCAAAGAACACCCCATAGATTTATCTTCAAGATTCAAAGCAGAGTTAAAGTCACCTAAGATGACCCAAGGTTCATTACGAACGGAATTTTTATGCAAAGACAAGTGATTCCAAAGCTCCCTTCGTGACACATAATAGTTTGCAGCATAAATAATCGAACAAAAGAACATTCTTTTCTCCTGTTTAAACATCAGTTGCAGGTGCATAACCTGATCAGACTCCGAAAGCACCATAACATCAAAAATATAAGGATTACAACCAACAATTATTCACGTTCCTTTGTTACATCTAGCCCCATTAGACGTCCAGTGCCAAGACTGAAAGACTGACTTGCAAACTTTAGAAAGATTACTCACCTCAACGTGTGATTCAAGAATAGCACATAAACTTAAATTAAAATCCTTAATTGCTAGTCGAACCACAGTTTGCTTAATGGTCCGATTCAAACCCCTTATGTTCCATGAAGCAATACTAACCATTGATAACCTTCGAAGAAGGAGTGCTTGCCCCTTTTTTATCACCAGTTTTAACAGTTCCTTGCCTCAAAAAATCATCCATCATATCCATCCGTCTCGTTAAAAACCTCTATTACCTCTTCATCCTCCACATCAACTTGGGCCGAACCTGACATGTTACCACCCTCATCCATATTAACACTAGGATCGTTGAGAACATCAAAAGGGTTCGAAAACTGAAAGTTAGACGAGTTCGACCCTCTGACCGGCTCTTCCTTTTTCTTGGATGCCACCTGAGTAGGCTTTGGATTCCCTCCATTACCCTTAGACGTAATCGGCCTATATTCAAACTTTTACTTTGGTTTATTCACATTAAAACCAACCTTCCTAGCTGCCTTCTTACCTTGAACATTCGTGTAACCATCTTCGTCCACAAAGGGTTGACGCTTAGAAGGCCCCCTCTCCTGAATCGGCTGCTTACCAGGGTTCTTGCCATCTTGAGGTTTACCATTAGACACTTTAGAAGCCTGCTTAGGACAACAATCCTCGTTATGGCCAAAAACACAGCATCGACCACACCTATGGGGACACCATTCATATTCGACATAAACCTTCTCCTTCACAAATCCATCCCCATCAAGACAAGGAACCGCAATAGTCAACTCCTCCTTGAGATCATTATCGGCTGAAATCTCAACCAGTGCACGAGCAAAACTGCTTCTACCCCACATATCAACGCACATTGAGGTAGTAAACGAATCCAAGGCTTTCGGTTCCCCAATAGTTGTTGCAATCAAACTTAAGCCATCCTCCGTATACGCCGCTATAGGAACTTCATGGAGTTTAACCCAAACCTGAACCTTTTTCACTTCCTTCTTCTCAAGCTTAACCGACGGCGACCAAACTTCCAAAAACAACGGGTATGAGCGAATAATCCACGGTCCCTCAGTAAGAGCCTTCAGCATACCTGCTTGATCAGCGAACTTGAAAAAGAAAAAACCATTGGCGTTCATCATTGATTTCTGCAATCCAAATCGTTTCTAATTATTCCGAACAAATATTCCACAACGGGATACGCTACCCGATCCCCCAAAAAGTATTCATACAACGTGTTAGCCAGTTTATCTTGCACTACTTTGACGGAGTCCCTAGATAAGACAACTTCACAACCATCATGCTTCTCGTCAGTCGCCAATGCACGAAAATTAACCTTCCTTGCACTAGCTCCCCTAACAGATTCAACATATGACAAAGGTTTTACTAAATTACCAGGGTTCTGCTGACTGCTAGCAACATGATCTTGTTGTTTCTCTGCACCCTGATTCTCCAAGCTGACTTTCTCCACACTATCCAGGTTAACGGGTTTTGATATGGCAGCCAACCCATCAATAACCGATACGTTATCTGAAAAAAACATGCCTCTCCTTGGCAACATAGATTTTCCTTCGATGTTAGTAACACGTAGGCCAATGCCGCGAACAGGAACTGTACCCGGAGTAAACCCTGCCTCTTGAACCACAAAATCATTCAGATCATCAGTTGCAGCCGGGGATACGGATAACCATCCAGATCAAACAAACCCTGGTTCGCCTGATTAAAAGGGATGTTACTCCCAGGTTTATCACGATCATTCATTAGAAACAACACAACTCTCCCTAAATCAATGAAACTGAAGACACCATGCAAACCAGAAAACTACCACGTCGCCAAGAAAACGAAGAACACCTTATCAGAAGAAAACCCTAATCCTTTTACCCTAGAGCCTAATTTCAATCCTTAACTGATTCCAGAGTATCAATCTAGCCAAATTAAACTCAGTTAACCGCGACCAATGACAACCGATTTAATAAGTCAGGATTTCGATACAGCAAGCTAGGGCGGCGATTGAAGAAGAACAAAAAACAAAACCCTAATTTCAGAATGATCACTATTACTAACGAGTTCGTTATAGAATTTCGATGAATCAAAACTCTAATCACAAACTGTTATATAAAAGATTACAAGGAAAAACTAGGGTTTCATGAAGAACAAGAATCGCCCCAAGGAGAGAGAGAATAGGGTTTTTTTTTCATTTACTGTTTTCTGACTTGGACTATATGTGAGTCACCTATACATTAAACTGTGTGGTATATGATTAAGGAATAAGTGAATTAATCGTACGCGGAATATGTAGTATATGTACACATGAAACTAATTACTATTGATAACTATGTTAGGATTGATTTGAGCAACTTGAACCCGTACTTTAATCTTACCTAGCAAACCAAGGTGAGTTCACACTTTCTACAAGGCATGGGGTTCCCGGTGGTTGGGAATGGGTAAAGGATTTAATCGGAAACTACGTGATCTCCTGGTCTGGAACACGTACTACATCCTCTTGATTGAAGGGTGATAACATGTACTAAGAATTTAATCGGAACCTGCGAGATCTCCTGGTTTGGGGTAGAGGTGCACAAAATAACCGGTTAATTAACCGAAATCGGTTATTAACGAAACCGTAACCGGTTAATAACCGATTTAGGAATAACCGGTCCAGCCGGTTATTTAACCGTAGGTTAGTAACCGGTTACAAGTTTTTAGTATAATAACCGGTTATTAACCGGTTTTTTTAAACCGGTTTTTTAACCGATAGACTGGTTAACGGAAAAAATAACCAGAAATTCAAAAAAAAGGCAAAAAAACCGGTTTTTAACCGAAAATAACCGGTTAAAGTAATTAACCGGACCAGTTAAAAAAATAACCGGTTAAAGTAATAACCGGTTAAAGCATTAACCGGTTAAAGTCAAAAAGTCAAATTAACCGGTATAACCGGTTAACCGATCCGGTTATTAAAATTTACCGGTTTGTGCACCTCTAGTTTGGGGACACGTACCACATCCTCTTTATTGAAGGGTGATAACATTGATGCTAGACCAAAATCTCTATCATGAAGTCCCTCATTTTTACATCGACTTAATCGCCGGGCCAATGGCGAGCGGGTCATTAGTTAGATAGCGCTATTTAGGTTTGACAAGCCTCACACCATGCCGCAGAGGACGGGTGTGAACTAATGGATCTGGGCAAGTCAATGATGATAGACATTGACGCTAGGGCACCAACTTACTTCAGTCAGTAGTTGATATGGTAACGAGTCTAGTGGTTCACATGGGGTAGCCCTCACTGGTTATGGTTTGGGAAAAACAGTGAATTGGATAACTCATGGTTTTTGAATGAACTCGTGGTTTTTGGAATAACTTTAAAACGGACAACCAACTGTGAACTCGCTCAACTTTGTTGTTGACTCGTTGTTACATGCCTTGCAGGTCGTTAAATGCTTAGCGATGGAACTTGCTGTCTAGAAGGCTGGAGTGGTCATGGGTCGTGACACATGGATTCGAAATATAAGTTTATTGGTTTGCGTACGCGTGGTTTATGAAGCACTTTACAATGAGTTATGCTTCCGCTGTATACAACGAATTATATGTAATCTTTTGTAACACTTTATGTTAATGAAAGAAAGTTTTATTTAAACAGACTTATGAGTTCAATGTGATTGGTGGCTAAGATCCTGGTATGTCACACACCCCGCGGTGATTCCGCATGTGGTATTTTGGTGCTGTGACAGATTGGTATCAGAGCCATTGGTTATAGTGAACTTGGTTTTAAAAAAGGGGAAATACGTTTTTGTAAAACCAGACTATAACCGAACAGTTCTGAAAACATGAATACGACCATGACACTCAGCTCCAGATTGCAAGGTTCGTCTCTCGTATACTCATTGTACTGCATAACTAGTGAACACTTACATATGATATTGCATGTGATTGCACGTTTAGCACAACAATATGAATCCATGTATTACTGGCATGTATTATGTGACTGTTTGGGTGGTATTTCCCTAAACATTCATGACTTACGCTTCGTGATGCTCTTTATTTGCTACTCGAGTTTGAGGAACCATTTGACATGAGTTAAGAGGAGCTGAGATGAGCATGCAAATCGCAATATTATTGTGGGTGCACACATAATAATAATGTGGGGTGCATGCGAGTCCCAGTGAGGCTTAACAAGTGAAAAAGGGGTTTCGTTCCGTTATTTGATTGATATGATACGCAACAGCCTATAGGAGTCATAGTAGTGATTGTCTCCTACTCGAATGTGATCTTTTCATTTCCCTCTGAAACCTTTCGAAACTCGATGCTATCGAGTGTCACCTGAACACCCATCCGAACGCCTAGCGAACTGTGTAGAATGTTAGGTGCTTGTACGAACATCCCTGAGTTGGATGTTTCAACGCTGAATGATTGGCCTATACTTCCCTCACCTCTCTTTGTTTGTGGGAACTCAATGTATTGACGTCTTAGATCCCGAAGTGCGACCCCTTCTGCAACACTCTGGAAACATACTGTGTAACTCAGTCAACTTGCAACATCGATGGACAGGAGGATGAGCGCAGTACTTTACCGACCTCAGTATTTGGACGACCCTGTTTACCGGTAGCAATCACCAGCAAATTGACTTCGATCGAATCCTTAACCCTAGTCAGCGACTTATGGGAGTCAACTCTTACGAATCAATCGGGACATAAGCGATGACAACTGATCATAGTGTGGAATGTGACACTCTGGGTTTTCCCGAGCAACCACCTTGTATTGAACTTGCGTGTATATATTATTAAATGAAAAATATGGTGTTGATCTTGTTATGCTATGTGATCCTCGTGCTAAGTTATGTGTTGACAATGTGTAAGTATGATATACATAGTTATATATATATATGGTAAGCCGAGACCATGAACCCGACTCGAGACCACTCGGTCTCGAGTGAACATTAAACGGTTGGGCCGTGTGCACTTGAGCCCATTCGGAACCCATTAGGGTGTACCGACCTTAGAACGGGTATAAAACCCATGCCCAAGCCAACCTTCTCTCATTTTGACATTTCCATCATTCTCCCACACACACTCTCCTACACTCCTTCAAGCACTAAAACCCTAAAAGTTCCACCAACACTCTCCTCCTTTCTTCTCGAAACAACCGGCGGCTAAGGAAGGAGCTCTCGGATCTCGGTGAATCCCTACACACCTCCACACTTTGGAACCGGTTAGTGCCTCCTTGTGCATAGTTGAAAGATCTTTGATATAGATTCTTGCTTATGAATGTTTTGCTTGACTAGTTCAAATGTTCCGTGTATGATCTCGTGATGAAATGGAATAAAAATGACTAGATGATAATTATGGCTAGCTTAGTGATGGATTTGGTGTGATGAAAATTAGTAGGTGACTATATGTAAGGCATGTATTAGTATGACATTGTTATTGAAAGATGATATGCAAGGTGTTAGACAATAGGAACCGGTGATGATACCGATTTGAGTGCATGCTAGGATAAGAATTTCTTAGACATTCATGCTTGTTGAATATGTAAAAACCCTAATGATGAACTGTTTGAATGTTGTTATGAATATTTAAAATCTGGTTGTTTGATCTATTTTGATTAGTTATTAGACAAGAAAACATGTTTGTGTAATTTGATTGGATAGTACACAATTACATGAAATTGCAATTCTATTGGTGAGTACATCAGAGGTTCTAGAAGAACTCCATGTGCGCGTATCCGGGGTTGCGAGTCGAGACCAACACGTGACAACTCGAGGCAGACTTCAAGGACTCGAGACCGGCAAGGTCTCGACTTGAGACTTCATGATCTCGACTCGAGACTGGACTCGAGACCTCCGAGGTTGCGACTCATGCCGGCATTACTCGAGATCTCATGGTTGCGACTCGAGACCGCACGTTCTCGAGTCGAGACCACCTTGTCTCGACTGGGCTGCTTGTCCCCGTTATTGGGCCAAAAGTGTGTGGACTGTGCATATTGTTTTAGTTGGACTCTGTGATGCTGTTAACTGTTAGTATGATTGGCTAGGCCCGATAACGTTTATGAATTGTATGTTAGATATTAACGGTTACTGTTTAACTGCTTAAGTATTAGATCAGGCTCAATAACTTGGTGGGTATTTATATATTATGCATGTAATGTGTTAGCTGTGTGTAGAATATACGTGATCTTCCCGTACCCAAACCTGACCTATACTGGTAACCATGTTAGGACGTGGTGACCAACGTACTTGACCAAGTAAACGGTCTGCCGAGCAACCCAAGGTGAGTTCACAACTATTAAAGCATGCGTTCCCGGTGGTTTTGGGAAACGGAAACTTAAACAACGCTATCCCCGCGTAAGGGATACAAACCTACTTTCTTCCCCTTAAATGGGACTCTTAGTTAATTATTGTTTATATGGTAATGCAACGAGCAACACTAAACGAAACTCTATCACTTAAGTCCCTACCATTTAATACCGATTAGTCGTTGGGGCCTAGCGAACGGGTTATTAGTTAATAGCGCTATTTAGGTGTAACCAGCCTCACACCGACCCTTGTTACTGGGAACGGGAGTGAACTAATGTACTCTGGCAAACCGTCAATGATGATAGAACATTGACAAACAGGGCACTGCGGAAACGCACGGTTAAGTAAGTATTCGGTATTGGAAAAACAGTTTAGTCGCTTACCTACGGGGTAGCTCCCCATCGCATGTATAAACGGATAAATTAACTGGTGAAACAAGTTTTTGGTAATTAAAAACTGGACAACTCGTGAACTCGCCAACATTTTTGTTGATACCCTACTGCATGCTTTGCAGGTACCCAGTGACTCAGGAGCTTGCAGCTTGGGAATGTGTAGTGGTCGTCTAGCCCATGTGTTGGGTTTTAAATAATCTTGAACTATGAACCTTGTTTTGAACTGTTTGGTTTATGCTTCCGCTGTTTACTTATACTGTTATTTGAACTTAAACTTTTAAAACTTCGAACTATGGTGTTTACTAACTATTGTGGTTAGTGAACATTTTTACTTTTAATCAATGCTCAGTATAATTGTTGGCTGGATCCTGGTCAGTCACGCCTCCAAGCGGTGGTACTCCGCATGTGGATTTTGGGGGTGTGACAGTTTGGTATCAGAGCCATTGGTTATAGTGATCTTGGTTTTAAAAAGAAAGTCTTTTGAGAAAAACCAGACTATAACCCGTGACTCGTGACGACACTACACTCCAAGGGCAAGACTCAACGTATTAGACCTCATACCTCGGACTTGTGTTTACTTGCTTGTTTACTTTATGTCGTTACTCTACTATACATACTAGTGTGCCTAATTAGATTGATATGCCTTCCTCTTCTTCCTCATTCTCGCTACATTACGACATCACACTCATATTGTTTTTTCTGGCTATGAAGACAATGAGTGGACGCGGAAGAGGAAACGTTAACATGACTCAGGCTCAGTTCACTAACTTGCTCAACACGGTGGCTGCAGCTTTCGCAGCTCACCCTAGAGGTAAACTCGTTACTTTAGGATGTTTAGGATCCTACCCTCGTGTCAACTTTTCACCTCTAAGCCTATTCGATTCGCTTCTCACAACAGGTCAGCAAGCGCCTGCGCAACCACGTGTTTGTACTTTCAAAACCTTCATGGATTGCAAGCCTCTCCTTTTTAACGGCACTGAGGGTGCCATAGGCCTTCTGCACTGGATTGAAAAGGCCGAAGCTGTCTTTGCTGTCTGCGAGTGTCCCCCTGCTAACTGGGTAAAGTTTGCGACTGGTACGCTTGAAGGAAACGCGCTTTCATGGTGGAAGGCACAGATTCAGATGCTTGGTTTGGAAACTGCAAATGCTACTGCGTGGGAAGATTTCAAGGACATGATCAAGGAAGAATACTGTCACAGGGATGACATTCATAAGCTCGAAAACGGATACTATGAGCTCAAGATGGTGGGATCAGAGATCGAGACCTACACCAAGCAGTCCAACGACTATGCTGCACTTTGCCCAAACATGTCCCGACCTATGTATCGAAGGATCGAATTGTACATCAAAGGCTTGGCCCCAGAAATCCGGAGTCATGTTACCTCAACCAACCTCAATACCATTCAGCCAGTGGTCCGTCTTGCTCACAAACTCACTGATCAGGCTGTGGAGGAGGGCAAGCTGCCTAAAAGGATCAGTGCTATTGCCGGAACTTCTAGCGATAACAAACGAAAGTGGGATGGAAATCAGGGTAAGGATGCTAACCCCACCCAGACCCCGACTCAACAAAGGAAAACTGAAAACAACAAAGGCTCTCAGCAACAGGGTGGCTATTGAGGAAACCACCCCAAGTGTAACAAATGTAACCGACATCACAGTGGGCCATGTGGCAAAGGTCAGTGTCAGCGATGCAACAAGATGGGGCATGAAGCCAAAGACTGCAGGAGCCAGTTCCCAGTTAGGCAGAATCAGCATCAACCACAGCAACAGCAGCAGCAAGGAAACAACCGTGAATGCTACAAATGTGGGGAAATAGGGCACATGCGAAAGGATTGCCCCCAGCTGAACCAGAATCGCAACAACAATAATTGAGGTGCTGGAAACAATGACAACAACCAGGGAGCTGGAAACAATGCAAGGGCATTCGTGATTGGGGCTACTGAAGCAAGGAACGACCCCAATATGGTGGCTGGTAAGTTCCTACTTAATGATCGTTATGTTTCCGTATTATTTGATTCTGGAGCAGATGCTAGTTATGTATCCCTACGTATTAGTAAGAAGCTTAAGTCCACTCTTACGCCATTAAGCTCTAAGCACATCGTTGAAATAGCCAATGGTAGAAACCTCGAGGCCTCACACGTTATTCGTAACTGCAAACTAGAATTGTCTGGTCAGACCTTCCGTATCGATCTCTTCCCCATCACTCTCGGAAGCTTCGACGTCGTCATTGGTATGGATTGGTTATCCAAGCATCGAGCTGAAATCCTCTGCCAAGAGAAAGCTGTTCGTATTCCCCGTCCTCCTGGAAAACCCCTTATCGTTCAAGGCGACAAAAGCGGAGAAGTCACAGGCATCATTTCATTCTTAAAATCCCAGAAGTGGTTACGAAAGGGGCACACCGCTATCTTAGCACTCGTTGCCGACACACAGAAAAAGGAAAACAGGATTGAAGATTTTTCAGTTGTACGCGACTATCCTGAGGTATTTCCTGAATAACTACCTGGACTCCCTCCTCACCGTCAGGTCGAATTCCAAATCGAACTAGCTCCCGGAGCAGCGCCTATAGCTCGTGCACCTTATCGACTAGCTCCCGCAGAACTCAAGGAACTTTCTACTCAACTACAAGAACTTTTGGACAAGGGTTTTATCCGTCCTAGCTCGTCACCCTGGGGAGCCCCAGTGCTCTTTGTCAAAAAGAAGGATGGCACATTCCGAATGTGCATTGATTACCGCGAACTGAACAAGGTTACCATCAAGAATCGTTATCCACTTCCCCGTATCGACGATCTGTTTGACCAGCTGCAAGGGTCGAGCTATTATTCCAAGATCGATCTGCGATCGGGCTATCACCAGCTGAGAGTCCGCGATGAGGACATCTCTAAGACTGCTTTCCGAACCCACTATGGTCACTACGAATTCCTCGTTATGCCTTTCAGAATGACCAACGCACCTGCGATCTTCATGGATCTCATGAACCGAGTGTGCAAACCCTACCTCGACAAGTTCGTAATTGTGCTTATTGACGACATCCTAATTTACTCGAAAAGTCAAGAGGAGCATGAACAACACCCGCGTCTTATTCTTGAACTCCTTCGCAATGAGCAACTGTACGCCAAATTCTCGAAATGTGATTTCTGGCTTAGAGAAGTCCATTTCTTGGGCACATCGTCAATCAGGATGGGATTCATGTCGACCCCGCTAAGATCGAATCCATTGAGAATTGGCCTATACCTAAGACTCCGACCGAAGTCCGTCAATTCTTGGGATTGGCAGGGTACTATCGAAGATTTATCAAGGGATTTTCTAAGATCGCTCAACCACTTACGACCCTCACTCAGAAGGGTGTTGCTTACAAATGGAGTGATGCTCAGGAATCTGCCTTTCAGGAACTAAAGAAGAACCTCTGTAGTGCTCCTATTCTTTCCTTACCTGAAGGTACCGACGACTTTGTTGTTTACTGCGACGCTTCTATTCAAGGACTTGGTTGCGTGTTGATGCAACGCGAGAAGGTTATTGCTTACGCTTCGCGACAGCTCAAGATCCACGGACGGAACTACACGACACATGACTTAGAATTCGGAGCTGTGGTTTTCGCGCTCAAGATTTGGAGACATTACTTGTACGGTACCAAGTGCACGATTTACACCGATTTTTTTTTTGGGTAAAGGGTTACCCCGGTGATTCTATTAAAATAACCGCAATTAAGTACAAGTAGTGAGGATGATCCACACTAATTCATATACAGGACATGCCCCATATATGTAAACCACTAAAAACAAAAACCAATGACACCACAAAACCTAGTCTACTTTACATCATGAAAAAATGTCCAGTAGACAGACAAAAAGACACCAACAAGGGACGTTATCCGCCATCATCAAAAATGAAATTGCTTCGAAACAGCATCCCCTTAACACGAACCAAAAACTGACTGGCCATTGGAGAACTTTGTGGAAGAGGTGCTTGCCCCTGCTTTTGAAAACACAGGATGTGTACCCGACGTCATAAATTCATTTGTTTCATTATAGACTTCCACAACCTCCTCATCATCTGAATCACCAATATCATCCCTCATCCCCTTACCCGTTTGACGAACCGTACCCTGCTCCTCCCTTAGAACATCAAACGGGTTCTGGGACACTACACTAATCGGCGAATCCGACTTTTTAACCCCTCCATTCGATTTGAATCCAACCGGCCTGTACTCAAATTTCGGCTTAGCTTTGTTAACATGAAAACCAGATTTCCTAGCCGCTTTTTTACCATCCACATCCATAAACCCATCTTCATCCACTTCTGGAGTCTTCACCTGACCACGAGATTGCTTCCTAGCGTTTTGTTTCGGGGGTTTAGGAACAACCATAGGAGATTTCATAGGCTGTTTCGGGCAAGACTCATCAACATGTCCAAAGACCTTACAATGGTCACACCTGTAAGGACTCCATTCATATTCCACATTCATCTTCACTTTAATAAAACCTTCACCTTCTAGCTCAGGCACCGCAATAACTACTTCCTCTTTAAAGGCATTCTCGGCTGAGATTTCTATCAAGGCTCTTGCATATCTGCTCCTACCCCACGCATCCGTGCACATTGAGGTAGTATACGAATCCAACAATTTCGGCTCACCAATAGCTGTAGCAATCATACTCAAACCATCTTCCGTATAGGCAACTATAGGAACATCATGAATTTTAACCCATACTAGAATCTTTTCAACTTCCTTTTTCTCTAATCTCGCAGTAGGCGACCACACACTAAGGAAGAGAGGTTGAGAACGAATAATCCAGGGTCCCTCTTTAAGAACATTCAACATACCTTCTTTTTTTTGGGTAAAGGGTTACCCCGGTGATTCTATTATAGACAACCGCCAAATAAGTACAAGTAGTGAGGATGAATTCCCCACTAGTTCATATACAGGACATGCCCCATATATGTAAACAAAAAACCAAACAAACCAAGTTACCACATTATTCTAGCCTACTACAATCATGATAATGACTAACTAGTAGACAAACGAAAAAACAAACAAAAAGACGTCAACCGCCATCGTCAAAAATGAAATTGCTACCAACAGGCAGCCCTTTAGCATGAAATAGACGCCACCTATCCATTAGATAAGTTTATGTGAGAGGTGCTTGCCCCTGTACTGGAAGACGTAGGATGAGTACCCGATGTCATAAACTCATTCGTTTCATCATATTAAACCTCTACCCCGTCATCATCAGACTCCTCATTTGGCTCACTTCTCCCTTTATCCCCGTTCCCTCCAACAAACCCAAGAGCGCTAAACGAATTATGTGTTTGAACCTTAGAAGAACTAGTGCTCCTCGCACTCATGTAAGCAGAACTCACTGCCTTTTTCTTTTTATCCACAGGTCTATATTCAACCTTGGGTTTTTGATTGTTAACTTGAAAACCGCTTTTCTTTACACTCTTCTTTGTCTTGACTTCCGTATAACCATCTTCATCTACGATCGGTCTATGAGTAGGAGGTTTCACTGTCGGTCGAATGCGTTTTGGACACTCCTCAGAATCATGCCCAAATACACAGCAGTGGACACATCTCTGAGGCTCCCATTCATACTCCACCCGAATAGTCTCATTAACATATTTGTTCCCCTCCAATTCAGGAATAGCCATGGTTAGAGCCTCTTTCAACTCATGATCAGCTGATATTTCAATAAGAGCCCTAGCATAGCTGCTTCTTCCCCAAGCCTCATTACACATATCACTAGTATACGAGTCCAGGCGCACAGGGGACCCAATTTTTGAAGCCAACATGCTTAAACCATCATCAGAATATGCCACTAGCGGAACATCATGCAGTTTAACCCAAACTGCAACCTTTTTAACCTCTTCTTTTTTAAGGGTGTTTGTAGGAGACCAAATGTTGAGAAACATAGGTTTGTTACGGATCAGCCAAGGTCCCCCTTCAAGAACAGTATCCATACCGTTTCTATCTTCAAACTTGAAGAAAAAGAAACCATTTGAATTCATCATAGTTTTCTGAAGACCATGTTTTTTCCACTTTTTTCTGACAAAATATTCAACTACTGGATATGCAATCCTATCCCCCAGGAAATAACCATAAAGAGTGTTTGCTAACCTGTTATTAACCTTGCGAACCGAATCAATCGGAAGCACTACATCCACTCCATCCAATGATACATCTGATTTTAGTTGTCGAAAATTGACCTTAGGAACTTGAACAACCGCATCATTGACCTTCCTAGTGTTTTCATCTTCAATCTGATTCTGAATTGAATCCCCACCCCTCTTAGTATCACCTTGCTCAAATTGTTCCTGTAGGACCACATCCGCATAAGATTGGACATGAGCATTATCATCTTGATTCAGATTTTGAACTCGAGTAGGAGTAATATCATTCACAGGTAACACAAATGCTACCTTTCTCTTGTCAAAGACTTTCGCATAATTCTGATTGGGTGAATCAGAACAGCCAATAACATGTTCAGTATCATTAAGCGGCATCATAAAACATACCTTCTTACTCGGCATTTCAGAAACCCTAGTCGCCAAAAATGCTGTTTGTCTTGGCTCAAATGTTTTACCGTCAATGTTCTTAATTTTTTTCGCAAACACATTTGAGTTTTCTGCATTTTTGTCATCCATACGGACAGATTCTGATCAGCAAATACAGCCAAAACAAAGAAAAAGATACCTGCTGAAACCCTAAAACAACAAGGAACCAGCCGCACCCCTTTGCTAATCAGAAAACAACGACTTCAAAACCCTAATCTCGAAACTGGAGTCACCTTGTTAGCGCCGTAATCAGATGGATCAACGATATCAGATGTAATGCCGAAATCAGATGTACAGCCGAAAACAGATGTGCAGCCGAAATCAGAACACCAATTCAGAATACCGCCGATGTGCAGTCGAAAACAGATGTGCAGCCGAAAACAGATGTGCAGCCGAAATCAGATGTACAGCCGTAATCAGAAGAACAGCCGAAATCAGAATAACAAATCAGAACCGTAACTTCAGAATACTAAAGATGTATTACCAAAAAACAGAACTGATTGCAACCAGAAAGTAACTCCGAAAACAAACCCTAACTACAGAACCCTAATCCGAGAACAATTGAATATCATCTACGGATCAATCATAAACCCTAAGCTGATAATCAAAGCAATCGAGATAGGATTAGGAAAAGAAAATTAGGGTTTAACAAAATCGCCAAAATCGCCCAGAGAACCCATCTTTCTTTTACATTACTCAACATACCTTCTTTGTCCGCAAATTTGAAAAAGAAAAACCCGTTCGCATTCATCATAGACTTTTGCAAACCAAACTTCTTCCAATTGTTTTTCACAAAGAACTCAACCACCAGATAAGCCACACGATCCCCCAAGAAGTACCCATACAGTGTATTAGCTAACCTGTCTTGAACCAGTTTAACTGATTCCCGGGAAAGCACCACATCACAACCATCCTGCACCACCGGACTCGCAAGCATTCTGAAATTTACCTGTTTGGTGTTGGCTGCCACAATGGATTCAGCATAAGACTTTGGCTTTGGTGCACTACCCAGATCAGATTGAACCTGGGAACTTGCCTGATGTTCCCTATTTTCCGAATCCCTAAAGTTAGGCTGTAAATTCTCCATAGGAACTTGAACACCTGTTAATGGCGAGAACAGTTTATCCACGTGAACCGGTGCCGTGACCTTAGTGAGTTCATCGATAATGTTTATACCACGTCTTGGCTGTATATTAATCCCATCAATATCAAGTATACGATCCGCTATTTCTTTGAATGACAGTGGCGGCTTTCCACCAGATTTCATTCGTTCATCCATTAAACCCTAATCTGATCAAACAGAATAGGTATGATGGCTGGACACAAAAGGAAATCTGACAAACCCTAGCAGCCATGACAAACCCTAATCCGAACCAAAGATTGAATCTGAAACAAAGTTTGAAAGTATAACAGCCGCCGCAAAATTAACCCTAATCAATCTGATGTAACCCCAAAACCAAGATTTAAGATGGTATTTGGTGACCAATCAATCAGCAACAAATGGAATTGGACTGCCGTAGCCGCCGCAAAACTTAACCCTAAACAATCTGATTGGAATGATGCCGCCGCTCACCCCAAGAACAATCAGAAACGAATGAGAAAAACAAACCCTAGAGCACGAAACTTAATCTGATTTCAGTTGATTAGAACCTAAAGAAACGAATATGGAATCCTTAGACACTAACCAAGATCAATCGAGACCAAGAATTGATTGAATCGACTAGGGTTTCAAGAAATCACCAAGATCGCCCAGAGCCTCCCCATTTTCCCTTGTTAAAGTTTTACGATTTACACCGATCACAAGAGTCTCCAGCACATAATGGAACAAAAGGAGTTGAATATGCGGCAACGCCGATGGGTCGAACTCCTAAATGACTACGAGTGTGCTATTAAATATCATCCAGGCAAGGCTAATGTGGTAGCCGATGCCCTCAGCAGAAAGGAGACCAAACCTAAGCGTGTTCGTGCCTTACAGCTCACCATCTACTCGAACCTCCCTAAGCAAATCCGAAACGCTCAGGTCGAAGCATTGAAAGCCGAGAACGTCAGGGCTGAGTCCCTGCGAGGATCAAGGAAACGGCTAGAACAAAAGGAAGATGGTGCTTACTACGTAAACGAGCGTATATGGGTTCCACTTTATGGGAATTTGCGCGAGCTTGTAATGGATGAAGCCCATAAGTCCCGTTACTCAGTACATCCTAGTTCGGATAAGATGTACCACGACTTAAAGACTACATACTGGTGGCCTAGCAGGAAAGCCCACATAGCAACCTATGTCAGAAAATGTTTGACTTGTGCAAGAGTCAAGGCTGAGTATCAGAAACCATCGGGCCTACTCCAACAACCAGAGATCCCGCAATGGAAATGGGAGCAAATTTCCATGGATTTTGTTACTGGCCTGCCTAGGTCTCAACGCGGAAATGACACCATTTGGGTGATAGTGGATCGATTAACTAAGTCTGCCCACTTTTTGGCTATTAAAGAAACAGACAAGTTCTCTACCTTAGCAGAGGTATACTTAAAGGAAGTGGTTTCGAAGCACGGGGTGCCGACCTCTATTATTTCCGATCGAGACGCGCGTTTTACTTCCGAGTTGTGGCAAGCTATGCACAAATCCTTTGGCTAACGTTTAGACATGAGCACCGCTTATCATCCACAAACAGATGGGCAGTCTGAACGCACCATCCAAACACTCGAAGACATGCTTAGGGCATATGTAATCGATTTTGGCAAAGGCTGGGAAAAACATCTACCATTAGTGGAATTCTCCTACAATAACAGCTACCACCCCAGCATACAGGCAGCACCCTTTGAGGCATTGTACGGTCGTAAATGCCGATCACCTCTCTGCTGGGCGGAAGTTGATGACAACCAAATCACAGGTCCAGAACTTGTGGTAGACACTACGAAAAGGATTGCCCAGATCAGACAACGCATGGCGGCAGCTCGTGACCGTCAGAAGAGTTACGCTGATAAGGATAGGAAACCGCTAGAGTTCCAGGTTGGTGACCGGGCTCTACTTAAAGTCTCACCCTGGAAGGGTGTGGTTCGTTTTGGAAAACGGGGCAAGCTTAATCCGCGATATGTCGGACCATTCGAAATTACCGAAAAGATCGGTAAGGTCGCTTACAGATTGAATCTGCCTAAAGAACTGAGTGCTGTGCACAACGTCTTTCACGTGTCTAATCTGAAGAAGTGTCTGTCAGATGAAACACTCATCGTTCCTTTCAAGGAACTCACTATTGACGAACGACTACACTTTACTGAGGAACCGATTGAGATCACGGATGGAGAGATCAAAACCCTCAAATGTAGCCAGATACCTCTCGTACGAGTTCGTTGGAACTCGCGCCGTGGCCCAGAGTTTACCTGGGAGCGGGAAGACCAGATGAAGCGCAAGTATCCCCAGTTGTTCCCTAATGAAACTCCCAGCACTGAAGCTACAACCGAATTTCGGGATGAAATTCCAAACTAACAGGGGGATGATGTGACACCCCGTTGAAACGTTCTCACTTATACTAGCTTGACAGTGACTGCCTTAACTTTCGGGACGAAAGTTCTTAAAACTTGGGGATAATGTGACACTCTTGGTTTTCCCGAGCAACCACCTTGTATTGAACTTGCGTGTATATATAATTAAATGAAAAATATGGTGTTGATCTTGTTATGCTATGTGATCCTCTAGCTAAGTTATGTGTTGACAATGTGTAAGTATGATATACATAGTTATATATATATATATATATATGGTAAGCCGAGACCATGAACCCGACTCGAGACCACTCGGTCTCGAGTGAACATTAAACGGTTGGGCCGTGTGCACTTGAGCCCATTCGGAACCCATTAGGGTGTACCGACCTTAGAACGGGTATAAAACCCATGCCCAAGCCAACCTTCTCTCATTTTGACATTTCCATCATTCTCCCACACTCACCCACACACACTCTCCTACACTCCTTCAAGCACTAAAACCCTAAAAGTTCCACCAACACTCTCCTCCTTTCTTCTCGGAACAACCGGCGGTTAAGGAAGGAGCTCTCGGATCTCGGTGAATCCCTACACACCTCCACACTTTGGAACCGGTTAGTGCCTCCTTGTGCATAGTCGAAAGATCTTTGATATAGATTCTTGCTTATGAATGTTTTGCTTGACTAGTTCAAATGTTCCGTGTATGATCTCGTGATGAAATGGAATAAAAATGACTAGATGATAATTATGGCTAGCTTAGTGATGGATTTGGTGTGATGAAAATTAATAGGTGACTATATGTAAGGCATGTATTAGTATGACATTGTTATTGAAAGATGATATGCAAGGTGTTAGACAATAGGAATGTGTTGCATGTGTAGTCCTGGAAATATATGATTAGGAACCGGTGATGATACCGATTTGAGTGCATGCTAGGATAAGAATTTCTTAGACATTCATGCTTGTTGAATATGTAAAAACCCTAATGATGAACTGTTTGAATGTTGTTATGAATATTTGAAATCTGGTTGTTTGATCTATTTTGATTAGTGATTAGACAAGAAAACATGTTTGTGTAATTTGATTGGATAGTACACAATTACATGAAATTGCAATTCTATTGGTGAGTACATCAGAGGTTCTAGAAGAACTCCATGTGCACGTATCCGGGGTTGCGAGTCGAGACCCCCGGTTGCGACTCGAGACCAACACGTGACAACTCGAGGCAGACTTCAAGGACTCGAGACCGGCAAGGTCTCGACTTGAGACTTCATGATCTCGACTCGAGACTGGACTCGAGACCTCCGAGGTTGCGACTCATGCCGGCATTACTCGAGATCTCATGGTTGCGACTCGAGACCGCACGTTCTCGAGTCGAGACCACCTTGTCTCGACTGGGCTGCTTGTCCCCGTTATTGGGCCAAAAGTGTGTGGACTGTGTATATTGTTTTAGTTGGACTCTGTGATGCTGTTAACTGTTAGTATGATTGGCTAGGCCCGATAACGCTTATGAATTGTATGTTAGATATTAACGGTTACTGTTTAACTACTTAAGTATTAGATCAGGCTCAATAACTTGGTGGGTATTTATATATTATGCATGTAATGTGTTAGCTGTGTGTAGAATATACGTGATCTTCCAGTACCCAAACCTGACCTATACTGGTAACCATGTTAGGACGTGGTGACCAACGTACTTGACCAAGTAAATGGTCTGCCGAGCAACCCAAGGTGAGTTCACAACTATTAAAGCATGCGTTCCCGGTGGTTTTGGGAAACGGAAACTTAAACAACGCTATCCCTGCGTAAGGGATACAAACCTACTTTCTTCCCCTTAAATGGGACTCTTAGTTAATTATTTTTTATACGGTAATGCAACGAGCAACACTAAACGAAACTCTATCACTTAAGTCCCTACCATTTAATACCGATTAGTCGCCGGGGCCTGGCGAACGGGTTATTAGTTAATAGCGCTATTTAGGTGTAACCAGCCTCACACAGACCCTTGTTACTGGGAACGGGAGTGAACTAATGTACTCTGGCAAACCGTCAATGATGATAGAACATTGACAAATGGGGCACTGCGGAAACGCACGGTTAAGTAAGTATTCGGTATTGGAAAAACAGTTTAGTCGCTTACCTATGGGGTAGCTCCCCATCGTATGTATAAACGGATAAATTAACTGGTGAAACAAGTTTTTGGTAATTAAAAACTGGACAACTCGTGAACTCGCCGACATTTTTGTTGATACCCTACTGCATGCTTTGCAGGTACCCAGTGACTCAGGAGCTTGCAGCTTGGGAATGTTTAGTGGTCGTCTAGCCCATATGTTTGGTTTTAAATAATCTTGAACTATGAACCTTGTTTTGAACTGTTTGGTTTATGCTTCCGCTGTTTACTTATACTGTTATTTGAACTTAAACTTTTAAAACTTCGAACTATGGTGTTTACTAACTATTGTGGTTAGTGAACATTTTTACTTTTAATCAATGCTCAGTATAATTGGTGGCTGGATCCTGGTCTGTCACGCCTCCAAGCGGTGGTACTCCGCATGTGGATTTTGGGGGTGTGACATGGAATGTGTAACTACCAGCACAATGAGTAGCGCCTTAGGACGTGGCACAGAAGGTGAAAGGATGGACCCTATTGGTGAAAGATCGTAGGGCTTTGTTTCAAGCAACAACGTTAGAGGCAACGGTCCGGGCAACATCAAGGTACTCGTAAGTGTAGCCAGCAATATGGAAACGAAGGTGACATCGGCAAGGGTTGACTGTGTTAAGTCAAGATTTCAACAACCAAGGGAACAATGACAGTATTGGGAATCCACGTGACCGTAACAACAACAGTAGGAATGATGCTCATGGAAGGGCATTTTGGATCGGCATGGACGGCGCCAGGCATTATAGCAACATGGTAGCTAATCGCTTCGTCTCTATTCTGTTTGACCCTGATGCTTCTTGAAACCAAACCTATTGTGGAACCGACTGATGGCAAGTCAAAGGAAACCTCCTATGTTCATTGGGATGCAAACTCGACCTTGTGGGATAAGTGATCGACATCGACCTTCCTTCTGCTATTCTTGATAGTTTCGATGCAGTAGATAGTATGGATTGCTTATCCAGGTGTTGTGCAGATACACCTTGTGAGGAGAAGATTTTACGTATCCCTCTCCTTAGTGGAGAATCATTATCTGTTCTAAAGCATCAGTGTGGTGTAAAGGATAGTATCATTTCAACAATTAAAGCCAGGAGCGTCTAAGGAGGGACTACTCCGCTATGTTAACAACCGTTACCGATGTTAAGGCTAGGAAAAAGGAGGATCGAGGATCCGCCAAATTGTTCGTGATCCCTCTCGGTGTGCTACACGAGGAACTTTCAGGTTTACTTCCACAACTGTTAGGTAGAATCTCAGTTTGATCCCGCGCCAGAGGCAGCCCAGATTGTTCGAACTCCTTACCGTCCTGCTCCAGGAGGGTTGCAAGGACTGTCTAATCAATTACAGGAACTGTTGGGCAGGAGTTTTTGTCGGACCTAGATTTTCACGTTGGGGAGTCCCAGTTTTATCAGTGAAGATAAGCCTTTTTGTATGTGTACTGATTATCGAGAACGTAACAAGGTGGCAGTCAAAGAACAGTTTGTCTCGGCCATTGCGACTTTGTATTCCATGACCTTTGGGTTAATCAACACACCAGCAGCCTTATGGACCACATGAATCAACCGTGTTTAGTGATAGCGTTTCCAATCGTCCCCAGGAGAAAGGAACATCATGGGTGGCGTGTGTAACTTATCTTAGGGCTTCTAGGGGAGGAGCAACTCTACACGAAGTCTACGAAGGTGTGACCTCGGGAGTACACTTTCTTGGTCACATAGTCAACGAATTGGGAATACACGTGGATCTCGCTAAAGATCCATTTTATTAGATATTGATCAGCACCAAAGAATCCATCGGGGATACGATAACTTCTTGGTCTAGTTAGATACTATCGCAGATACATCGTGGAATTTTCGAGGATTGCGCAGCTTAACCTCTTTAGCACAGCAGGGTGCTGTGTACTTGTGAGTGACAGAACAGACGTGCATCTTTTCAACTTTTGGAAGCCCAACTCTGCAATGCATTGAACATCGCTTCTACCCGAGAGTACTGATGATCTAGTGGTGTACCATTATGGTATGAATCAGAGTTCCAGTTACCCGCCGATGCAACATGAGATGGTGATGGCTTACATAGTGAAGTCACAAGAAGAATGGCATGAGTCACAACCTGCGGTGAAAAACGTGGTCTTTGGAATTTAAAATTGGAGGCATTACTTGGATGGTACCAATGCACTACCTAGACCGATCACAAGAGCCTCCCGTGTATCGTTGTTTCAAATGAGCTAAAGCATGCAATGACATCGCTGGATGGAACTTTTGAATGATTACGACTGTGAAACCTGAACGTGCACGAGCTTTGCAGCTCACTATCGACTCTAACTTTCCTGATCAGACTCGCTCTGCCCAAACTGGAGAACTAAAGGAAGAGAATTTTCAAGTTAAACCCATGTGGTGCATGGAGAAGTACCCGTTGGCAGGTCAGACAATATTCGCTACCTCATGGAACGAATGTGGGCCTCATTATATGGCAACTGTTGAAAACTCGTGCTGAGCAAAGCACACCGGACTCAATATTCTAGTCGTCCGGACTCAATCATTCACAACGTAGGATCTATAAATCTTGCACTGGTGATCGGACATGAAGGCCCACCTAGCTATGTATGTGAATGATCTTTGACTTGCGGGAAAGTCAAGGTGAAGTATCAGCAACCAGAAACACCCATGTGAAAATGAGAACAGACTGCCATGGATTCTGTCACTAGTCTACTTACAACTCGAAACGGAAACAATATCACCTGGGTGATCGTTGATGGTCTCATGCAACCAGTACACTCTCTTGCAATCAAGGAAACTGACGAGTCTTCACAGCTTGTGAATATCCCTCTAAGAGAGGCGACTTTTTAGGCACGAGGTGCCAACTTCTGTTACCTTTGATTTTGAGCTATACCTGATTTATGGCAGGCAATACACAACACCCTTGGCTCACATCTAGACGTGGGCATTACTCATCACTGTAGGGCAACCAGATAGAGTAACGAACCACCCTGACACACGAAGACATGCTGCGAGCATGTGCGTGATTGACCTTAGTAAACATTTGGGAAGGATACTTATCTTTGGGTGAGCTCTACAGCAGCCGTTACCGTTTTAGTATCCATACAGCTCTGTTTGAGGCATTGCTTGGATGATAATGCCAACCTCCTTGTGGATTGAGGTGGATGACAACCTAATCACGGGTCTAGGACTTGCACACAGTATTGGAAATTGTGTGGCGACAACGCGTGATCGCCAGGAACCCTGATAACTTAGGAAACACCGGGAGTTCGCAGCAGGCGAACGTGTCATATTGGAAGTCTCACCCTGGGAGGGTATGGTACGCTTGGGAAGCATGGCAAGCCAAATTTATGTTACACTGAGTTATTCAGAATTCTGGAAAGAATCAGTCACGTCGCCTACAAACTCGAGTTACCCGACGAATTGGGTAACGTACATGATATCATTTATGCCTCGAATCTAAGGCAGTGTTTGTTCGATGGAAGGCTTGGGATACCTTGGTTAGCGTCTGAGGTTAAAGACAAGTTGCAGATGTTGAGGAATCTATCGAAAACATGGACCAGGAAGTCAAGGTTCGTTAGCATGGTTGTACGACAATCGAGAGAGTTCTTTGGAACACAAGACGTGGAACGGAGTTCACGTGGGAGCGCAAGATCAGATGAAGCTTATCCTCAACTTTTTTTTCCTGATGACCAATCTAATTCTGGTACTGCTGGTGAGTTTCGGGACGAAATTCCTTTTCAAGTTGGGGTTGATGTGGCACCTTGGGAAAATCTACAGCAATCTTGATTTATCACTTCACCTCTCTGTGCTTACTTGTCAAATTTGGGGACGAAATTTCTTTCAAGTTGGGGATGATGTGACAACCCTAACTTTACAGTTAGTGTCTTTCAATCTTGTGATTCCGATTCCTCACTATTATTACTTCCTTGCATACTCTTTGTTTTAGTGAATCTGTTAAACGCTCGGGATTTTGTCGAACTGGTTAAACATAAATGATTAATGGGTGTGAGTGTTTGTACGGGTGGGTTGCATTGTATCACATAACTAGTGTTGGGGCTGGTCGTTAGTGTTTTGGGCCGCTAAGACTATAATTGTTCTTAAACCACCTTGGGCCGGTTGTTAGTGTGTTGGGCCGCCAAAGACTGTGAAACAAACATTTGGCCCATCTCTTTCCCTTTTCTATTCATAACATACATGGGGGCACATTACCTATTTCATTGCAAACCCTATTTCTCCCTTCAAAGATTACGGACGGCTGACTACCCCCCCATCGAAGTAACCCTATACTTTTGAGGCATCACTTGTATATTGCATTTGATCGGTATGTGAGTTGTTACTTTACATATGTTATGTTGTGTTTAGATGTGTTATTGATTACAAGCACATGTATTAGGAATGATTGCAACATGCTAATAATTGTGAATCACGATCTTGTATGTTATTGAATATTTGTGAATCATGATCTTGCATCCACACTAGATAATGATAGTGAGTATATGACATATATTCATGTATCGGCTGTGATTACTACTATCTTGCGTGGAGGGGTTGTTTGCATGTGTATGATTATTAGTGTTGTGTGTGAATGACTTGTATAAATGGTGATTTTAATATTAAACTCCATTAATGATTTTTAATGTGAAACCCGGTTAAGGTTGGCCGATCCATATGATGCTTAGGTTATGTGTAAACATTATTAATAAGTGACTAGGGTCGTATAATATTGTTGATTTGGGTGCTACTGTTTTGATAATGTGGAGGATGAAGGTGTCTAGAAACAGGTTTCTGTGTGGTATAATATATTTGATCCAATTCGATTTATGAGGATGATAATTGGTTTGATAATTGTTATGTTGATTGTTATGCGTGTGCATGCTATAGACTATATGAGTTACTTGATATAAAGGTTCAATAGATTTATAGGTAATGATGTGATAAGATTGGATAACCATGTGCACATTCTAAAAGTAAATGGCGACCATGTGTATTAGTAATTTTGATCTCATCTAACCATGTGCACATTCTAATCATGTTTTCAGAATAGTCAAAGGTGCTTGTACATAGTTTATTAGTGGGAAAGACATATGATTATAGCCTTTGTGATTGACACATGAAAGTTAAATATTGAATGATGATGTTGAAATTATTATATGTAAATGAATTGACTTTTGACAAACTATTATAGGATAATTAGGGTTGAATGCAAATGATTGAAACTGGTGACTGATGCTCGACGAAACATATATGTGTTTCGTCACAATCATCTCGACGAAACTTAGTGTTTCATCACATACATGAAGCCGACGAAACCTGGTGTTTCGCCACTTAGTATTTCGTCAAAGTAATGGGCCTTATACTCGGACTAGTTAGGTAGTTGGGCCACACACTACCGGTTTGGGCCGGTGCCCACAGGAAGTTGCACATTAGTTAGGGCCACGTGTTTATTGGGTTATGTATGTTATTGACTGCCATGCAATGTGTATACTGCTAAGTCCCATGCATAGGGTGATGAATGCCAGTACATGCTTTCTTGTGTTTTAACTGTAAATGTGTGGGTAGAATTATGTGTTGAAGTTGAATATGAAAATGAAAATGATTATCATGGGTAACCACATTGGGATTTTGGGTGTAACCAGAACACATGCTAGGAGGCTACTTGTTGTTGTTGGCATGTTAACTGTTATGACTTGGACTATATGTGAGTCACCTATACATTAAACTGTGTTGGTATATGATTAAGGAATAAGTGAATTAATCGTACGCAGAATATGTAGTATATGTACACATGAAACTGATTACTATTGATAACTATGTTAGGATTGATTTGAGCAACTTGAACCCGTACTTTAATCTTGCCGAGCAACCCAAGGTGAGTTCACACTTTCTACAAGGCATGGGGTTCCCGGTGGTTGGGAATGGGTAAAGGATTTAATCGGAAACTGCGTGATCTCCTGGTCTGGAACACGTACTACATCCTCTTGATTAAATGGTGATAACATGTACTAAGAATTTAATCCGAACTTGTGCGATCTCCTGGTTTGGGGACACGTACCACATCCTCTTTATTGAAGGGTGATAACATTGATGCTAGACCAAAATCTCTATCATGAAGTCCCTCATTTTTATATCGACTTAATCGTCGGGCAAATGGCGAGCGGGTCATTAGTTAGATAGCGCTATTTAGGTTTGACAAGCCTCACACCGTGCCGCAGAGGACGGGCGTGAACTAATGGATCTGTCACGTCAATGATGATAGACATTGATGCTAGGGCACCAACTTACTTCAGTCAGTAGTCGATATGGTAACGGGTCTAGTGGTTCACATGGGGTAGCCCCCCCACTGGTTATGGTTTGGGAAAAACAGTGAATTGGATAACTCATGGTTTTTGAATGAACTCGTGGTTTTTGGAACAACTTTAAAACGGACAACCAACTGTGAACTCGCTCAACTTTGTTGTTGACTCGTTGTTACATGCCTTGCAGGTCGTTAGATGCTTAGCGATGGAACTTGCTGTCTGGAAGGTTGGAGTGGTCATGGGTCGTGACACATGGATTCGAAATATAAGTTTATTGGTTTACGTACACGTGGTTTATGAAACACTTTACAATGAGTTATGCTTCCGCTGTATACAACGGATTATATGTAATCTTTTGTAACACTTTATGTTAATGAAAGAAAGTTTTATTTAAACATACTTATGAGTTCAATGTGATTGGTGGCTAAGATCCTGGTATGTCACACACCCCGCGGTGATTCCGCATGTGGTAATTTGGGGGTGTGACCTAATCAGTTTAAGTGACAAAAATTAAGTTACATATGCTTAAATACAAATTATGCATGAAAAGGGCATTTTGGTCATTTTCCTAAGGCATATAAACTACCTTATCATACAACTAATTAAACTAAGTGACCATAAGGTATAACCTCGGAAGGTTATTCCCTATATAACTATGGTCAGAATATATGTTTGGTCGGATCCTAACGATCGACCAAACGGGTCGGGTTCGAAAGTCTAAGCGGTTGTCAAGACCGCTTGACTTACGACCCTATACAAGCATTAGACTAAAAGTGACGAGTTAAACATGTTAAAACATGTTTAACTAAGTTAGAAAACAAGTTTGATATCAAAACGAAGTGTTTTGATACCCGAAAATAGTTTCGTCGCAAAATGTGCATAATCAGCATTTTGACCGAAACTTTGACTCGTCACTTCGACTAATCGACGTGGTAATCAGTAGGTATAGTCACAAGGGATTATAACCATCGTGATTATGCTCACGTCGCAAAGTTCGATTGAACTTTGACTTGACCAATTCATGGTTAAAGCAGAAAGTCAAACACTGTTTGACTTTCATGCTTGAAAAGCATAAACAAGCATGAAAGAAGCTTACAAAGGGTCCAAGCTAGGAAGAATTGATCTAAAAACTCAAGTATGAAGCCTTAGCTTCAACTTAGAGCAGATTAGATCAATTTGAGCAAGGAATAATGGCAAAAACTCAAGCTATTTATAGGAAATCTTGAGTTTCTAGGATGATTACAAGTGTTTTTGCAAGAATCAAAGCATGATCTTGGCCATACACATGTGGCCCATAGTTTCTAATACAAGGGGAGCACAAAAACAAGCCAATGGTATGCCAAAACTAGGATTAAAACCATCAGAACAGACTGTTTCAACCAGATTCAATGTTTCTGCCAGATAGGGTTTTTGCAACCCGTGACAGAAACAGCCTAGGCTATCGTGCCCCGCCATACCTTCAGATCAGAACTTTCAAATTTGGCAAAACAGGCCCCCGCATGCTTAAAACTTGATTTTTGACGCGTTTAACCCTTGTTAACCCAATTTCAAGGCTCTACAACGAAGTTAAAGCATAGGTAACATGAAATATGCTTGAAAACATCTCGGATGTCGGTTCGTTTGGTCGTACGGTCACGTTATTCGGTTAATTACGACTAAAACTCGAACGGACGCGAAAACGATCCAAATTACGCGACGAATAGTATTTTTGCATTCCAATTACTAAAATAAAATATTTTAATTATTACAAAAATTTTTGGATGTCCGGATATGTTTAGAACGTAAGATATGGCCGTAAATGCAAACTTATGCACTTTTTGACGCTTTTAGTCCCTATTGATCAAATAAGCATATTTTCGCATACCGAACCCCTCAAATCCTATTTCTAAGCTATGTAAAGGATATTTAAGTATGTTTAGCTTATGATCATGTTCCAGAATGTTCGTTGCCATACAAATCGGCATACTTTCACAGTTTGTCGTAATTAGTTCCTGCGATAGAATAAACTTGTTTTCGACACACCAAACCCTTCAAAACATATTTCTAAGTTATGTAAAGGTTATTTAGGTATGTTAAGCCTATGTCACTGTTTCGGAGTGTTTGTTGCGTTAAACTGATTACGTTTATGCATCAATTTGCGTATAACTTTCCAGAAAGCGATTTAAAGCTTGAAATCGAACTAGAATCAAAATGTAAAATCGTCAAACACAAATACATAAATATTGACACCAAAACACATCGTTTTATTGATAATAGATATTGTTTTTCATCGTACATCGTTTACAGAGCACAAGTGTCACAGTCTCCCCTACTTTAGGAAATTTCATCCCGAAATTTTAACTAGGGGAAACTTGTGAAAACAAATGTGGATATTTCGCCGTCATTTGGTCCTCACGTTCCCAAGTAAACTCTGGGCCACGTTTGGACTCCCAGCGAACATTGACTAATCGTATTCTCTTGTTTTTCAATCGCTTGACATCACGGTCCATTATCTCCACAGGTTTCTTGACAAAGTGCACCGTGTCATCAACTTGAATTTCGTCGAGTGGAATATGCAGATTAGTATCGGCTAAACACTTTTGTAAATTGGACACGTGGAATGTTGGGTTTATTCCCAAGTTCAGGAGGTAGCTCTAATCAATAGGCAACCTTTCCGATTCTTTCAACAATCTTAAATGGTCCAACGTATCATGGTGCAAGTTTTCCCTTCTTTCCAAATCTTACCACTCCCTTCCAAGGAGATACCTTGAGTAGGACACGGTCTCTGACTTGAAATTCCAAGGGCTTGCGTCGCATATCCGCATAACTCTTTTGACGTCTTCTAGCTGTCAGAAGATTATCGTGAATTTTCTTGATTTTAACTGTCATTTCCAGAATGAGCTCAGGTCCAGTAAGCTGAGCTTCACTGATCTCATTCCAATAGATAGGTGAACGACATTTTCAACCATATAAAGCTTCGAACATTGCCATATTAATGCTAGCATGATAGATGTTGTTATAAGAGAACTCGATCAACGGTAGATGCGAATCCCAATTACTACCAAAGTCTATCACACATGCTCTAAGCATATCCTCCAATGTTTGTATCGTTCTCTCGGATTGTCCATCTGTTTGGGGATGATAAGCAGTGCTCATATTTAATTTAGTTCCCATAGCAAATTGCATGGTCTTCCAAAAAATGAGATGAGAATCGAGCATCGCGGTCTGATATGATATCCAAAGGAACACCATGTCGAGATACAATCTCATCAACATAAATCTTGGCAAGTTTATCAGCAGATAGATCCTTGCGAATCGGTATAAAGTGAGCTGACTTCGTTAAACGATCAATGACTACCCAAATGGCATCATGACCTCTAGGTGTGCGTGGTAACTTTGTGATGAGATCCGTCGCAATGTTCTCCCACTTCCATACCGGTATCTCTGGTTGTACAAGCAAACCAGATGGTCGTTGATGTTCAGCCTTGACTTTGAGACAAGTTAGGCATTTCGATACATACAAAGCAATATCCTTCTTCATACCAGGCCACCAGTACTGAATACGAAGATCGTTGTACATTTTGTCAGCACCAGAATGGATTGAATAACGAGACTTATGAGATTCGTCCATCACTAAAGTGCGAAGATCGTCTTGTTTCAGAATCCACAAACGATTCTTGAAATAGAGTAACCCATCGTCTTTCGTTTCGAGTTTAAGCTCTAGCTGACGTGGTAGTTCCTTACCCATCAAATCTTGTGAAACATAAGTATGTTGAGCTTGAGAGATGCGAGATTGGATATCAGATAGAGTTCGAACACAATGTAACTTGACTCGTTCCTTTCGGCTTAGCGCATCGGCTACGACATTCGCCTTACCAGGATGGTAGCGAATCTCGAAATCGTAATCGTTCAATAGCTCAACCCAGCGTCGTTGTCTCATGTTCAGCTCCTTCTGATTGAAAATGTGTTGGAGACTTTTGTGGTCTGTGAAAACCACACATTTCGTGCCATAAAGATAGTGTCTCCAGATTTTGAGTGCAAAAACCACAGCACCTAACTCAAGATCATGAGTTGTATAGTTCTTCTCGTGAACTTTCAATTGTCTCGACGCATAAGCTATAACTTTGCCTTGTTGTATAAGAACACAACCAAGGCCTAGGTTTGACACATCACAAAAGAAAACAAAATCATCGTTTCCTTCGGGTAAAGATAAAACATGAGCATCACAGAGTTTTCGTTTGTTATTCTTATTACTATAGTTCTTACACATGACAAAACTTGCTATCGTTTCTGTGCACTGAATTCCATAATTATGTATGCATCCATAATTAGGTAATTCCTTGAATAGTCCGCACATTTTATTTTAAAATGTGTAGGGGTAAGAACTAAACGAAAAATCTCGTGATGATTTGACTAGACCACCACAGGGTCTCTTTATCTTTGGTATAGTACTTTTTTTTAAATCCAAGGGTCTTAACTATTGCATAGAAGCCCATTAAGGATTTAAGATAACACTTCTGGATATCCTTTTAAAAATTCATCATATGAAGATATGGAGGATTATACAAGGATTTGGATAGCGAGCATTCAGATCACTCAAAAACACATGAACACATAATCACACAATTGTCAACTTGGTTATTAGCTTGTTATCAACTTGTTATCTGTTTGTTATCAATTCGTTGTTATCTTGTCGTCGATTGGTACATGTGCATTTAAAGTATACTAGGAATGCAATCCATGGACCTCAATTAGTACTTTCAACATCCTCAGGAAATCTTACTATGAAGACAGGAAGATCTCATAAGGATTTTAGGATTTGTGTAGCGAGAAACGTTTCGAAACCTTGTGCTTAGGTAGGTTGAGTTAATATATGAAGCAGAGTGTCCTTGAAAATCGTGTATTACGTATGTTAAGTCAACATACAAGCAGTATGTATTTGAAAACCATGCATGGGATTTTTGAAAGGATGTTTAACGTTTTTGGAATCATGTAATAAATGTATTAGGAAAATATGTTTATAAATGTTTTAAAACCATGTGAGATGATTTTGAAAATCTTGAATGAGGTTTTTGAAAACACGGATGATGTTTTTGAAATTATGTACCAAGCATATTGTTATGAAAACCAGAATATAATGATATATAGACAGACACATCGCATAAGACCAATTAAGGACTAATGAAAAAGTACCCTTAGATATCCTAGTAGGGATTTAAAGTGGTACTTCGAGTATTTGTCAAGTGATATAACTTGTACCTTGTACTTTGTTTCTATAGAAGAAACGAGTACTTAGGATTTTTGTGGAGGTCGTGAGCGATCATTAAAATGAAAGAACTACATAAGTAGTTTGTCTTGCAAGGAACATGGTTCCTTGGTATCGGTATCGTAAGGGCATGCCATACATACATGTGTTTACATTGATTTTGTATATAAAATGGAAACGACCAAATTTATTTATGGAATAACCAAAGTGTTTCAAGATCCTTAGAAAGGAAATAGAAAACATAAAAGTTCAAGTGTTTATCCAGACTTCAGCACAAGCTTTAATATTGCCAAGGTTTATCATGTGCCTATTTGTTGAGTCTTCATCTGCCAGCCAAGTTATTTGGAGTGGTTTGGACAACCATCATTGAAGCAGGTTCCTTGTGGGTAGTTAGGTAAAACATGTATCGCATGAGGAGTCGTGATAGGTTGAGAAGGAACTGCTATAGCTTTGTTTGGCTTGGTGGCTGAACGATAGAATTTTGCTATATGACCAAAACATCCACAGTTCGTACAACTTCGGCAGTGGACACTAACATGGTGATGAAGGTTACATTGATTGCACAAAGGATCCTTCCCTCTGTATGGTTTCTTAGCTGGTGGCGATGCCACCTGGCTAGGTCCTGCCTGATTTGGAGTAATCACCGCAAGCTTCTTTGAAGATTTACGCTTCCTGGACCTTCTCAAAAGCTTGGCTTTTATCTTCTTAGGTGCCTCTTGAGTAGTTTCATCCTTGAGATGAGACATGGCAACAACTAACTCAATGGTCCCATGAAGTACTATGCTTAGCTGTTGGGCAATTGTAGCTGCCAGTTTGGACCTTTGAGTATTGCTGTGATGCGGAGGCATCCTAAAGATAGCAAAGAATATGGGAGAAAACAAGTGAGATGTTATCGGATAATCAAAACTGAATGTTAAAGTAGTATCGACGAAACATGAGGATTGTGACCATTTATTTGTTAACTAAAACAAACAAACGATACTGTGACTAATCAAAGTAAGCGGGTCATAATAATGTATTGCGAAGACATGCTTTAGCCTATAGGTGGACACTCACCCCAAGAATTCCCAGGTAAGAATGACTGGTCTGATTATGTGGATTTGTACGAACACTCTAGCCTTAGACAGAAAACTCGGGATACAGGAACCCACCCTTGCAGATTGCACGTGTTCACATTATATGACCCAAACTTTGACGAGATTTTGAAAACTTTGAAGGTTTAAAACCTTATAACAAATCATCTAGGAATAGATGATTGATTTTCAAAGTGGATTTGTTATTGTGTTCTTGTTGTGGTTGTCACCTAAAGATAGGCGACGATATTGTTTTAGAATCTAAACGCAAGAAACTCGCGTTAGGGTCCTAGAAAGGTTATAGTCTAGGTCAAAGCATTACTAATAACCTAATTCCCTATGACCATGAGCTCTGATACCAACTCTTATGTCACACCCCGACTACGTAAAACAACAAACCGTGACGGAAACGTCGGGTAGTGGAGCGACAGAATTATTGTTTCACAACACATGGATTGAAAAGTTTCGTTTTATTGAAATATTAAGTGATTAACATTGTCTTAAAATTTAAGATAAAATACAGCCACATCGTCTATCATTGTTATTAAGTCACTAAGGCCTCGTCCGATCTTAAGTGAGCATGCATCCTAAGCAATCAACATCATCAAACACCACCTGAAACATATGTAAAAATAAAGTCAGCATAAAAATGCCGACGAACACATAGGTTTTGTGAGAGTGTCAGATTCATGGCTCGTTTACATGTTGCAATACCTGGTTTGACTACAAGAGTCGATAATTGAAAACCTTGTTTGTAAAATGTTTGTATTGTAATATGAGTAACCAACTCAAAACAAATTGGTTATAGTTTATAAAACCTTGATGCCATGAATCTTAACCCAAAACATTTGTTTATGTAAACCAAATTGTAAATCGTTCTCGTAATAAAACTCGTATGGTTTATATCATATAGTAAACATCGTTACGTGTCATCGTTTAAAATCGTTCGTCCAAGTGAACTAAATAACGCCACGGAATGAAATATGATAAAAGCACTTATATATAAGTACCAGCGGCGTATCTACCATGCTTTTATCATATTACACCCATCCCGTTATCTAATCACATACCAAAAACCCATCGTTTAAATTGTTTAACTCATTTGTGTTATAGACCATCGTTCATTTGTTTAAATCGTTCAAATTGTTCCAAATCGTTCGAGTCGTTCAATTCGTTCAATCGTTCAAATGGTTCAGTTTTAATTGTGAAAGCTAACTTTTGGTCGTCTCGTGAATACATTCAAACCATCGTAACTCATCCATCGTTCAACTCATATTAACAAACCACCAAAGGGTAAGTTAACAATCATCAGGTTCAGTCGTTACCCACATAACCCCCATACATAACCATGGTGGCAGTCCAATAACGGGATTTGTCAGTTCCTATGGTACCATAACATACAACTGGTCGGCTTGATCATTGTTAATGAATGTTATTCGTTATGTAAATACGTCCCAACAAGTTCGTTCACATTATCAAAATCGTTATTGTTTAATATAAACCATAGTATTCGTTTTTGAAATCGTCGAAATCGTTTAACACATATGAATCACCCCCAAATAATTGAAAACAGTAAAATAGGGGAACTATGTACTCACATTGAATTGCAAAGATATCCTCGACTAAATGAACTTAACAAAGCTCAGGCAAACCAAGGAAATCAAGTAGCACCTAGTAATCGGATCGCTATATTAATAAATCGACACCTAAATCGGGAGATCGGATAGAATGAGGTTTCGTAAACCAAATGATTATTGGAACTCATGTGATATGGTTTAACAAAGCCTACATTCTAAATCGGAACTTATCCTAAGTGCTTACGACCCGTTAAGGTGACTTATGCTACTTTAATGCGTCGTTCGTGCGAATGCGCGTTCGAGACACCTAACTAGTCCTATGACAAGTAGTATATACCCTAACATGTTTAAATATGTTGCATAATCCCAGGAAGAAAGATTTCAGATAATATTCTCCTAACCTAAGAGTTAATGCACAATTACCACAGGAACTATGGGCCCCCTCGGTGTGCTTTTAAAGTAGATATCCAAAAAGCCTACGATACGGTTGATTGGAAGTTTCTCAAAGATGTGTTATTTGGTTTTGGGTTCAATCACAAGATGGTAAATTGGATTATGCTTTGTGTGTCTACTTCATCCTACTCGATATGTGTGAATGGAAATGTTCATGGTTATTTTAAGGGTAAACGAGGATTACGGCAAGGAGACCCAATATCTCCTTATTTATTTACGATGGTCATGGAAGTGTTGACGTGCCTTTTGTAGCAAGCCTACATTCTAAATCGGAACTTATCCTAAGTGCTTATTTATTTCCACAACAAATGTGAGCGCCAACGTATTATTAATCTATGCTTTGCTGATGACTTGTTTTTATTTGCTAGAGGTGATGTAGAGTCCGCTAACTGCATTATGAATTCTCTCACGAGGTTTACTAGTATGTCTGGGTTGGCTCCAAGTATTCAAAAAAGTAAGGGATTTTTCTGTAATGTTCCTCCTAATGTTAAATTGGCGATCCTTCGGGTGATTCCTTTTGTGGAGGGTGAGCTTCCTGTCAGATATTTGGGAGTTCCTCTGATTTCTTCTAGACTCCTCTATAAAGATTGCAGCATTCTGATTGAAAAGCTAGAGCAACGCATCTTGAACTGGAAGAATAAACTTCTCTCGTTTGCTGGTAGATTGCAACTTGTTATGTCTGTTCTGTCTTCCATGCATATATACTGGTCTTCGGTTTTTGTCACACCCCCAAAATCCACATGCGGAGTACCACCGCTTGGAGGCGTGACTGACCAGGATCCAGCCACCAATTATAATGAGCATTGATTAATAGTAAAAATATTCACCAACCGCAATAGTTAGAAAACATCATAGTTTATAGTTTTAAAGGTTTAAGTTCGAATAGTAGTTTAAATAAGCAGCGGAAGAATAAACCAAACAATTTCAAAACAAGGTACATAGTTCAAGATTAATTAAAACCCCACACGGGTTAAGACGACCACTACACATCCCCAAGCTGCAAGCTCCTGAGTCACCGGTTACCTGCAAAGCATGCAGTAGGGTATCAACAAAAATGTTGGCGAGTTCACGAGGTGTCCAGTTTTAACTTTTCGAAAACGTAGGTTGTTTAGATAAAACATTTATAATCACGTCATGGGGAGCTACCCCATATGAAAGCTACTAAACTGATGTTACCGAAACTGTTGACGAGAAGATTTTGTGCCCCAAGTCAATGTCTATCGTCATTGACCAAGATGCAAGGTATAATAGTTCACGCCCGATCTCCCCCGGTCACGGTGTGAGGTTGTCAAACCTAATAGCGCTATCAACTAATAACCCGTTCGCCCCCGCCAATTAATCGGTACTATAAGCAGGGACTTTACATGATAGAGATTCGTTTAGTTTTGCTAGTTGTGATTTATAAATAATATCCAAACGTATCTCCCCCGGAGATAGTAATTTAAAAGTACCCGTTTGCATTTTCCCCCGGAAATATTAATTGAGAGTAATCTTTAAAGATGGCAGTTTATTCGTGTCCCTCCCTGGGACGCATGCTTTTAGTGTGTGAACTCACCTTGGGTTGCTCGGCAGATTAGGTTACTTGTCAAGCACGCTGGTCACCACGTCCTAACATGGTTACCAGTATAGGTCAGGTTTGGGTACAGAGAATGTCACGTATATTTTTACACATAGTCTAACACATAGCATGCATACAGTTATATGTTGAGTTATTGGGCCTGCTCTACTATTGGATCAGTCAACAGTAACAGCTAACACATAGTTCAGTTAAACAGGCAGCCCAAACAAATCACGTTGTGGCCCAATAACTAAAGTGAGTAGCCCAGTCGAGACAAGGTGGTCTCGACTCGAGAACATGCGGTCTCGAGTCGCAACCAGGAGGTCTCGACTTGTAATGGTTGGTCTCGAGTGGTGCAGGCATGACTCGCAACCTCAGAGGTTTCGAGTCCCGTCTCGAGTTGTCACGATGTGGTCTCGAGTCGAGACCTTGATGGTCTCGAGTCCCTGAAGTCCGTTTTTGAGTTGCTTGGTCTGGGTCTCGAGTCGCAACCGTTGCGGTCTCGAGTTGTAGCTTCATGGTCTCGAGTCGAGACAAGTGGTCTCGACTCGTTTACCTGCTGATTCTGATGCATCTGCCCGCGTTGTACTATCCAACAGAATTCCACTGTTGTGATTTTTATGTACTATCCAATGAGGTTTCATAAACATGTCTCTTTGTCTAACAATTAACTAAAATGGATCAAAACAAGCATTTTCAAATATTATCCAATCTTCATACCATATTCAACATATATTCATCTAGTTCATCTTTAGGGGTTTCATCCTAAACAGACATGCTCATTTAAACCGATTTATGCTAGCATAATCCGCCTAGTTTAATGCACTATCGATCATCATCATTTACACACCCAACCGAGAACATAATAGCACCATATTCAAACATTTTCCTACTTATTCATATGTCAAGTTAGCATGATCATTAACAAACCACTCTATTCTTCCTAACCATGACCTTATCTAGAAATCAAGCATCTACATCATAGATGAACAACAACAATCTTCATGTATTTCATGATTCCTACTCACTAGGTCAATCAAGATCGTACAAAAGAGGTTAAGCATATGTTTCATTCATCAAGCACACATGACATCTAGCACACATATAACACCTAGGACACATTAGAACACTAACCGGTAGAGCCTCGAAGTGTGAGGGTATGAAGATTCGATGGGTGAGCTTCTGAGTGATGATTCCGAGCTTGAACCGAGCCGAGTGTCCTTGTTGTCACCGGTTTGGTCCGAGAGAAAGGAGAGGAGGTCTTGTAGTCCTAGGGTTTTAGTGAGGGAGAGAGTGTGTGAGAGTGTAAGGGAAAAGGTGGATGGGGGGGTTTATATCCGGTTTGGGTGGTGCACCATACAAGGGTTTCGAGTGGGCTAAAAAGGGGTGTATGGCCCAATCCGGCCCAACCGTTACTGTTTACTCGAGACCGAGTGGTCTCGAGTCGGGTTCGTTGTGGTCTCGGTTCACTACTATACACACATACTTATATTATACATACATACAACACATTGCTAACAACATAATCACAACTTTCATTTAATAATTCGTACGTACACATTGCTAATACAAGAGGGTTACTCGGGAAAACGTAGAGTGTCACAGTTTTAATCTTACCTGCTCGAGTTATTAATGATCTGGAAGCTAGAATGAGAAACTTCTTGTGGTCTCAGGATGTTTTGTTTCATAAAAGGAAGGCGAAAGTCTCATGGAGAGCAATTTGTGTTCCGAAGTATGAAGGGGGCCTTGGGTTGTGTCGGTTGCGAGATGTGAATAGAGCCCTTTTGGTTTCCCACATCTGGAGTGTCACACCCCGACCACGTAAAACAACAAAACGTGGCAGAAACGTTGGGGACTGTTGTAACAGAATCATTGTTTCATAACACATGGAAATTGAAATATTGTTTTATTGAATAAAAGAGTTAAAATGTCTTGACAATCAAAGAAATATAACATAAATAACTAGTCTTGCATCTTTTATTGTCACTAAGGCCCAAGTCCGCCTAAGTGTATCTTGATAAATCCTATGCATCATATCCTGAAACACATGTGAAAATAGGTACGTTAGCATAAAAATGCATGTGAGATACATAGGTTTTGTGAAAATAGAATTCATGACTTATGTTTAAGAAAATGTTTAGTCATAAACCTTGTAATTTTCTTTGTCTTGTAAATCATTTGAAAAACAATAAGATCAGATGACACGTATAAATAAGAGAATAATGTATGGTTAAATGAATAACCAAGTAAAATGAGTTTGCATAAGATAAGTTGTTTTGTAAAACAATGTCTTGTGAAAAGTCTGTTATTTGTATAAAATGTTATATGTCTTAAATTGAAATGATTCAAATAACGCTACGATATGTAATACCATACAATCACTTATATATAGGAAGTACCAGCGGCGTATCCACCATGCTTGTATCATATTACACACGCCTCGTTACTTAAATCACTTACCCAAACAAACCACCAATGTAAGATGTCTATGTTTAAACCAATTGCCAAATGTATTGAATAATATGTCAAAATGTTTATGTCAAGATGTAAATCATGCAATGTACAACCAATGTCAAAAATGTTTATGTGTCAAATGTAAATCATGTAATGTGTAACCAAAATGATATGTATGGCTAGTGAAATGCATCAACTAAACCATAGGTAAAATGCACAAAACAAAGAATTGAAGTAAAACTTGGTTTAAATCAAAGTTATGTTTTGTGGAAATGCATGCTATACTAACACAAACATCTATGCGGTGTTGTGAAAATGCATACATCCAAGCCTTGAGACTGTGGCGTTAAACCCTTAAACGATTTAAAGGATTATATGTGCTTATGTTTATCGAATTCGGTCATTCCTTCCAATCCAAACAAACCCAGGATTTCAGGAACGGGAGTTGTCAATTCCAATGGTACAACTACCTACTAACGAACGGCGTAGCTAATGTTAATGAATGTATTGTTCCATTTAAACAAACCAAATGTCATACCAAAATGTAAGCATGTGATGAAAACAACTGTACTAAGTATGCAACAAATTGACATACATAGCATGTGAACTGTACTAAGTATGCAACAATAGACATACATAGCATGTGACGTGAAACAACTGTACTAAGTATGCAACAATAGATATACATAGCATGTGACGTGAAACAACTGTACTAAGTATGCAACAATAGACATACATAGCATGTGACGTGAAACAACTGTACTAAGTATGCAACAATGAACATACATAGTATGTGACGTGAAACAACTGTACTAAGTATGCAACAATAGACATACATAGCATGTGACGTGAAACAACTGTACTAAGTATGCAACGATGGACACACATAGCATGTGATGTGAAACAACTGTACTAAGTATGCAACAATAGACATACATAGCATGTGATCTGTACTAAGTATGCAACAATAGACATACATAGCATGTGACGTGAAACAACTGTACTAAGTATGCAACAATGAACATACATAGCATGTGACGTGAAACAACTGTACTAAGTATGCAACAATAGACATACATAGCATCTGACGTGAAACAACTGTACTAAGTATGCAACAATAGACATACATAGCATGAAATGTAATGTAAATTAATGTACTAAGTACGCACACAATGGGCATACATAGCATAAACACAATGAAATCATGTACTATAAATGTACTAATGAACATAACAAGTATATGATGTGAAAACAGGAAACATGAAAGTAACAAGTAGGCACATGTGTTCCACCCCAAAATGTTTGGAAAACAGTAAAAGAGGGGTCTATGTACTCACTTGAGATTGCTCATAGTCCTATGATAAGTAAAATATGCCTTAACAAGTCTAATATTGTTACCAAATCTGTTTAGATATCAAAAGTTATGTTACATATGCTTAAAATGAATTATGGCGTAAAAAGGGTATTTTGGTAATTTACCTAAGGCATATAAACTACCTATCATACAACTACTTAAACGAAGCGACCATAAGGTATAACCTCGGAAGGTTATTCCCTATATACTATGGTCACCTAATGTGTTTGGTTGGATCCTAATGATCGACCAAATGGGTCGGGTTCGAAAGTATAAGCGATTGTTTAGATCGCTTACCTTACGACCCTATATAAGCACTAAACTAAAAGTGACGAGCTAAGCACGTTAAAACATGCTTAACTAAGTTTAGAAAACAGGTTTGGTATCAAAACAAATGGTTTTGATACCCAAGAGTAGTTTGGTTACAAAATACGCAAGAATGCGCATTTTGGCCGAAACTACGACTCGTCACTGAGCCTAGATAACGTGGTAATCAGTAGGTATAGTCACTAGGGACTATAACCATCGTGATTACGCTCACGTTATGAAGTTCAAACGAACTTCGCATTGACCATAAACTGGTCAACGCAGAAAGTCAAACAAAGTTTGACTTTTAACGCTAAAAGAAAGAAAAGAACGAAGGAACACTTACAAAGGGTCCCCCGAAAGCTAATCTTGATCCAAGTAGCTCAGGTATGAAGCAATGGCTTCAACTTAGAGCACTTAGATCAGATTTTGTGAGGAATGAGGTGAAAATGTGGTGGGTATTTATAGGAATGGTAGAACCGTTAAGATCGTTTATCGAATAACGTGATCGAATCTCATCCGTACACTTGTTGGAATGTTGTGGTAACTCATTTTGCCCCCCACCACTAGAGATTGACACTTGGCATTGGCCTTTGGAGTGTTGAAAGGCTGGAACAGGCTGTTTTAAACATTTTTCTGCATCTGACCCCTGCTTACGGACCTCAACACTCACAATGTTGAGGTCCGTAAGGACCTTGCAGGTCTGAAACTTTCAAAAATGGCAGAACAGGCCCCTGTGCGCGTATCGTCGTGTTTTGGCACTTCTAACACCCGTCAAACCCATTTTTAAGCTTTATAAGGATGTTAAAGTATAGGGAACATGAAACATGCTAAAAAATATGTCGGATGTCAGTTCGTTTGGCCGTACGATCACGATGTTCGGTTAATTACGACGGAATGCGCATAAGCGCGCAAAACGATCCAAATTGCGTGACGAATGGATTTTTCTTATGCCAAACACTAAAATAAAATATTTTAGTGCTTACATAAATTTTTGGATGTCCGGATGTATTCAGAACGTAAGTTATGCGCGAAAGTGCAAACTTATGCACTTTTTGACGCTTTTAGTCCCTGAATGACCAAAAAGTTTATTTAAGCACACCGAACCCCTCAAAGCCTATTTCTAAGCTATGTAAAGGATATTTATGGTATGTTTATCTTATGGTCATGTTCCGGAGTGTCTGTTACAGTTCAAATTGGCATACTTTCACAGTTTGTCAAATTTAGTCCCTGTAAGCGAATTAACTTGATTTTGTCATACCAAAGCCTTCAAAACTTATTTCTAAGTTATGTAAAGGTTATCTAAGGTATGTGAAGCCTATGTCACTGTTCTGGAGTGTTTGTTGCATTAAACTGTCCAAAAAGCGATTTAAAGCTTGAAATCGAACAAGAATTGATATGTGCAAAAGATACACATATTTATACAAATCCCAAGTATGAAATACACTATTTCATTGGTTTGGTATTTGTTTGATGGTTGAAGTGACACAGGTGTCACAGTCTCCCCTACTTTAGGAAATTTCGTCCCGAAATTTATTCAGAGATAACTTTTTTTTTTGGGTAAAGGGTTACCCCGGTGATTTTATATATTCACACAAAATAAAAACAAGTAGTAAGGAAACTTCCTTACTAGTTCAGACATGAGACATATCCTCATGAAAGTATGACAAAGAGAAAAACAACCAACAATGGGAACCAAAAGAGAAACAACTAGACACTCATCTAGACATACACGACACTAGACAAACAAGAATCAGCCGTTCTCCATAAGTAAGTCAGCATCTTGAATATCCCACTTCGCCAGAACCTCCCGAACTCTAACTGTGTTCTTGAATCTAAGCCCCATCAACTTGTACCTCACACTTTCTAAAACCGTCTTTAAAATCGTATCTGGGGGTCTCGCATGGTTTCTGAACAGACGATTGTTTCTTTCCTGCCATATAACGTATGCCAAAGCTGCAACAAGTAATCTACTAACCAGATTGCTCGCTGATTTTGACCGAGACCGATGGCCCAACCAATCCACAATATCGGTCCATCTAGCTTCCACTCTATCCATACCAGCTTTAGATCGAACCTTATGCCAAAGATCCGAAGAAAACTTGCATTCAAAAAATAAGTGATCATGTGAATCCATATTCTCGTAACACAAGAGGCAACACATCATGTTCATATTATTTGTTCAGGTATGGCTCCATTGCAAGAGTTTGTCTTGTGTCATGAGTTTGCGCCGCACAATAAGCCACATCAAAAAAGCATGCCGAGGGACACATTGTGAAAACCAAACAATGCTATCCCAATTCACCTCGTGTTCCCTCGTCCGAATCGAATTCCAAACCCCTGCGAGTCTAGGTGTTTTTAGTTTTTGTTTGTTGGGTGTTTGGCTTACTTACATGGGGCATGTCTCATGTTTGAACTAGTGTGGACGTCTCCTCACTACTTGTTTTTATTTGTTGTGAATATATAAAATCCATCCTTCCACAATAGTCGATCTTGATTATTTAAGTTTCTTTGAAGAATATCTAATTGAATAAGAACAGGGAAAGTATCTCTCCACGCATCCGGCCAAAGCCACGAGCCATCAACATAGACGTCCGCCACTTTGGCATTTAAAGAGAATCCCTCACGCGTTATTACTCTAGGCGATAAGAAATTACATAACGGACCAATATTGCTCCACAAATCAAACCAAACATACGTACGGCTTCCATCCCCAATCTGAGACCAAACATGCTGACGGATTAAGGACCGAATCTGGGCCATCTTCCTCCAACTCCAATAGCACGAAGAAGGAATCCTGTGGTCCCAAAAGCTTCGACCTTTTAACCGATACGAATGGATCCAAGCAACCCATAAAGAATTCCGATTACTTAGAACACTCCAAATATGCGACACCATAAGGGCTCTATTAACATCTGCAATCCGACGAATACCCAAGCCCCCCTCATGCTTCGGCACATTCAGAGGAAACTTGTGAAGCTTAAAACATGAAGTTGAAAAGATCAAACAACACTGGTTAGAGTCCTGAACTTCTAGTAACTTTACGATAACATCATGCTTGCAATGTGAGAGGGACACTTATATACAAGTATATCAAGCGTCATTGGTGCGTCCACCGTACCTCTATTACGTTGTTCACATTCCGTTATGGTTGCCACTATCGGTTCTTACACATAATAAGTCTTACTGTGGTTCCGTGCACTGAATTTTTATAATTATGTACGCATCCATAATTACGTAATTCCTTGCATAGTCCACACAGTGTATCTTAAAATATGTAGGGAAGAAAACAATGAACAAGCCTGTGATGAGTGTGACTAGACCGCCATAGATTCCTTTTAATTAAATCAATAAATGATCTAAATAGACTATCAAGGAGTCTGTTCAGCTACATCACTAGATGTCGTTCTTTAACCAGATTGTGAATCAATCTTTTTTACTAGACCACTAAAAGGGTCTCTTATGAATCATGGAGTGGTACTATATAATCCAAGGGTCTTAACTATTACATAGAAGCCCATTAAGGATTTAAGGTAGTACCTTTTTGGGTAAAGGGTTACCCCGGTGATACTGTATATTCACAACCAAATAAAACAAGTAGTGTAGAGAGTCTACACTAGTTCAATCATGGGACAGGCCCCATGAAAGTATAACATGAAACAATCCAAAAACACACCCAATAACGGAAAACACTGAAATCAAACTAGACTAAACTCGAGAAAAATAAACACAAAACAGCTATTCAACCGCCATCATCATCGACGACATCCCCATGAATCTCCCACTCTCGAAGAAGTTTCCGCACACTAGCCGTGTTTTTCAGTTTTGCTCCCATCAACTTGTATCTTACCGTGTTTATTATAATCTCACTAAGCTGCTCCGGAGGCCTCAACTGATTTTTGAATAACCGAGCATTCCTTTCTTGCCAAATGAAATAAGTAGATGCCGCAACTATGAGTTTAGCAACATAAATCAGAGCCGACTTTGATCTAGCACGAACAAGTAACCAGTCGACAACATCCCTCCATTTCGGCGAAATAGGCATCAAGGCCACCCTTTGCCTCACTATAAACCAAACTTGAGCCGAATACTTACATTCAAAAAACAGGTGTGGATGCGAATCAAAATTCTCGAAACACAAAAGGCAACACATCATGTTCATGTTCTTCCGTCTCGCTAGATCCCAATTTAAAATTTTGTCTTGAGTTAGGAGTTTACCTTTAATGACCAACCACATCATAAAAGCATGCCGAGGAATACATTGCGAAAACCACACGATATTACACCAATTAACTTCCGGTTCTTTATACCGTACCGAATGCCACACACGCGAGGAAGAGAATTCATCTAGATCACTATCATCCTTCCATAACAATTTATCATGCTTTGTCGGATTTAATTGAACTTCGTCTAATTGAATTAACACCGGATAAGTATCTCTCCAAGCCATAGGTCAATTCCAAGAACCATGAGAGTAGACATTAGCCACCGAATCATCCAGCCTAAAGTCCGCATCGGTAATGGTTCTAGGTGTTAGAAACTCACCGAGCGGTCCCAGGTCACACCAGAAATCGAACCAGGCTGAAGTCGAAGCACCATCGCCTAGATCCGACCAAACATGTTTCCTTATAAGAGGACGCATTTGAATCAGATTTCTCCATGACGAACAGCAATTCACAGGAGTTTTACAAACCCAAAAACTCTTGCCTTTCAGCCGATAACTCTGCACCCACTCTACCCATAAAGAATCTCTCTTAGAGACGATGCTCCAAATGTGAAACGCCATGAGAGCCTTGTTCATATCTCCAATTCGCCTAATACCCAATCCCCCTTCATATTTCGGAGTACAAATAGTCTTCCAAGAAACTTTTGATTTACCCTTAGAAAACGATGTTCCTTGAGGCCAAAGGAAGTTTCGCAACTTAGCTTCTAGCTCTTTAATAATCCGAACCGGCAAAATAAAAACGGACGCCCAATAAATATGCATAGAAGAGAGGACTGAAAGAATAAGTTGTAGCCTACCAGCAAATGATAGCAACTTGTTTTTCCAGTTCGTGATCCGTTTCTCTAGTCTCTCCACAAGCACACGACAATCATTATACCCAATTCTGGATGAGATTAGAGGCACACCAAGATATCTAACAGGCAAATTCCCTTCCACAAAAGGCATAAGATCCAGAATAGCACCTTTTTGAATATCCTTCTACGAATCCCTCATATAAAGATACGAAAGGTTCTACGAGGATTTGGATAACGAATATCCAGAGTATACAAAAACACAGAAAAATGCATAAATGAAAACACAAAATATATAAACACATAATCGCATAACCACAAAATTGTTTGTTAATTTGTCTTGTTAATTGCGTACATGCATTTAAAGCACACTAGGAATCCATTCCGTGGATTTCATTTGTTACTTTAAACGTTATCAAGAATCTAACTATAAAGATAGAAAGATTCAAAAAGAAAATTCGATTTCGATTTTAAGGAACCGAAATGTTCGAATTAAGGTACATAAGGAATCCAATTAAGGACTCTGATTGAATGATAATTATCCACAAGGGTCTAAATGTGAAGATAAAAAGATCCCATATGGATTTTAGAAGTTGAAGATGTTTTGAAACCTTGCACTAGACGTGCTTAAGTCAAAACATGAAGTAAAATGCTTATGAAGTTGAGATGCTAGATATGTCAAGGCAACATATGAAGCAGAATTTGAAGGTTAAGTAAATGTATGAGGAAAATATCTTTGGAAAACTATGCATGGGGTTCTAAAAATGTTTTTGAAACCTTATATATAATACTTTTGAAATCATAAAGTAGGTTATTAGATAAGTATATTTATAAAAATGTTTTAAAATTATGCGAGATGAATTTTGAAATTATGTATAAGGTTTTTGGAAAACATGAATGATGCTTTTGAAATCATGCACTTGATAAGAAAATATATTGTATTAATATTGTTTTCAGGATATATGAGACATTTTGAAATCATGAAGGTTGTTTTTGAAAATACAGACAAAGATTTGTGCATTTGTTATGTTAAATAAATACACTATAAAAAAATGTTTTTGAACTATATATAGAATGTTTTGAAATCATGTAGGTTGTTTTGAAAACTTATGTTATGCATGCTGAAAAAAATCAGAACGTAATGGGTATGAGATTTGAAAATATTCTTGGTTATCTAACCAAGGATTCAAAGGCACAGATGTGCAAAAGCACGTTTACTCATAATGTCACTTTATTTTCTGTACTTTGTTTCTTAGAGTGAAACGAGTACTTAGAATTTTCCCAAGGGAATCATGAGCAAACGCAAGAATGGGAAAATTCGCAAGAGTAGTTTATAAGGAACATAGTTCCTTAGTACCGGTATTATAGAGAATTTCCATACACTCATGTAACTACACTTGTATATCAGAATTGTGAACAACAATTTATTTATAAACAAAACAGATTGTTTCACATTAGTAGAAAACAAAAGAACAAAAGCATAAGACAGCAACATCTTCTAGTCAGCCAACTGCTCATCCGTGGGTTGGATTTGCATTAGCAAGCTTTGGGCATTTGTTCCTAAAATGGCTCGTCTCACCACAGTTGTAGCACGATCCAGGCGGAAAGCGAGCTTGAGCAGGATTGGCTTGTGGTTGATTTGGACCACCTTGGTTCGGGTTACATCGACAAGCACTTGCCAGGTGACCAATTCGCCCACATGATGCACACAGGCGACACTGTAAGTGAGCTTGGTGATGCCCATTACATTTGTCGCATAATGGCGTTGTTCCCTTGTATTGCTTCTTAGCAGGTGGTGTTGCCACCCGGATGGGTCTTGCTTGATTTGGTACAGCTGCAGTTGAGCAAACCCTTGCTGTATGACCTATAAGTCCATAAATCTGGCATTTGTGGCACTTCACACTAGCATGATGATGAAGGTTACATTGGTTGCACAAGGGTGCAGTTCCATTGTATGGCTTCCTAGCAGGGGGTTGAGCTGGTTGGTTGGGGATGGCTTGACCATTGTGAGCGACCACGATGAAGTTCTGAGAAGCCTTTTGCTTCTTTGATTTCTTAGGGGATCGTTCATCCATGGTCTTTGATTCCTCGATTGGTTTCGTGGTTGGTGGTGCTGTCACTTGGCTAGGTCTTGCCTGTTTTGGTGCAACCGCTGTGGGATTCTTTGAAGCTTTACGTTTCTTTGGTTTTGGTGAAGGCTTGGCTTCCTTCTCCTTTGGTGACTCTTGAGTGGCTTCATCCTGGAGACGATACATGGCAGTAGCTAATTCAACAGTCTTCAGGACTACTTCGCCTATTCGCTGGGCAAATTTGGCAGTTTGCTCGGATATCTGTGCATCGTTACGATGAAGAGACATTCTGGAGGAAATGAAGGATATAGGAGGAAACAAATGAAATGTTATCGGAAAATAAAACAAAATAGAATGGCAATGCATAAGAATTGCGATCATTTATTAGTTACCTAAGGCAAACAATGAGATGGTGACTAATCAAAGTAAGCGGATCATATTAATGTATCACTGAAGACATGCTCACCTATAAGTGAACACTCACCCCAAGAGTTCCCAGGTAAGAGTGACTGGTCCGATACTGCGGATTTGTACGAACACTCTAGCCTTCGACAGAAAACTCAGGGTGCAGGCATTCACTCTTCCAGTTTGCACGTGTTCACATTATAAGACCCAAACTTTGACGAGGTTTTGAAAATTCAAAGGGGTTCAAAACCTTACAACAGAGGGTTCAAAACCTAATAATCAATCATCCAAGAACAGATGATTAGTTTTCAAAGCGGTTTTGAAATTTGTGTTCTTGTTGTGGTTGTCGCCTAAGGATAGGTGACAGTATTGTTTTATGACTAAACGCAAGTAAACTCGCGTTAGGGTCCTAGGAAGGTTATAGACTAGGTCAAAGCATTACTAATAACCTAATTCCCTATAACCATGGGCTCTAATACCAACTCTTCTGTCACACCCCGACCACGTAAAACAACAAAACGTGGCGGAAACGTCGGGAAGTGTTGTAACAGAATCATTGTTTCATAACACATGGAAATTGAAATATTGTTTTATTGAATAAAAGAGTTAAAATGTCTTGACAATCAAAGAAATATAACATAAATAACTAGTCTTGCATCTTTTATTGTCACTAAGGCCCAAGTCCGCCTAAGTGTATCTTGATAAATCCTATGCATCATATCCTGAAACACATGTGAAAATAGGTACGTCAGCATAAAAATGCCTGTGAGATACATAGGTTTTGTGAAAATAGAATTCATGACTTATGTTTAAGAAAATGTTTAGTCATGAACCTTGTAATTTGCTTTGTCTTGTAAATCATTTGAAAAACAATAAGATCAGATGATACGTATAAATAAGAGAATAATGTATGGTTAAATGAATAACCAAGTAAAATGAGTTTGCATAAGATAAGTTGTTTTGTACAACAATGTCTTGTGAAAAGTCTGTTATTTGTATAAAATGTTATATGTCTTAAATTGAAATGATTCAAATAACGCTACGATATGTAATACCATACAATCACTTATATATAGGAAGTACCAGCGGCGTATCCACCATGCTTGTATATTATTACACACGCCTCGTTACTTAAATCACTTACCCAAACAAACCACCAATGTAAGATGTCTATGTTTAAACCAATTGCCAAATGTATTGAATAATATGTCAAAATGTTTATGTCAAGATGTAAATCATGCAATGTACAACCAATGTCAAAAATGTTTATGTGTCAAATGTAAATCATGTAATGTGTAACCAAAATGATATGTATGGCTAGTGAAACGCACAAAACAAAGTATTGAAGTAAAACTTGGTTTAAATCAAAGTAATGTTTTGTGAAAATGCATGCTATACTGACACAAACATCTATGCGGTGTTGTGAAAATGCATACATCCAAGCCTTGAGACTGTGGCGATACACCCTTAAACGATTTAAAGGATTATCTGTGCTTATGTTTATCGAATTCGGTCATTCCTTCCAATCCAAACAAACCCAGGATTTCAGGAACGGGAGTTGTCAATTCCTATGGTACCACTACCTACTAACGAACGGCGTAGCTAATGTTAATGAATGTATTGTTCCATTTAAACAAACCAAATGTCATACCAATATGTAAGCATGTGATGAAAACAACTGTACTAAGTATGCAACAAATGGACATACATAGCATGTGAACTGTACTAAGTATGGAACAATAGACATACATAGCATGTGACGTGAAACAACTGTACTAAGTATGCAACAATAGACATACATAGCATGTGACATGAAACAACTGTACTAAGTATGCAACAATGAACATACATAGCATGTGACGTGAAACAACTGTACTACGTATGCAACAATAGACATACATAGCATGTGACGTGAAACAACTGTACTAAGTATGCAACGATGGACACACATAGCATGTGATGTGAAACAACTGTACTAAGTATGCAACAATAGACATACATAGCATGTGACGTGAAACAACTGTACTAAGTATTCAACAATGAACATACATAGCATGTGACGTGAAACAACTGTACTAAGTATGCAACAATAGACATACATAGCATGTGACGTGAAATAACTGTACTAAGTATGCAACAATAGACATACATAGCATGAAATGTAATGTAAATTAATGTACTAAGTACGCACACAATGGGCATACATAGCATAAACACAATGAAATCATGTACTATAAATGTACTAATGAACATAGCAAGTATATGATGTGAAAACAGGAAAGCATGAAAGTAACAAGTAGGCACATGTGTTCCACCCCAAAATGTTTGGAAAACAGTAAAAGATGGGTCTATGTACTCACTTGAGATTGCTCAGAAGTCCTAAGATAACCACCAAGCAATGCTAGGGATCACGGAATCAAACGGCACATAATATAGGTAACTATGTTAATAAACCGGACCTATATCGGAGGATCGAATAGAATGACGGTTCGTAAACCAAATGAGTATGAAAACTCATGTAGTATGGTTCAACAAAGCCTACATTCTAAATGATACCTAACCTAAGTGCTTATGACCCATTACGACCCGTTTAGGTAGCTTATGCTACTTTTTTTTTTGGGTAAAGGGTTACCCCGGTGATTTTATATATTCACAAACAAAAAAAAACTAGTGAGGAGATGTCCACACTAGTTCAAACATGAGACATGCCCCATGTAAGTAAACCAACACCAACAGCAAGAAACTAAAATACAACTAGACTATCATCTAGAACCCACACAATCAACTAACAAACATGATAATTAGCTTATGCTACTTTAACGCGTCGTTCGCGTAAAACGTGTTCGGAACGCCTAACTAGTCCTATGATAAGTAAAATATGCCTTAACAAGTCTAATATTGTTACCAAATCAGTTTAGATACCAAAAGTTATGTTACATATGCTTAAAATGAATTATGGCGTAAAAAGGGTATTTTGGTAATTTACCTAAGGCATATAAACTACCTATCATACAACTACTTAAACGAAGCGACCATAAGGTATAACCTTGGAAGGTTATTCACTATATACTATGGTCACCTAATGTGTTTGGTCAGATCCTAATGATCGACCAAATGGGTCGGGTTCGAAAGTATAAGCGATTGTTTAGATCGCTTACCTTACGACCCTATATAAGCACTAAACAAAAAGTGACGAGCTAAGCACGTTAAAACATGCTTAACTAAGTTTAGAAAACAAGTTTGGTATCAAAACAAACGGTTTTGATACCCAAGAGTAGTTTGGTTACAAAATACGCAAGAATGCGCATTTTGGCCGAAACTACGACTCGTCACTGAGCCTAGATAACGTGGTAATCAGTAGGTATAGTCACTAGGGACTATAACCATCGTGATTACGCTCACGTTATGAAGTTCAAACGAACTTCGCATTGACCATAAACTGGTCAACGCAGAAAGTCAAACAAAGTTTGACTTTTAACGCTAAAAGAAAGAAAAGAATGAAGGAACACTTACAAAGGGTCACCGAAAGCAAATCTTGATCCAAGTAGCTCAGGTATGAAGCAATGGCCTCAACTTAGAGCACTTAGATCAGATTTTGTGAGGAATGAGGTGAAAATGTGGTGGGTATTTATAGGAATGGTAGAACCGTTAAGATCGTTTATCGAATAACGTGATCGAATCTCATCCGTACACTTGTTGGAATGTTGTGGTAACTCATTTTGCCCCCCCCCCACCACTAGAGATTGACACTTGGCATTGGCCTTTGGAGTGTTGAAAGGCTGGAACAGGCTGTTTTAAACATTTTTCTGCATCTGACCCCTACTTACGGACCTCAACACTCACAATGTTGAGGTCCGTAAGGACCTTGCAGGTCTAAAACTTTCAAAAATGGCAGAACAGGCCCCTGTGCGCGCATCGTCGTGTTTTGGCACTTCTAACACCCGTCAAACCCATTTTTAAGCTTTATAAGGATGTTAAAGTATAGGGAACATGAAACATGCTAAAAAATATGTCGGATGTCAGTTCGTTTGGCCGTACGATCGCGATGTTCGGTTAATTACGACGGAATGCGCATAAGCGCGCAAAACGATCCAAATTGCGTGACGAATGGATTTTTCTTATGCCAAACACTAAAATAAAATATTTTAGTGCTTACATAAATTTTTGGATGTCCGGATGTATTCAGAACGTAAGTTATGCGCGAAAGTGCAAACTTATGCACTTTTTGACGCTTTTAGTCCCTGAATGACCAAAAAGTTTATTTAAGCACACCGAACCCCTCAAAGCCTATTTCTAAGCTATGTAAAGGATATTTATGGTATGTTTATCTTATGGTCATGTTCCAGAGTGTCCGTTACAGTTCAAATTGGCATACTTTCACAGTTTGTCAAATTTAGTCCCTGTAAGCGAATTAACTTGATTTTGTCATACCAAAGCCTTCAAAACTTATTTCTAAGTTATGTAAAGGTTATCTAAGGTATGTGAAGCCTATGTAACTATTCCGGAGTGTTTGTTGCATTAAACTGGTTATATTTACGCATCAGTGCGCGTATAACCTTCCAGAAAGCGATTTAAAGCTTGAAATCGAACAAGAATTGATATGTGCAAAAGATACACATATATATACAAATCCCAAGTATGAAATACACTATTTCATTGGTTTGGTATTTTTTTGATGGTTGAAGTGACACAGGTGTCACATGGAGCATTGTCACTAAACGAGGCTCTCTTTGGGCTGATTGGATTTACTCTCACATGTTAAGAAGGAGCAATTTTTGGGAGTGTAGACCTGTTTCAAATTCTTGCTGGAGTTGGAGAAAACTTCTTCAACTTCGGCCGTTAATCAGGAATCATATATGGTCTAGAATTGGTGATGGTAGAAGGACTTCAGCGTGGTATGATCAATGGTGTGATTTTGGTCCATTGGCTGGTTTCCTCACGCCTAGAGTTATTACTTCAGCGGGTTTCTCTTTGAATGCTACGGTTAGCGATATTTGGTATGATGGTTCTTGGATATGGCCTTCGGCTTGGAGGGATCTATACCCGGTCCTTATTAATTTAGATCACGTGTACCTGGATCAATATAGAAATGAAAAATTTATGTGGAAAGATGGTAATGAGTTTAGTGAGCATTCCTCTTCTTGTGTGTGGCAGTCAATTCGGACCAGGGAGCCGGAGGTGGAGTGGGTGAACTTTATTTGGTTTTCACAATGTATTCCTAGACATGCTTTTCTAATGTGGCTTATCATGTGTCAGAGTCTGCTGACCCAAGATAAAATTTTACAATGGGATATATCGCGAAGGAAGAATATGAATATGATGTGTTGCTTACTCTGCTATGAGAACCATGATTCTCATGACCATTTATTCTTCGAATGCAAATTATCGGCTCAAGTTTGGTGTACGGTCAGGGAAAAGGTTGGCATGGAGGGCGTTAACCCGGTTTGGAATGATATCACTGAATGGCTTGGTGCTCGGGCTAGATCCAAATCAGCGACTAACTATGTTGCTAGGCTTATGGTGGCTGCCACGGCTTATGTCATTTGGCAGGAACGAAATGCCAAATTCTTTAAAAACCATGCGAGACCACCAGATTCTATCTGTAATGTTATATTTCAGACGATTCGCTATAAACTGATGGGAGTAAATTTCAAGAATACCGACAAGGTGCGAAGACTTCTTCAGGAATGGGATATTCATATTGGATCTTTGATTGAATATGGAAGCTGATTATATGTGATTTTGAGTTGTGGTTTTTCTAGATTGTGGTCTAGTAGTTTGTCGTGCGTGTTTGATTTCCTTTTTGGTTGCTTACTTTCATAGGGGTATGTCCCATGTTTGAACTAGTATGGGCTTTCCATACTACTTATTTTTATTGGTTGTGAATATATAGAATCACCGGGGTAACCCTTTACCCAAAAAAATATGTTGCATAATCAGTTTAAGTGACAAAAATTAAGTTACATATGCTTAAATACAAATTATGCATGAAAAGGGCATTTTGGTCATTTTCCTTAGGCATATAAACTACCTTATCATACAACTAATTAAACTAAGTGACCATAAGGCATAACCTCGGAAGGTTATTCCCTATACAACTATGGTCACCATATATGTTTGGTCGGATCCTAACGATCGACCAAATGGGTCGGGTTCGAAAGTCTAAGAGGTTGTCAAGACCGCTTGGCTTACGACCCTATACAAGCACTAGACTAAACATGTTAAAACATGTTTAACTAAGTTAGAAAACAAGTTTGATATTTTCGTCACAGAATGCGCATAATCAGCATTTTGACCGAAACTTTGACTTGTCACTTCGACTAATCGACGTGGTAATCAGTAGGTATAGTCACAAGGGACTATAACCATCATGATTACGCTCACGTCACAAAGTTCGATTGAACTTTGACTTGACCAATTCATGGTCAAAGCAGAAAGTCAAACACTGTTTGACTTTCATGCTTGAAAAGCATAAACAAGCATGAAAGAAGCTTACAAAGGGTCCAAGCTAGGAAGAATTGATCTAAAAACTCAGGTATGAAGCCTTAGCTTCAACTTAGAGCAGATTAGATCAATTTGAGCAAGGAACAATGGCAAAACCCAAGCTATTTATAGGAAATCTTGAGTTTCTATGATGATTACAAGTGTTTTTGCAAGAGTCAAAGCATGATCTTGGCCATACACATGTGGCCCATAGTTTCTAATACAAGGGGAGCACAAAAACAAGCCAATGGTATGCCAAAACTAGGATTAAAACCATGAGAACAGACTGTTTCAACTAGATTCAATGTTTCTGCCAGATAAGGTTTTGGCTACCCACGCTATCGCGCCCCGCCATACCCTTAGATCAGAACTTTCAAATTTGGCAAAACAGGCCCCTGCATGCTTAAAACTTTATTTTTGACGCGTTTAACCCCCGTTAACCCAATTTCAAGGCTCTACAACGAAGTTAAAGCATAGGGAACATGAAATATGCTTGAAAACATCTCAGATGTCGGTTTGGTTTGGTCGTACGGTCACGTTATTTGGTTAATTACGACGAAAACTCGAACAGACGCGAAAACGATCGAAATTACGCGAAGAATGGGATTTTTGCATTCCAATCACTAAAATAAAATATTTTAATGATTACAAATTTTTTTGGATGTCCAGATATGTTTAGAACGTAAAATATGCGCGTAAATGCAAACTTATGCACTTTTTGACGCTTTTAGTCCCTATTGATCAAATAAGCATATTTTCGCCTACCAAACCTCCCAAAGCCTATTTCTAAGATATGTAAAGGATATTTAAAGTATGTTTGGCTTATGATCATGTTCCGGAATGTTCATTGCCATACAAATCGGCATACTTTCGCAGCTTGTCGTAATTAGTCCCTGCGATCGAATAAACTTGTTTTCGACACACCAAACCCTTCAAAACTTATTTCTAAGTTGTGTAAAGGTTATTTAAGGTATGTTAGGCCTATGTCACTGTTCCAGAGTGTTTGTCGCGTTAAACTGATTACGTTTACGCATCAGTTTGCGTATAACTTTCCAGAAAGCGATTTAAAGCTTGAAATCGAACTAGAATCAAAACGTAAAATCGTCAAACACAAATACACAAGTATTGACACCAAAACACATCGTTTTATTGATAATTGATATTCTTTTTCATCGTACATCATTTACAGAGCACAAGTGTCACATAGTAGGTGCAGCAGGGCACTCTTCATTCGAAACTAATGAATGTCAGGTCAGTGCTTTCTACCTTGTTATAAAAAAGGGGGTTGGGTAAAGCAAACTCCCTCCTTGGATGAGCACAGACTTAGTCAAGTAGAACCGGGTTGTGCTGCTGGATGCTCCGATGGAAAATAAATAAGTGGGGCCATGCCGGTACAACTGAATATGCGTTAGAAAGGTCAATCCCTCCCCTACGACACAAAAAAAAGCGAGCCGGACTTCTAACAGCCCGCCCGCTTCCATAGAACAATATCGTGGCAATGTAGACCTAAGTGAAGTGGTCATATTGGATCCTTGGGAACCATAACAAGTACGACCGACATCTATTTATTTAAACGAGAATTCCGTGTCGTCCAGCGAAGCCTAGAAGAAGATGACTCGCGCAGACAGCTGACTCCTTTTCAATAGAAAAGAATAGCCAAACCAACCCAGCTGCCTGGTCAATCTAAGAAAGAAGATAGACCGACAAACCGGAGACGTACGACCACGGTCCCGACCTTACCAGCACCGGGGGCGTACTAATCAATGAACCCCCGAAACCTACTTTCTTTTCTGACAAAATCAACCAAGCTTAACCAGTCACGACATGTTATTGATATTGATTGAGTTGGAGGGACTTTTGATTACTGGATCCATCCATAAACCTAGACCACGATAACCTTTGTAACCAAAGTGTCACGACAACATCCAAAGGTCACCCTTGGATTCTTAGGGGCAAGGAAGAGGCTGCTATGTTAGTTGTAGCACCACGCCTTCCCTTTTTTTTTGGGTAAAGGGTTACCCCGGTGATTCTATTATAGACAACCGCCAAATAAGTACAAGTAGTGAGGATGAGTTCCCCACTAGTTCATATACAGGACAGGCCCCATATATGTAAGCAAAAATGTCAAATAACCAAAATACCACATCAACCTAGCCTACTACAATCATGAAAATGACTAACTAGTAGACAAGACAAAACTAATAAACAAAATCTTCATCCACCATCATCAAAAATGAAGTTGCCCCCCAGAAGCAACCCCCTGGCCCGATCCAAAAAAACTCTACCCATTGGAGAACCTTGTATGAGAGGTGCTTGCCCCTACCCTAGCAGACGTGGAATGCGTGCCCGATGTCATAAACTCGTTGCTTTCATCATAAACCACCTCTACCTCATCCTCATCAGACTCCTCATTTGGACCACGTCCCCCTTTTCTGTTTCCCTTTTTATAACACTTTGGAAAGATTTTGCTATGCATTTCTTATGATGACCTGGTCGAGAGAGTACAATACATCGGTGTAAATGATTGATCCCTTTGGATCTTGGTCCATGATGGCCTTTTTATTAATAGAACTGAAAGAGTTGAAAAAGAAAGAGATTCATTAGCTATGGAATCTGACAGGTATCAGTATGAAACAGAGATGGCAATTCACAAAGCATTATGTGATGCGCTCCGGGAAAAAGTCTCGAGCTTAGAGGTATGGATGGTCCTAAGGCTTGCCTACTACTTTGTTATCAGAGCTGGATCGATTGAATCTTTTTCCAGTGCCCATGTTCATACTTCTACTTCTGCTGCTATTCTTACTTCCATGGATGGCTATGGTGGTTCTCCAGCGGCTGCTCCTATTCCTTTGCCTGGTGCTCTAATTCGAGCTGACAAATAGGAACTGCACTTTGACTTTATTTATTTAATCTATTCCCCCTCTCTAACCCAAGCCCTAGAAGTGAATGAGGAATGATTGAAGTTCTGCTTCCGCAATGAGACGCTAAAGTCCTTTTTTCAAGGAAATCACAATGCTTCTCTTATTCAGTAGTTCACACTTACTTTCTTACCCCCGGATCCCGCTCTTAATGAGCCGAAGAGAAGTGCATGAAATGGTGGAGCTAGCATTAGTTGCGTAGACTTAAGACTCACTTTGCTTTCACGATTTGACCTTGACATTCCACCAATGAATTCATCTTCTGCTTTGCACTGACCCCATTTGTCACACCCCCAAAATACCACATGCGGAATCATCGCGGGACGTGTGATGTACCAGGATCCAAGCCACCAATCACATTGAACTACGCATAATATTTAAATACATTCCATTCAATTCAAAATATAAATCCAAGTCATAAGTTAAACCAAAGTAATTGTTTAACGGAAGCATAATGCAAACAGTAAATCAATTGTTTCAAAACACGTGTTCATAATAAACGAAGCAAGTATCCAAGAGTCTCGACCCATGACCATTCCAGCACTCCCAGATAGCAAGTCCATATCAAGAATCTAACGACCTGCAAGCATGCAGACAAGTGTGTCAGACGACGCTGGTGAGTTCAAAGTTTGTTAATACGTTTTAGTTACCAAATATGAGTGTAAGACAATTCAATGATTTGATTTGATGTTGTTATTAACTCGATTACCGCAGATGGCTCTATATTTATTTGCCCAAACCCCAATGCTCTATCACACATTGGTCAAGTGGTTAAGGTAATTAGTTCACGACCGTCCTCCTCGGTACGGTGTGAGGGTGCCAAACCTAATAGCGCTATCAACTAATAACCCCGTTGCCTCCCCGGCAACTAATCGGTATATGTAAGGGGACTTAATGATAGAAATGAGTGTAATAACCAACATCCCAATAACCCGACATTCCTCTCCGGAACAATTACCAGATATCCCTCCCCGGGACGCATGCTTGGAAAAAGAGCAGTGAACTCACCTTGGTTTGCTCGGTTTGTTTAGTTACCCGTTTTCAAGTTAATCAACCAACCCTAACGTGATTACCAATGAATATCAGTTTCACGATTACACAAGTTATTGTTTTCACACAGGTTGCATCACACACCAGTTCACAGTATATCAGTAGCCAGTACACCTTTCTAATACAAGTTCACATCTCATGCGAATGTCATAATTAGCACATAACGTAGCAGGTGGGTTTGTTATACCAATTAATCACACCAGGTTTCTTATTATCATTAGCATGTAGCATGGATAGTGTACACACACACAAATATCTATCACCCTTAACATCACAGCACCTACTTTTCATCTCAGCAACTTACACGACGAAACACCCTCCATGACGAAAGATACATCTTTCGTCTAAGTGAGGGGTGACGAAACATCCATAGGTTTCGTCGAGATGCTTGTCGACGAAACACCCTTGTTTCGCCGTCCCATGTTTCGTCGACTGCACTTGGCAGTTTCATCATTCTCCCTAATCCCTAATGTTCACAATTACCTTTCGCAGATCACAGTCCAATCGGTTTCTAGTTTTTATTATGCAACACATCATCGTTATCACTAATTAACAATTTACCAATAACACTATCAACCATCATAGATAGTAACATCGAAACACTATCACGCATCATTCATACAGAACCCTACAGTTAGCATGAAACTATCATTGTAACCATAACAATTCATCAATCAGATACGACACTAGAATCACATTCAAACAATCATCAACCATAGGGTTTCCTAATCTCTAGCAACAACCTAAACATTTAATCATCTAACTGTTTGACGTCATAGACAAACCCTAGCCTCACGTAAGGTTATCACACAACTATACCAATGATTAACACAATGAATACTAACCGACGATTACGAGATGATAAGTCCGATCGAGATGTAGAGCCTCGTGAATCCAAGGTTGTCGCCGCACAGAACAGGGGATGCATTTTAGGGTTTTCAATTGGTCAGTTGTGTGACGAATATAACAGTTTCACGTAATATACTCACATAGGTGTACTGGGCCCTTACTGGGCTTCGAAGTAACCTGGGCCGACGAAACACCTATGTTTCGTCCTGATGTGTGTGGCGAAAGTCCTATGTTTCGTAGTCACAAAGGTGAGAATACATATGTTAAGTTTATAATTCAAACAGTTCATAAGTTCATTGCTTACCAAACTATAATACAATACACCAAACATATATCAAACATGAACAAGTTACAATGCAAACGAATTATGAAAACACTTTGCAAAACGAGTAACGTGTCAAGTAAGGACCTTGAAAACTCAGGTTGTCACATCATCCCCAACTTGAAAGAAATTTCTTCCCGAAATTTGACAAGTAAAACAAAAGTAAAACAAAAGCGGTGAAGTGCCGGATCAGGATGACTGTGTATTTTCCGTGGGTGCCACATCATCCCCAACTTGAATGGGAATTTCGTCCCGAAATTCACTAGTTGCATTAGGTTTAGACTTGTCAGCTGGGAATATACGAGGGTACTTGAGCTTCATCTGATCCTCGCGTTCCCATGTGAACTCCGGTCCACGCCTTGAGTTCCAACGAACTCTCACAATCGGGATTCGGCTATGTTTGCGGACTTTGACTTCCCGGTCTATGATTTTGATAGGTTCCTCGACAAACTGCAACTTGTCGTCGATTTTCAGTTCTTGAAACGGTACCACAAGTGTCTCATCAGAAAACTCTATCAAAGGTAAGTGTTTCTCCCAACCCTTCCCAAAATCAATCACACGCGCCCGCAGCATGTCTTCAAGTGTCTGGATGGTTCGTTCACTTTGACCATCCGTCTGCGGGTGACAAGCAGTACTCATGTCGAGACGCGAGCCGAATGATTTGTGCATCGACTGCCACAAATCTAAGATGAAACGCGGGTCACGGTCGGAGATAATAGAAGTTGGCACCCCGTGCCTAGAAACCACCTCCTTGAGGTATACAGCTGCTAATTGTGAGAACTTATCCGTTTCCTTGATTGCTAGAAAGTGCGCTGACTTCGTGAGACGATCAATGACCACCCAAATTGTGTCGTTCCTGTTTTGAGTTCTCGGTAGCCCAGTGACAAAATCCATTGCGATATGCTCCCATTTCCACATGGGTATTTCTGGTTGTTGCAGCAATCCAGACGGTTTCTGATATTCCACTTTAACCTTCGAGCAGGTCAAACATTTACTCACATAAGTCGCGATGTGAGCTTTCATTTTTGGCCACCAATACATGACTTTGAGATCCTGATACATCTTATCCGAACCTGGGTGAACAAAGTATCGAGACTTGTGTGCTTCGTCCATCACAAGCTCCCTAAGGTTACCGAACAAAGGAATCCACACAAGTTCCATGAAGTAGAGGAGACCATCCGATCTCTCTATAAGTCGTTTCTCCATGCCCCTTAAGTACTTAGCTTCGATGTTTTCCTATTTCTATGCTTCAGTTTGTGCAGAACGGATCTGGTCAGGTAGGTTAGAATGAATGGTGAGCTGCAAAGCGCGAACACGTTTGGGTTTCGATTCCTTTCGACTGAGAGCGTCAGCTACCACGTTAGGTTACCCGGATGATACTTGATTGCACAGTCATAGTCATTTAAGAGTTCTACCCAGCGGCGCTGTCGCATATTCAAATCCTTCTGGTAAAAAATATGCTGAAGGCTCCTGTGGTCGGTAGAAATAGTGCATTTAGTACCGTACAGGTAATGCATCCAGATTTTAAGTGCAAACACCACGGCTCCCAACTCTAAGTCGTGTGTCATATAATTCCTTTCGTGGACCTTCAACTGTCGCGAGGCGTAGGCTATCACCTTCTCGCGTTGCATCAACACGCAACCGAGACCCTGAATGGAAGCATCACAATATACCACAAAATCTTCTGTACCTTCAGGTAGAGACAAGAACGGTGCACTGCAGAGTTTCTGTTTTAACAAATGGAAAGCATCTTCTTGCTTCGTTCCCCATGAGTATACAACGCCTTTCTGTGTCAAAGAGGTAAGAGGTTGGGCGATCTTCGAAAAGTCCTTAATAAATCTGTGATAGTACCCAGCGAGTCCAAGAAATTGTCGCACCTCTGAAGGAGTCTTTGGTGCCGCCCAATTCCTTATAGTGTCAATCTTAGCAGGATCCACGTGTATCCCTGATTCATTACAATGTGGCCAAGGAAGTGTACCTCTCGGATCCAGAAGTCACACTTAGAGAATTTCGCGTAAAGCTGCTCCTTCCTCAGAAGTTCCAAAATAAGTCGCAAGTGCCGCTCGTGATCTTCCTTTTTTTTTTTTGGGTAAAGGGTTACCCCGGTAAAATTTTATATCATCAACCAAATAAAACAAGTGAGGAAAATAATAATCCCCAATTCTCTAGCATGACATGCCATCCTAGAGTTTACATGCGACATCGCACAAACAAAGAAACTAGTTCATACTAAGACACTCGGTCACTAAACTCAAACAACTTATAAAATTAGCCGAGATCATCATCAGCAACTACCAGACCACGCGGCAAACTCCAATCCCGCAAAATCCCTTCAATCTGAGTCGTTCTTTTAAACCTCATGGTATGAAGTTTTAACCGAACGGTAGACAACACCACCTCTATAAGCTGATCCGAGCTTCTCTTTTTATTAGAAAAGAGTCTTCTATTTCGTTCCTGCCACACAAAGTAAGCCGAAGCCCCAACAATAAGTTTTGCAATGATATGTTGCGCATTCGTAGATGTCGCCACCTGATCCAAGTAAGCAAAGATTGCATCCCAAGTAGCTTGAATATGGCCCATACCCGCTTTAACTTTAACACCATTCCATACTCGAGAAGCGTATCCGCACTCAAAGAACAAATGCTCATGAGAGTCCGGACCTAAAACACAAAGCGAGCAACACAATAAGTTAAAATTAGTGTTACCCGTGGAACACCATTTACTCATAACATCCTGTGTTTTAAGTTTCTTATTCACAAGAAGCCACATGAAGAACGAGTGCCTTGGAATCGACTGCTTGAACCACACCATGTTAACGTTCTTTGAGTAGATCAGAATGTCGTCAATAAACACGATAATTAAGTCGTCGAGATACGGTTTGCATACACGGTTCATGAGATCCATGAAGACCGCTGGCGCGTTCGACAACCCAAACGGCATAACTAAAAACTCATAATGCCCATACCGCATTCGAAAAGCCGTTTTTGGAACATCCTCCTCTCGGACTCTCATCTGGTGATAGGCCTATCTTAAGTCAATCTTCGAATAAAAACTTGACCCTTGCAAATGGTCAAATAAGTCGTCGATACATGGTAGAGGATAACGATTCTTAACTATCACCTTGTTGAGTTCCCGATAATCAATGCACATGCGAAAGGACCCGTCTTTCTTCTTCAGAAACAGAACTGGGGCTCTCCAAGTCGAAGAACTGGGTCGGATAAAACCCCTATCCAATAGTTCTTGAAGTTGATTAGATAACTCTTGCAACTCTCCAGGTGCAAGACGATAAGGAGCATGAGCAATTGGAGCCGATTCTAGTGCAAGATCGATCTGAAATTCCACTTGACGGTGAGGAGATAAACCAGGCAGTTCCTCAGGAAATACATCAGGAAATTCACGAACAACTGGCAGGTCTTCAATCTTTCTTTCTTCTGATGGAGTATCAGTAACAAGTGCTAGAATAGCAGGATACCCCTTTCGTAGACATTTCTGGGCTTGCATAGCTGAGATAATACCAACCATCGTCCCACTACGATGCCCTTGAACCGATAATGACTCTTCACTGGGGAGAGGAATATGTACGATCTTTTTTTTGGGTAAAGGGTTACCCCGGTGAATCTATTATAAACCGCAAATAAGTACAAGTAGTGAGGATGAATTCCACACTAGTTCATATACAGGACATGCCCCATATATGTAAGCCAACAAACATAAAAGAACCTATGACATCACATCAAACCTAGCCTACTACACATCATGCAAAAATATCTAGCAGACAAAACAATACATAACCAAAATCTTCAACCTCCATCATCGAAAATGAAGTTGCCACGAAACGGCAGCCCCTTTAGTCGAACCAAAGACAAACTAACCATTGGAGATCTTTGTGGAAGAGGTGCTTGCCCCTTTTCTAGCAGACGAAGTATATGTACCCGAATTCATAGACTCTTTAGTTTCATCATAGACAACTTCAACCCCGTCCTCATCTAAATCCACATGAATCTGTCTACCCCCTTTATTTCTCCCTTGAGTTGAACCACCACATCCCCCAACACAATCGAGCGCAGAAAACGGATTATGAGTTTGGATTCTATGGGAAGTAGAAACCTGCTGAGTAGCAACGGCCTTTTTCTTCCTATCCACCGGTCTGTATTCAAATTTAGGCTTCTGGTTATTAACTTGAAAGCCATTCTTCTTTGCACTCTTCTTAACCAGAACTTCAGTGAAACCATCCTCGTCTACTTTTGGCCTGTTAGTAGGAGGTTTGGATGTTGAGCCAATACGTGTAGGGCATTCCTCAGAGTCATGCCCAAACACACAGCAGTGAGCACATCTCGGAGGTTCCCATTCATACTCCACCCGAATAGTCTCCGTAACATATTTGTTTCCATCCAATTCAGGAATAGCCATGGTTATAGTGCCTTTCAAATCCTGATCAGCTGATATTTCAATGAGAGCCCTAGCATAGCTGCTCCGTCCCCAAGCCTCATTACACATATCAATAGTATACGAATCCAGCCGCACAGGAAATCCAATTTTTGAAGCCAGCATGCTTAACCCATCATCAGAATAAGCCACTAGAGGTACGTCATGCAATTTCACCCAAACTGCAACCTTTTTAAACTCTTCTTTTTAAGGGTGTTTGTAGGGGACCAAATGTTGAGAAACATAGGTTTGTTACGGATCATCCAAGGACCCCCTTCAAGAACAGTGTCCATTCCCTTTCTATCTTCAAACTTGAAGAAAAAGAACCCATTTGAATTCATCATCGTTTTCAGAAGACCATATTTCTTCCAATTTGTTCTCACAAAGTATTCAACAACCGGATATGCAATTCTATCCCCCAGGAAATAACCATAAAGAGTGTTAGCTAAACTGTTGTTAACTTGGCGAACAGAATCAATCGGAAGCACTACATCCACACCATCCAATGAGGCATCTGAATTTAGCTTTCGAAAATTGACTTTCGGAACTTGCTTAGCCGCATCATTGGCCTTCCTAGCACTTTCCTCCTCACTTTGATTCTGATTTGGATTACCAACCCGCTTAGGACCACTCTGCTCTACCTGTTTATTTAGTACCACATCAGCATACAAATGTTGTTGGACTCGAGCATTATCACCCTGTTCCTGCTTTCGCACACGAGCACGAGTGACATCATTTAGCGGGAGCACAAATGATACCTTTCGCTTATCAAAAACCACTGCATAATCCTCATCTGGTGAATCCGAACAGCCAAGAACGTAGTCAGTATCATTCAGCGGTAACATGAACCGAACCTTCTTATTACCCACTTCTGAAACCGTAGGAATTTGTGAAGTTTGTCTTGGCTCAAAAGGTTTCCCATCAATACTTCGGATCTTTCTCGCAAAAACGTTTGAATTATCCTCAGTTTGTTCATCCTTATCAACAGCCATATCAACAGTTTATGCAGGCGTTTAAAGTAAATCAGCAATTAAAACGATCAAAACCCTAGTGACGGCTGAATAAAAGGCCACTGAGTTTCAAACGGCAATTAGAGTAAATCAGCAATCGGATCACATCACCAATTAAACAATCATCGAAATGCCGGATTGTTAATCAGTGAAATTGCCGATACCCTAATCTTATGTAACAAACAATCAGAATTAAGGAACAAACAGCCGACAACACCTTAATCTGAATTACCGTTGAAGAAGGATTGCCGAATCTGAATTGTCGAACCCTAATCTGAATCGCTGCCGCAAACCTCTTCACTAATCAGAAAAACAAAGAAATTGAAACCCTAAATACACAAACCTAATCTGATTTCACCTGGTTATTAATAACCAAAGATCAATCGAGATTAGGAAGAGCAGAAATTAGCTAGGGTTTCACGATAGTGTCAAGGTCGCTAGCACGCTTCTTAGCCTTAACTTCCGTATAACCATCCTCATCTACTTTCGGACTGTTAGTAGAATGTCTCACTGTCGAAGGAATGTCTCCTTGCATAGAATCTCAGCTTGATTTTGGACAACCAATCCATACCAACCACTATATCAAAACTACCGAGGGTAACAGGAAGGAGGTCAATATCAAACAATTGACCCGCAAGATCTAGTTTACACCTAAAAAGGACATGTGAAGCTTCAATTGTTTTGCCATTAGCTAATTCTACTACATGCTTAACTTCTAAAGGTGTTGGGGTTAACCCTAATCGCTGACTGAACTCTAGGGACACATAACTCCAATCGGCACCAGAATCAAATAATACAGAAGCAAAGAGGTTGTTCACAGAAAACGTACCAGTCACGACATTGCTGTCGTTCCTAGCATCACCAGCACCGATCGTAAATACCCTACCACGAGCACCATTGTCCCCATTGTTGCCATTGTTGTTGTTGTTCTGGCGGTTGTTGTTGTCGTTGGCATTTGGATTCAGCTGAGGGCAATCCCGCTTAATGTGGCCCTCATCCCCACACTGTAAGCACCCCTTCCTATAACCTTGGTTCTGATGGGGCTGCTGCCTTTGCTGTTGCTGATGCTGCTGATTCTGCTGCTCCTGCTGCTACTTTGGGTGCGGGGCTCTACAGCCTTTGACCTCATGGCCCACCTTTTCGCACATACGACAGGTCCGAACACATGATCCATAATGATGAAAACCACACTTGTTGCACTTTGGCTTCTTACCAACGTAGGAGCCTTGATTCTGGTTGCTGCCCTGGCCTTGATTAACTGAGGACGACTGACTGAAACTGCGGTTATTGCTGTTGTCAGGCCTTTTCTGAGATTGACTCGCACTGGTTGCTTTGTCAATATTGTTCCACTTGCACTTGTTATCACTAGCAGGTGTGGTAGCTGTAGCAGTAGAGGTAATAGCAGAAACACGTGGCGGTAACGCACCACGCTCGACCTCTTGGTCAGTAATCTTGTGTGCTATCGTAGGCAGATTGTTGAGGTTTGCAGTAGTGACCAAACTCTTTACCGATGGTTCTAGGCCTTTGATGTACAACTCAATTCTTCGAGGTGGAGGTCGAGATAGGTTAGGGCACAAAATTGCTAGTTTATGAGATCGTTTCGTTTAAGCCTCGATCTCAGACCCTTCCATTTTCAAATCGTAGTACTCGTTCTCGAGTTTCTGAATCTCAGCACGAGGACAGTACTCCTCCTGCATTAACTCCTTGAAATCATCCCAAGTAGTGGCGTTAGCCATCTCGATGCCCAACATCTGCACCTGGGCATTCCACCAAGTTAAGGCACCATCCTCCAAAGTGCCTGTAGGTCCCACTAAATGTCTTCTCAAACACTGACTCAGCCTTCTCAAACCAACGTAGTAACCCCACAGCCCCTTCAGTCCCACTGAATGTCTGTGGCTTGCAATCCATAAACGTCTTGAAAGTGCAAGCAGGTGGATGGTTTTGGTTCTGATGCGCGTGCTGACCTAATGGACGAAAGAAAATACAACACAGGGGTAAGAGTTATGTACGCGACACAAGTATAAAGAAGATTTGGCACATATCGTACCAGCTTGATAGGCTGCTACTGCCTCAGCCACACGGGTGTTAATCAGATTTGTCAACTCAGCCTGAGTCATCGCGATGTGTCCACGTCCATGGCCTCGTCCACTCATGATTCTATATAAGGAGTGGGAACAAGTTTAAGAATCGAGATAAGGTAGGAGTCAAATCTCACGTTGACATCTACAAACTACAAAGTTTACACCAAACAATAGGGCAGAACCCTTCTCACACTCGTTAAGCCTCACTGGGACTCACATGCACCTCACATTATTATTATGTGTGCACCCATAATAATAAGGCTATTTGCATGCTTATCTCAGTGCCTCTTAACTTGCGCTAGAAGTTTCCCCCGCATTCAAATAGTAAAACGAAAGGCATTACAGGATTAATAATCACAAGAGTCGAAGGGTAGTGCCACACTATCTAGCTCCACTAAGACATGCAGCACAGATAATCACATCAAGGTGTCAAATATGTTGTTTCATGCAAGTCGTGTGCGTGTAACTACTAAACAAGTAATGCATAAAGTAAACAGAAGACGAACCTTGCAATCTGGAGCTGAGTGTCATGGTCAATTCTCAAAGTTGTTCGGTTATAGTCTGGTTTTATAAAAACGTTTTAAAACCTAGTTCACTATAACCAGTGGCTCTGATACCAAACTGTCACACCCCCAAAATACCACATGCGGAATCACCGCGGGACGTGTGACGTACCAGGATCCAAGCCACCAATCACATTGAACTACGCATAATATTTAAATAAAACATTCCATTCAATTCAAAATATAAATCCAAGTCATCAGTTAAACCAAAGTAAATGTTCAGCGGAAGCATAATGTAAACTGTAAATCAATTGTTTCAAAACATGTGTTCATAATCAACGAAGCAAGTATCCAAGAGTCTCGACCCATGACCACTCCAGCACTCCTAGATAGCAAGTCCATATCAAGAATCTAACGACCTGCAAGCATGCAGACAAGTGTGTCAGACGACGCTGGTGGGTTCAAAGTTTGTTAATACGTTTTAGTTACCAGATATGAGTGTAAGACAATTCAATGATTTGATTTAATGTTGTTATTAACTCAATTACCGCTGATGGCTCTAGATTTATTTGCCCAAACCCCAATGCTCTATTACACATTGGTCAAGTGGTTAAGGTAATTAGTTCACGACCGTCCTCCCCGGTACGGTGTGAGGGTGCCAAACCTAATAGCGCTATCAACTAATAACCCCGTTGCCTCCCCGGCAACTAATCCGTATATGTAAGGGGACTTAATGATAGAAATGAGTGTAATAACCAACATCCCAATAACCCGACGTTCCTCCTCGGAACAATTACCAGATATCCCTCCCCGGGACGCATGCTTGGAAAAAGAGCAGTGAACTCACCTTGGTTTGCTCGGTTTGTTTAGTTACCCATTTCCAAGTTAATCAACCAACCCTAACGTGGTTACCAATGAATATCAGTTTCACGATTACACAAGTTATTGTTTTCACACAGGTTGCATCACACACCAGTTCACAGTATATCAGTAGCCAGTACACCTTTCATTACAAGTTCACATCTCATGCGAATGTCATAATTAGCACATAACATAGCAGGTGGGTTTGTTATACCAATTAATCACACCAGGTTTCTTATTATCATTAGCATGTAGCATGGATAGTGTACACACACACACACAAATATATGTCACCCTTAACATCACAGCACCTACTGTTCATCTCAGCAACTTACACGATGAAACACCCTCCATGACGAAAGATACATCTTTCATCGAAGTGAGGGGTGACGAAACATCCCCAGGTTTCGTCGAGATGTTTGTCGACGCAACACCCTTGTTTCGCCGTCCCATGTTTTGTCGACTGCACTTTGCAGTTTCATCATTCTCCCTAATCCCTAATGTTCACAGTTACCTTTCGCAGATCACAGTCCAATCGGTTTCTAGTTTTTATTATGCAACACATCATCGTTATCACTAATTAACATTTTACCAATAACACTATCAACCATCATAGATAATAACATCGAAACACTATCACGCATCATTCATACAGAACCCTACAGTTAGCATGAAACTATCATTGTAACCATAACAATTCATCAATCAGATACGACACCAGAATCACATTCAAACAATCATCAACCATAGGGTTTCCTAATCTCTAGCAACAACCTAAACATTTAATCATCTAACTGTTTGACGTCATAGACAAACCCTAGCCTCACGTAAGGTTATCACACAACTATACCAATGATTAACACAATGAACACTAACCGACGATTACGAGATGATAAGTCCGATCGAGATGTAGAGCCTCGTGAATCCAAGGTTGTCGCCGCACAGAACAGGGGATGCGTTTTAGGGTTTTCAATTGGTCAGTTGTGTGACGAATATACCAGTTTCACGTAATATACTCACATAGGTGTACTGGGCCCTTACTGGGCTTCGAAGTAACATGGGCCGACGAAACACCTATGTTTTGTCGTGATGTGTATGACGAAACACCTATGTTTCGTCGAGTGAGGTGTGTGGCGAAAGTCCTATGTTTCATAGTCACAAAGGTGAGAATACATGTGTTAAGTTTATAACTCAAACAGTTCATAAGTTCATAAGTTCATTACTTACCAAACTATAATACAATAGACCAAACATATACCAAACATGAACAAGTTACATTGCAAACGAATTATGAAAACACTTTGCGAAACGAGTAACGTGTCAAGTAAGGACCTTGAAAACTCAGGTTGTCACACCATTCCTAAAGTTCGTGGTCTTCGACCATAAACTATCTCTCCCTCTCTTCGAGTAAGGATTTGTTGCTTTCTTACTTATTCCTAAACCTCTTCCTGCTCTTTGTCGCTTAGCTTTCGCTGTCCAATCGGTCCTTGCTTTTTACCTAATTCCTATTACTTCAAAGCTGACTAGCTTCGACGTTCCATCGAGTTAGCTAGTTAATATTCGGTCTCCCCGGAACACTCAAATCATTCTACGTTCCTTCACCTTGTCTTCTTTTCTTAGGTCGATTTTCCAAGATTCCTTTCGGTAACCCTTTACCCAAAAAAGTTCCTGCTTGAAACTCTAAAAGTTTAGGTGATTTGCAAACAAAAAACCTAAAGTAAATAATAAGCTGAGACGGCACGGGTTTAGGTCTTTTTTAACAGAAAAGAAGGGAGTTAAATGAAATAAATTCAAGATCGGGAACATCTGCTAGAGCTCGCAATTGGCATTTCTCACTAGGTAGAATATTACCGGGAGTTGAAGACCGACTGACTGGCTTCATACCAGCAGAGTTAGTTTAAGCGAATGTCCTAAGGCTCTCTTCAGAATGGATGGTGGTTAACTGTCTTGACTTGAGTTCTGATCGAAGAGTCCGATCGCTTCTTAGCCAACCGATTGAATGAGAAAGAATGTAATTTCTAGCTATGATTCACACCGAGAAAGAAAAAATTGGCACTTTGAAATCTATACCCTCCATCGACCAAGACTCCTTCAATATGCACTTTTATGTAAAGTGGCTTTAGGTGCATGGTCATTTCCTCAGTAGGTCGATACTCATGCTGAGCTTACTGGTCGTAGTATGTGTCCTTTTTTTTTTAGTAAACTTCCATTTTCCTCCCTGTGGTTTGGTCACTTTAACGACTTTGCCCCAAACCTTTAAAAATAGCCATTTTCTTCCAATAGTTTGCTATGGTTTTTCCATTTTGCTCACTGCGGGGAGCAAAATGGAAAAACAGACAATTTGGATGGAGTTAGAGGCGGGGAGCAAAATGGAAAAAACATAGCAAACTATTGGAGGAAAATGACTATTTTTAAAGGTTTGGGGCAAAACCGTTAAAGTGAGCAAACCACAGGGAGCAAAACAAAAGTTTATCTTTTCTTTTTGAAGATGGTGAACATAGGACTGCCTTTTATCAATCTAATAGGCTCAGTCTTCTTCTCTCGCTGTTTGTTCGAGAACTTGTCGCTCTTCTTCGAATTTTTTAGGTTCCTTGGACTCTATCCTTCTATCCTATAGTTATAGTAGATTAATACAAGATCTGCCATGGTTGTTATGCCTGTACTTTGATGAGCATATTTTCGCCCAATACGATTCAGTCGATACAGAGTCTCTCCAAGCGTCGAGCAGGGCCTCATTCACTTGATTCATTTGACGAATGCCTAATCCTCCCTTTAGGCGTACAAACATCCTCCCAAGCCAGCAATCTGAAAGCTGAGTCAAATATGAGTATTGAAATGCCTTGTTCTTTCTCTAATAATCTACAGCCCCATGTACCTGTCAAGGTTGAACAACACCAATTGTAAGCCTCTCTGTTATTATCAACGAAATGGAGACACGGAACCAAGCTTCCAATCTCTAAAATACATACACATACCTCCCAAGCATCATCCACTGTGATAATGCCACAAGGTACTTACTGTACGGCGGCATAAATCGGCCATCTGAAGGTAATTCGAATGATCAAGGGGCAAAGCAGGCCCTATATATCTGAAATCTTGAACCCCAATCCAATTTTTGAACTTAAAATCATTCATTGACCGAATGAGTTGAACATAGTGAAACGAATACGTAATGAGTTGAATTGGGAAGAATAAATTGTTTGCAAGAAGGAGGGGGTTCAAGGCAATTCAATTCTTTCATTAGTCTCAGAAACTCTTTGAGAAGTTGTTGAGAGTAAAGAGGAATGTCCTTTTCCCTTTAGCATAGATAATCCATCTTTCTTATTCTTATATATAGCTTACTCGAGGGAAGCGAAAGAAGTCAGGCAAGTGAAAGTGAAGTTGACTATAGCTTTTTGGCAAGCGATCTCAACAAAGAAGCATAACTCAGTAACGACTATCAATTTACTAAGAGAAGAAAGACCAGATTGTGGGCTAGATTCAAGGTATGCCAGTTTCTTGATTCTACTCAACTTTCCAGATTGGCTTATGTTACATCTATCAACTGACTGAGCTTCCTTAGCTGACTGGGCTTTCAGAGCTGCGTTTCAAGACAAAGCGAGTTACAAGAATCTGGGACTAAGAAGTTTCTCTTTATCACGGGGCGCATTCGTCTATCGATCTTAGTCTTAGAGAAATGGATGGTAGTAAGGAGGGATCCTTTCTTTCTATCTTGACGAACTTTCTATCTTGACGAAGGCTAGAAATGACAAGGAATTGATAAATGCCACTAATCATCCAACTTTGAGATGAAGGATATGGGTGAAGCTAGTCTATTCTTTTTTCTTTTAAATTCAGATAACCTTTATGCTTATAAATGAATCCGTAAGAAGCTATATTCATCTTGACTTCATGACTAATCTATCGGACATATAAGACTTAGTGTGTTTTACAGCTTGAGTCCCATTACATCTGCATCATATCCTGTAGGCGAGGAAGGAAACTGACAGCTTGATGAAGAACTTTAGTTAGATTCGATTTAGTCTTGAGACAAGCCCGACTGGATAAAGAGAGGAAAAAAAGACAAATCTTTATATCTTAGTGCAATTGAGCCTTGACTTGAGATGAGATTGAGAAGGTGAAAAAAGAGCTATAATTGCCTTACGCTGCTCTGAGATCGTAAAGCCATAAATCAGTCATTCTATTGTCATCCCGTCTCCTTCAGCAGATCTTGGAGGCTTGGAAGTCATTGAGTTTTTCAGACAAGCCACCCAGGTCTACTGGCTCACATTCAAGGCCCTTTCAGGTAGTTAGATTTGTAAGTTAGCGGGGATTTACTTATCTGATCATCCTATTCCTCAAGAGTGGACTGAAGTCTATCGGGGGAGGATGTTACAGGTGTTCCTGAGAGAACAAGTCTTTCTATTGAGTTGCATTCCCTTATCCACTAAGAGATCAATAGGCTATGCAAGCTTCTTTTTGGGTAAAGGGTTACCCCGGGGATTTTATAACAATACCAAAACAATACAAGTAGGAAGTCTGACAATACCCCCTAGTTCTCTTCGTGACATACCACAAAAGAGTAGACAAGAACCATAACCAAAACAACCAACGAAACTAGTACAAAGGAAACTACTGGCTATGGTCTTCAATCTTCCACTCCTCCAAGAATCGCATAACATTGTCAGCAACTTTGTATTTGAAGGAAGGCTATGACAGCTTCTTCACAGCCATTTAGTATTCCCGGTGAAGCAGTTACTCTTCCATTAACTGCCCTTCCATTCCGAAACCCTTAAGGGATCAAGACAGCTTAGGGAGGCACAACCCCCTTGGTTGGGCTCGGTTCTTTCCCTCAAAAAGAATGAAGTCAGATTCGCTAACATTTCGGCCGGAGTCATTCACACCAACTGATGCCTGACTTCTTCAGTCTCATGCTTCTATAAGGCTTTTTGAGACTCCACCTATTGTGATCCAACAGCCTATACGTTCAAGCTTTCGAGCCCGAGCTAGTCTTCTTATCACCTAGCTACTTCACAGTCTCCTTTAGCGTACTCCTCTTCCTATCTTCTCTCTTCACGAGACCTGTACATAGAAAACAAAGGTCTAGGTAGCTCATTTCCTTCTAAGAAGTCAGATCTCCTTCTTCCTATATTATAAAAAGAATGAATAAGAGCCTTTCTTAACTCTTGAATTGTGTAAGGCATTTAGGAGCGCTCTTTGAATCCAACTAGAAATATCATAAGAGAAGAAAGCAACTTCACCAAAAGGGTAGGTCTTTCTTTTTATTATTGATCTTATCAAGTAGTGCTTTGATAAGCCACCGCCCAATAGAGCTTAGTCATGTGTAGATCGAAAAGGTCTCGCGAAGCTGGTCACCGGTAGGTCGAAGAACGGATTGAAAGCTTGATAAGCTGCAAACTATAGACTAATGATAAAATAGATAGATTATACTAATTATAAAATAGATAGATTATACTAATGATAAAATCGATGAAAGTGCAAATGATACGGGTTAGAACTTCAGTGAGAATGAATTGATTTCGCAGTGCTAGGGCGTTCATTCCGTTTCTCTTATTCATCGCTCTTCTGATGCTTTTCTATCTTCTCTGTCTTTCGATAGGGGAATCTCGTTTTTTATTGATGTACTTTCAAAAGTAGCGGGCTTCATAGGGGTGAAGGCCCTCTCTTTGCTTTTTAGCAAGATGGGTTGCTCCTCCACTCTGGCCTTCGTGATTGGCTGTGCTTTTCGAGCACTCGTCACTACGGAAGCAAGCCCCTCTCTGGCGCATTGGATGCTTCCCGGACCTTCTCACCAGCCTCACTTGGCAGAAGAGGATTACATGCGGGACCATCCTATAGCGCATCAAAGCACCCCTCCTGTAGGTCTTGAGGTGATCAAACCGGTTATAGAAGACGGGCAGCGTTACGACGAACTTGAGGGTCGCCTCAATCGGCACCTCTTGGAGAATAGTGATCAAATCAGTACAACAGCTTATCATGATTTGGTGGACAAACAACATATCATAGAAAAAAGCATAGAAGAAGAGCTGCTCCATGATGAGTATAGTAGAGATTGCATTTACACGAATCGGTATGAGATAAGGGAATGTCTCTTTTATAAAAAGGGAGGAGTTCCACTGAAGGAAAAAACTTTGGATCTTTATTTAAAAGAGATTCAAAGGAACCCTTCTCACAGTATCCCGTATCGAAAGATACAAAACAAAATAAAATCTTTTAAGATTGATTTTTTTTTTCTAAATAGCTCATTTGGAAGAGAACTTTCCTTAGAGACAATTTCCTTAGTCCACACTCTTCCACATAGTGTGATTAGTGTGTGAGACCGCGATCCACAAACTGACGCATGGGACGTATCCTTCCTAGCCGCGTGCAGCATACCTTCTTCTTCAGACCGTAACGTAAGTAACTCAGTGCTCCATACGTGGGAAATGAAAGCAGAATCGTTCGGATCCTCCCACATGTTCAATATTTTTTAGCGGTTTCCCCATAGATCTTTGTGACACCTGTGTCACTCCAACCATCAAACAAATGCCAAACCAATGAAATATTGTATTTCATACTTGGGATTTGTAAAAATATGTGTATCGTTTGCACATATCGACTCTTGTTCGATTTCAAGCTTTAAATCGCTTTCTGGAGGGTTATACGCGCTCTGATGTGTAGATATAACCAGTTTAATCCAACGAACACTCCGGAATAGTGAAATAGGCTTAACATACCTTAAATAACCTTTACATAACTTAAATATAAGTTTTGGTGTGGTGAAATCAAAGTTTAATCACTTACAGGGACTAAAGTTGACAAACTGCGAAAGTATGCCAATTTGAACTGTAACAGACATTCCGGAACATGACCATAAGTTAAACATACCACAAATATCCTTTACATAGCTTAGAAATAGGCTTTAAGGGGTTCGGTATGCTAAAATAAACTTTTGGGTCATTCAGGGACTAAAAGTGTCAAAAAGTGCACAAGTTTGCATTTTTACGCATAACTTACGTTCTGAATACATCCGAACATCCAAAAATTTATGTAAGCACTAAAATATTTTATTTTAGTGTTCGCCATAAGAAAAATCCATTCGTCGCTTAATTTGGATCGTTTTTGCGTTCGTTACGACTTCCGTCGTAATTAACCGAACATCGCAACCGTACGGCTAAACGAACCGACATCCGAGATATTTTTGAGCACATTTTAAGTTCCCTATACTTTAACTTCATTTTAGAGCTTTGAAATGGGGTTAACGGGGCTTAAACGTGTCAAAAATGCATCGAAAACCAAGTTTAGGGGCTGCAGGGACCAAAAGTGTAAATCTGCCAAACTTAAGCTTAGCGGTGCGCTACACTTATTAAGTAGCGGTGCGCTAGCCTGTGCCAGAACAGATAATATCAAACAGTCAGCAGATTATCAGCTGATTAAACCACAACCACAAGTTCTAAACTTGCCCTTTCAGCTCTTAATAGGCCATTTCAGTAACCATAACATTTTGACAAATGTACGCATGAGATTCGAGCACGGTTTTCATGAAACGATCTTAACGGTTACCCGAAATCTATAAATACCCATCACATTTGCACACATTTCTCACAAGAATCTGATCATTTGTGCTCTAAGTTGAAACCTTTGTTTCATACCTGAGCTATTTTGATCTTGATTAGCATTCGGGGACCTTTCGTAAGTATTCTTTCGTTCTTTTATCGCTTTCGAGTCCGAAAGTCAAACTTTGTTTGACTTTCTGCATTGACCAGTTTATGGTCGATGCGAAGTTCGTTTGAACTTCATAACGTGAGCGTGATCACGATGGTTATAGTCCCTAGTGACTATACCTACTGATTACCACGTTATCTAGGCTCAGTGACGAGTCGTAGTTTCGGGCAGAATACGTATTCTTGCGTATTTTGTAACCAAACTACTCTTAGGTATCACAACCGTTTGTTGTGATACCAAACCTATTTTCTAAACTTAGCTAAGCATGTTTTAACATGCTTAACTCGTCACTTTTAGTTTAGTGCTTATATAGGGTCGTAAGGTAAGCGATCTAAACAATCGCTTATACTTTCGAACCCGACCCGTTTGGTCGATCATTAGGATCCGACCAAACACATTAGGTGACCATAGTATATAGGGAATAACCTTACGAGGTTATACCTTATGGTCGCTTCGTTTAAGTAGTTGTATGATAGGAAGTTTATATGCCTTAGGTAAATTACCAAAATACCCCGTTGATGCCAAAATTCATTTTAAACATATGTAACATAACTTTTGACATCTAAACTGATTTGACAACCATATTAGACATGTTAAGGCATATATTACTTGTCATAGGACTAGTTAGGCGGTCCGAACGCGTTTCACGCGAACGACGCGTTAAAGTAGCATAAGCTACCTAAACGGGTCGTAATGGGTCACAAGCACTTAGGTTAGGTTTCATTTAGTATGTAGGCTTTATTAAACCATACTACATGAGTTCCCATACTCATTTGGTTTACGAGCCCTCATTCTATCCGATCTTCCGATTTAGGTCCGGTTTATTAATGTAGTTACCTATATTAGGTGCCGTTTGATATTCCGAGATCTCTAGCATTACTTGGTGGTTATCTTTATACATCTGAGCAATCTCAAGTGAGTACATAGACCCCTCTTTTACTGTTTTTCCAAACTGTTTTGGGGTGGAACACATGTGCCTACTTGTTACTTTCATGCTTTCCTGTTTTCACATCATATACATGCTATGTTCGTTAGTACATTATAGTACATGATTTCATTGCATCTTATGCTAGGTGTGCCCATTGTGTGCATTACTTAGTACATTGTTTTACATTACATTTCATGCTAGGTGTGCCCATTGTGTGCATTACTTAGTACATCGTTTTACATTACATTTCATGCTATGTATGCCCATTGTGTGCGTACTTAGTACATCGTTTTACATTACATTTCATGCTATGTATGTCCACTGTGTGCATACTTAGTACATTGTTTTACATTGCATTTCTGTTGTATATGCTCATCCAGCATATGAACACATTATACTACATTTTGAACCGTTGAAATCATTTGACTATGTGAACCGTTTGTATCTGTGAACCGTGTGTATCTGTGAACCGTTTGTATCTGTGAACCATGTGAACCATTTGTATCTGTTGACATGTTTTACATTTGACAATAGACAATTGACATTACATAAACATTTCTACAATTGTTAAACATTACTTTGGTGGTTTGGTTTGATTAAGTGATTAAGTAACGATGCGTGTGTAATATGATACAAGCATGGTGGATACGCCGCTGGTACTTCCTATATATAAGTGCTTGTATGGTATTACATATCGTACCGTTATTTGAATCATTTCAGTTTGAGACATAGAACATTTTATACAAGTAACATACTTTTTACAAGACATTGATTTACAAACAACTTATTTTACACAAACACATTTTACATGGTTATTCATTTAACCTGACATTTATTTATACATATCATCTGATCTTATCGTTTTTCAAATGATTTACAAGACAAAGCAAATTACAAGGTTCATGACTAAACATTTTCTCAAACATAAGTCATGAATCTTATTTTCACAAAACCTATGTATCTCACAGACATTTTTATGCTGACGTACCTATTTTCACATGTGTTTTCAGGAGATGATGCATAGGACTTATCAAGACATACTTAGGCGGACCTGTGCCTTAGTGACTTAAAACGAGACAAGAACTAGTTAATTTATGTTATGTACTCTTGGTTTCTTGCTTAAAACAATGTAAACTTGGATGGTTGATTAATAAAACGAACTTTAATTTCCATGGTTGTGAAACATTAATTCTGTTACAACACTCCCCGACGTTTCCGCCACGTTTTGTATGTTCTACGTGGTCGGGGTGTGACAGAAAAGATGGTATCAGAGCCAATGGTTATAGGGAATTAGGTTATTAGTAATGCTTTGACCTAGTCTATAACTTTTCTTAGGACCCTAACGCGAGTTTACTTGCGTTTAGTCATAAAACAATACCGTCACCTATCCTTAGGCGACGACCACATCAAGAACATGAATTTCAAAACCGCTTTGGAAACTAATCATCTGTTCTAGGGTGATTTATTACAAGGTTTTGAACCCTCTATTGTAAGGTTTTGAACCCCTTTGAATTTTCAAAATCTCGTTAAGGTTTTGGGTTTTAAATAATGTGAACACGTGCAAACTGGAAGGGTGAATGCCTGTATTCTGGGTTTTCTGTCTAGGCAAGCACTTCGTATACATCTCATCAGACGCGAGACCAGTTGTGCTTACCTGGGAATTCTTGGGATGAGTGTTCACTTATAGGCGAGCATGTCTTCGCGATACATTATTTTGACCCATTTACTTTGATTAGTCACTGTGTGTCGTTTGTTTACCTTGTGGTAACAAACAAATGACCACTACCCTTGCTTTCATCAGATTTGTTTCATCTCATTCTTTTCGTCTAAATCTCTCACTCGTTTCTTTTCATGTTTCCTCTTTTAGAATGCCTCCTCGACGCGAGAACCAGATAGCGACTGCCGAACTGGCAGAAATTATTGCACAGCAAATGGCTGCTCAATTCCCAAACCTCTTTGCTCAATGGAATCAAGCCAACAACAACAACAATGGCGTATGCAATTTCAAGAGTTTTAACTCGGCAAAACCACTCAAGTTTAGTGGTTCTGAGGGAGCGACTGGGCTTCTTCAATGGTTCGAGAGCATTGAGAATACTTTCCGCCACGTGCAGTGTCCTGACAATCGCAAGGTCGAGTTTGCTTCGAGTGTGTTCCAGAAGAGAGCCCTTACATGGTGGAACGGGGTTATGAGAGATCGTGGTGCAGAAGTTGCTCTAGCACAGACATGGGCTGAACTTAGAGCCCTTATGATGAAGGAATTCTGTCCTCGACACGAGATCAGGGCTTTGGAAAGGGAATTCGACAATCTTGAGCAAGACAGCGGTGAGCATCGAGCCTACACGGACCGTTATGAGGAGTTAAGTCCGTTATGCCCAAACATGGTCACGCCTTTGGATAAGGCAATCGAAAAGTACATTGATGGCCTCCCTGACTCAATACAAGACATTGTGACTGGAAGCAACCCTACTACAGTTAGACAGGCCATTGAGCTATCTGCAACCTTGACTGAATCAAAGATCAGGAAAGGTAAACTTTTCCGAAAAGGTGACAAGAAACCGGCCGAGGAACCGAACCCAATCGAGGAATCAAAGACCATGGATGAACAGACTGGATCCCCTAAGAGGCCAAAGAAGCGAAAGACTTCTCAGAACTACGCTGTGGTCGCTCACAATGATCAAGCCGTCCTCAACCAACCAGCTCAACCCCCTGCCAGGAAACCCTACAATGGAACTGCACCTTTGTGCAACCAATGTGGCCTACATCATCATGCTGGGGTGAAGTGCCGCACATGCCAAGTTTGCGGACTTATAGGTCATACAGCTAGGGTTTGCCCAACCGCAGCTGCACCAAATCAAGCTGGCAACAATCCTGCTCAAGCTCGTTTTCCACCGGGATCTTGCTACAATTGTGGCGAGATGGGCCATTTTCGTAGGAATTGCCCAAGGCTTGCTAATGCAAATCCAGCGCAGGGATGAGCATATGATCAACCAGAAGACAACATCGTTTAGAAATAATCACGTCTTATGTATTATTTTCTTTTGTTGTCGAGATCCAAGAAACAGTTGTTATCGTTGTTTATAAATAAATCTTTTATTTACATTGCAATGTATTTATGTGATTGTATGTATAAACAACATATCCCCAACAATACCGACAATCAAGGAACCGCATTCCTTGAAAAACAGACTACTCCCAAATTTCTTCCATTGTATGATCTTTTGCGTTTTTCACAAAAATCCTAAGTACCCGTTTCTTCCAAGAGAAACGAAGTACGAGGTGCCAAGTTAATAGCGATCAATAACAAGGTAATAACAATTAAACAACTATGTGATTATGTGCTTATGAACATTACAAGACAAACTGTGCGGACTATGCTAGGAATTACGTAATTATGGATGCATACATAATTATGGAATTTAGTGCACAGAAACCACAGCGAGCTTTGTCATGTACCTAGAAGTTAACCCTATTCATTTCCAATTCTGATGAAGTATCCGTTGAGGAAAAATGAACTAGCTATTCATTTTTCACTTCTGAAGAATATCCGTTGAGGAAATGAATATCCGTTTATCCTTCATTTCCAATTCTGAAGAATACCCGTTGAGGAAAATGACTCCGTTTGTGCATTTTCGTTCTGAAGAGTATCCGTCGAGGGAAATGAATATCCGTTTATTTAATCCTCCATTTCCGAACCTGAGGAAACAACCGTTGAAAATGACTCCGTTAGTTCATTTTCGTTTCTGAAGATTATCCGTTGAGGAAATGAATATCCGTTTATTTAATCCTTCATTTCCGAACCTGAGGAAACAACCGTTGAAAATGACTCCGTTAGTTCATTTTCGTTTCTGAAGATTATCCGTTGAGGAAATGAATATCCGTTATTTAATCCTTCATTTCCGAACCTGAGGAAACAACCGTTGAAAATGACTCCGTTAGTTCATTTTCGTTTCTGAAGATTATCCGTTGAGGAAATGAATATCCGTTTATTTAATCCTTCATTTCCGAACCTGAGGAAACAACCGTTGAAAATGACTCCGTTAGTTCATTTTCGTTTCTGAAGATTATCCGTTGAGGAAATGAATATCCGTTTATTTAATCCTTCATTTCCGAACCTGAGGAAACAACCGTTGAAAATGACTCCGTTAGTTCATTTTCGTTTCTGAAGATTATCCTTTGAGGAAATGAATATCCGTTATTTAATCCTTCATTTCCGAACCTGAGGAAACAAATGTTGAAAATGACTCCGTTTGTTCATTTTCGTTTCTGAAGATTTGTCCGTTGAGGAAATGAATATCCGTTTGTCTATCATTTTCATTTCCGTTTCTGAGGAAGCATCTGTTGAAAATGACTCCGTTTGTTCATTTTCGTTTCTGAAGATTTTCCGTTAAGGAAATGAATCCCCGTTTGTTTATTCCTTCATTTCCGCTTCTGAAGAATACTCGTTGAGGAAAATGACTCCGTTTGTTCATTTTCGTTCTGAAGAATGTCCGTTAAGGAAATGACAGGATTATGCTTTACATATCTCTGGTGGTTATCTGACACAAAGTCACAAATAGACTCCTACGATTTAATTTCGGGACGAAATTTCCTAAAGTAGGGGAGACAGTGACACCTGTGTCACTCCAACCATCAAACAAATGCCAAACCAATGAAATATTGTATTTCATACTTGGGATTTGTAAAAATATGTGTATCGTTTGCACATATCGACTCTTGTTCGATTTCAAGCTTTAAATCGCTTTCTGGAGGGTTATACGCGCTCTGATGTGTAGATATAACCAGTTTAATCCAACGAACACTCCGGAATAGTGAAATAGGCTTAACATACCTTAAATAACCGTTACATAACTTAAATATAAGTTTTGGAAGGTTTGGTGTGGTGAAATCAAAGTTTAATCACTTACAGGGACTAAAGTTGACAAACTGCGAAAGTATGCCAATTTGAACTGTAACAGACATTCCGGAACATGACCATAAGTTAAACATACCACAAATATCCTTTACATATCTTAGAAATAGGCTTTAAGGGGTTCGGTATGCTAAAATAAACTTTTGGGTCATTCAGGGACTAAAAGTGTCAAAAAGTGCACAAGTTTGCATTTTTACGCATAACTTACGTTCTGAATACATCCGGACATCCAAAAATTTATGTAAGCACTAAAATATTTTATTTTAGTGTTCGCCATAAGAAAAATCTATTCGTCGCTTAATTTGGATCGTTTTTGCGTTCGTTACGACTTCCGTCGTAATTAACCGAACATCGCAACCGTACGGCTAAACGAACCGACATCCGAGATATTTTTGAGCACATTTTAAGTTCCCTATACTTTAACTTCATTTTAGAGCTTTGAAATGGGGTTAACGGGGCTTAAACGTGTCAAAAATGCATCGAAAACCAAGTTTAGGGGCTGCAGGGACCAAAAGTGTAAATCTGCCAAACTTAAGCTTAGCGGTGCGCTACACTTATTAAGTAGCGGTGCGCTAGCCTGTGCCAGAACAGATAATATCAAACAGTCAGCAGATTATCAGCTGATTAAACCACAACCACAAGTTCTAAACTTGCCCTTTCAGCTCTTAATAGGCCATTTCAGTAACCATAACATTTTGACAAATGTACGCATGAGATTCGAGCACGGTTTTCATGAAACGATCTTAACGGTTACCCGAAATCTATAAATACCCATCACATTTGCACACATTTCTCATAAGAATCTGATCATTTGTGCTCTAAGTTGAAACCTTTGTTTCATACCTGAGCTATTTTGATCTTGATTAGCATTCGGGGACCATTCGTAAGTATTCTTTCGTTCTTTTATCGCTTTCGAGTCCGAAAGTCAAACTTTGTTTGACTTTCTGCATTGACCAGTTTATGGTCGATGCGAAGTTCGTTTGAACTTCATAACGTGAGCGTGATCACGATGGTTATAGTCCCTAGTGACTATACCTACTGATTACCACGTTATCTAGGCTCAGTGACGAGTCGTAGTTTCGGGCAGAATACGTATTCTTGCGTATTTTGTAACCAAACTACTCTTAGGTATCACAACCGTTTGTTGTGATACCAAACCTATTTTCTAAACTTAGCTAAGCATGTTTTAACATGCTTAACTCGTCACTTTTAGTTTAGTGCTTATATAGGGTCGTAAGGTAAGCGATCTAAACAATCGCTTATACTTTCGAACCCGACCCGTTTGGTCGATCATTAGGATCCGACCAAACACATTAGGTGACCATAGTATATAGGGAATAACCTTACGAGGTTATACCTTATGGTCGCTTCGTTTAAGTAGTTGTATGATAGGAAGTTTATATGCCTTAGGTAAATTACCAAAATACCCCGTTGATGCCAAAATTCATTTTAAACATATGTAACATAACTTTTGACATCTAAACTGATTTGACAACCATATTAGACATGTTAAGGCATATATTACTTGTCATAGGACTAGTTAGGCGGTCCGAACGCGTTTCACGCGAACGACGCGTTAAAGTAGCATAAGCTACCTAAACGGGTCGTAATGGGTCACAAGCACTTAGGTTAGGTTTCATTTAGTATGTAGGCTTTATTAAACCATACTACATGAGTTCCCATACTCATTTGGTTTACGAGCCCTCATTCTATCCGATCTTCCGATTTAGGTCCGGTTTATTAATGTAGTTACCTATATTAGGTGCCGTTTGATATTCCGAGATCTCTAGCATTACTTGGTGGTTATCTTTATACATCTGAGCAATCTCAAGTGAGTACATAGACCCCTCTTTTACTGTTTTTCCAAACTGTTTTGGGGTGGAACACATGTGCCTACTTGTTACTTTCATGCTTTCCTGTTTTCACATCATATACATGCTATGTTCGTTAGTACATTATAGTACATGATTTCATTGCATCTTATGCTAGGTGTGCCCATTGTGTGCATTACTTAGTACATTGTTTTACATTACATTTCATGCTAGGTGTGCCCATTGTGTGCATTACTTAGTACATCGTTTTACATTACATTTCATGCTATGTATGCCCATTGTGTGCGTACTTAGTACATCGTTTTACATTACATTTCATGCTATGTATGTCCACTGTGTGCATACTTAGTACATTGTTTTACATTGCATTTCTGTTGTATATGCTCATCCAGCATATGAACACATTATACTACATTTTGAACCGTTGAAATCATTTGACTATGTGAACCGTTTGTATCTGTGAACCGTGTGTATCTGTGAACCGTTTGTATCTGTGAACCATGTGAACCATTTGTATCTGTTGACATGTTTTACATTTGACAATAGACAATTGACATTACATAAACATTTCTACAATTGTTAAACATTACTTTGGTGGTTTGGTTTGATTAAGTGATTAAGTAACGATGCGTGTGTAATATGATACAAGCATGGTGGATACGCCGCTGGTACTTCCTATATATAAGTGCTTGTATGGTATTACATATCGTACCGTTATTTGAATCATTTCAGTTTGAGAGATAGAACATTTTATACAAGTAACATACTTTTTACAAGACATTGATTTACAAACAACTTATTTTACACAAACACATTTTACATGGTTATTCATTTAACCTGACATTTATTTATACATATCATCTGATCTTATCGTTTTTCAAATGATTTACAAGACAAAGCAAATTACAAGGTTCATGACTAAACATTTTCTCAAACACAAGTCATGAATCTTATTTTCACAAAACCTATGTATCTCACAGACATTTTTATGCTGACGTACCTATTTTCACATGTGTTTTCAGGAGATGATGCATAGGACTTATCAAGACATACTTAGGCGGACCTGTGCCTTAGTGACTTAAAACGAGACAAGAACTAGTTAATTTATGTTATGTACTCTTGGTTTCTTGCTTAAAACAATGTAAACTTGGATGGTTGATTAATAAAACGAACTTTAATTTCCATGGTTGTGAAACATTAATTCTGTTACAACACTCCCCGATGTTTCCGCCACGTTTTGTATGTTCTACGTGGTCGGGGTGTGACAATCTTTCTCATTAATGCAACCTTCATTTTGCTCATTCATGGAGTTGTCTTTAGTACGTCTAACAAATTTGATTATCCACCGTTAGTCAGTAATGTGGGTTGGCTTGGATTACTTAGTGTTGTGCGCCTAGGAGGGCAGCGCGCTTTGGGATGCGGAGGAGCTATTATCGCCTAGTTGCCTAACCTAATGCGGCACCGGGTTCGGACCGCAGGGAACCGTAGTAGGGGGCTTAGAATCCTTTTGCCGTCGCAAGGCTGGCTAATCGTACGCAACAGGCTCGAAGACCCCTAGGTTGGTACCTGTGCAGGTGAGGCGTCGGTCGGTCCTAGAAATGGCGGCAGCGGCACGAGGAGTTAACGACCGAACGTGCTGCAACCTAGGGATCACCACGTAGCTCTTTCGCTCTATAGGGATCGGGGGGGCATAGCACAATTCTTCTTGGAGGAGGGTTGGTTTGCCCGGGTGACGGATCCTGCCATAATGTACTCCTACCTATACTATAGCACCGACACCTGAAGTCGAGCATACATACGATGATCTTCATGCGTGAATAGCGGGGAGGAAAGAAAGGGCGGTAGATGATAATGAGAAAAGGCGTCGCGTCTGGGCGGGCGGGCGGAATGGATGAGCGAAAGGTGTCATGCCATGGAGTGGGTAATATCCTGAGTCTCATGTAAGACAACTAAATGCACCTCGAGGTGCTGCCGAGGAACCTTCTCGAACACAGGATAGGTAATTGAGAGTTAGAGCTAGCCTATTCGTTATGGGGAATTAATGCTCCGGGCCGAATAGAGCTTACCTACGGCACTTGGCTTTCTCTGGCGCATATTAGCTTAGCTGCGCTTAATAGGCCGGTTTGCCTTCCTCTCTGGCGGCCTCCTTACCTTACCCCCGCTACACTCTCACTCCAAGCTACGCCTGCTGAGCAAGATGCATTGCGATTTCCTCTTCTGTGGACGCACCTATGACCCGGGACGGGAAGAGAATGACTTTTTTCTACGGCGAGCTTTCTCTTGTAAAGCCAAAGACGCCCCAAGACAAGTTCCAACTGTTGGGAAGGGGACATGATCAATAGAACCTGGTTGGATCCGGGCTGGGAGAGGGGCGCCCATTCCTAACCACTTTCGAAAAGGTTCGCTCATGCTGGAATGAGCATCCCCACTTAGTGATCGGTCCGCTAGTTCACGCAAATCCGAAGAAGTTATCACGGACGAGCCACATGCAGGGAAACTTGCACGTGTGGTTCTGGCCAGGCTTTCCTGAGGTATCTAATAACCTTGCTTCTCCTCACCGATGGCGCACCTCTCCTAACTATTGCCCATTTATTCTGGAATAATCTTTTTAGGATGGGTAATTTTACATATTTCTTCCAAATCCTTCTATTATTAAGTACGGCTGGTAGCATTTCGATGTGTTTCGATTCTTCCGAACAAGAGAGGTTTGATGCTTCTGAATCCATTGTATTAATTCCACTTCTTACTCGCAATATGCTCTTTATGATCTCGGCTTATGATTCAATTGCCATGTATTTAGCTATTGAGCCTCAAAGTTTATGTTTTTATGTGATCGCAGCATCAAAAAGAAAGTCTGAATTTTCCACGGAAGCGGGCTCGAAATATTTGATATTAGGTGCATTTTCCTCAGGAATCTTATTGTTTGGGTACGACCGGACAACTACCGATATCTAATAATATATTTTCTTATAATGTTGTTAAATATATATCTATCTATATCGTAAACTATCGGATCGAGTATACTTAGATGCGAAACTTGCGGACCTCATTGGTTGTGATATTGATCTTATGGGGGGAACAAAATCAAAGAATATATAGACTGACTTGTAGAGACCCTCTATGTAGTTGTCTATCTAGGGTGATCGATCTACATCTTTCCCCATAGCCCTGGGGCTGTGTCTCGATCTCCTATGTGAGAAATCTAAGGGACTTGTTCCTATGGATAATCCCCTTGGTCTAAAGTGAAGATTGGGGGAAGTAGAGAAAAATTCCCTTCTGGGGTATTCCGAAGGTGTAACCTAGGCAACAAAAAAGGGGCCCGATACTTCAACTAGAGGAGCGACCTGTTGGTTCACCAAACCCCGACTCAGTGTCACACGTTCTCCAGGTCCGAAGGGATCCAGTGCCCAACTACCAACTCCTCCCGGAATTGCGTTATCAGAGCCGAGCCAGGAATGGTCATTAGTGGACACCCACCTTCACCGGTTAGAGAGGCCCTCTTTAATACATTAAGAAAAGATGTTCACAGGGGTAAGAAAGACTCGGTCATAGGAACTTAGACCACCTACGCGCTGGTGAAAACCACCTCGACCGGATCAGAGTAAACAACAATGTCGAATCAGGCCGGCTCTTGCCTTGAAAGAATTCACACGCGGCAATTAACTTTCCCAAAATAAAGGGGGATCTGCTGCTTACTGCTCACGGAAACATCCGACCTATACTATAAGCCGTCCGCCTGATTTTCTGATCTCCTTTCCTTCTATTCATCAGATTTTTGGCTTTGACCCATTCAAGGTGAAAAACGGGGTTGATGATGTTGGCTAAAAAAGAGGGAGAGAGGAGAGCCTTGGGGTACGCTCACTTCTGCATTTTTGTTTAGGTTCTTGAGATTCTCAACCGCTTTTTTAGTGGGGAGGAAGAGTGCGTGAATGACGATTCTCAGACGACGGAATCGTTCCTCTCTAAATAAAAAGAAGCTAGTTCTCTTGATAGAGCTTTCACGTCTGCGCATATCATTTTTTTCCTTTCCATTCCGTTCTTACCATATCATGGGCAGTTGGGCTGGAATCCGTGTGATGGTTCGAAAGTGCTTTCAAAGATTCTTCGCATCGCCAGAGTGATACGTTGTTTCCATTGTGACTTGGTCATCAAAAGGGGCACTACTAGTGTTGTGTACTTTTCATTGGAGCACACCTTTCGCTAGGAAGGGATCAATTACGAGTACGAAATGCTTTTCACATACAAGTCGGATAGCGCGATAAGGCAACAGTTACACTCCTCCGCCTGGCATTCCAGTTCAAATACTAGTGAGGTAGACAACCTCATGTCATGCGTGAAAATAGTAAGAACCTTGCCTACGGGCTCATTGCGACACTCAAGTACGAAGGAATTCTCCACTTCATTAAAGAAGGTTTTAGAGACAGAGGATCAAAGCAAGGGAACGAGGCGACCGGAGGGAGGGTTTGGTATGGTAGTGAGACCAATAGGGAAACATAATAAATAGGGAGTCTGTGAAAGATCCATTGACACACGAACGTAGAAGTCAGGTGTGTATTAAATAGCATAGCTACTGAATTCGCAAAGACTCCTTCCTCTTTTAAGTTAAGTGAGGAACTCGCCTGAGGGAAAGGGACTGCGACCTTCAACTCCTAACATATATATATATCATATAATATAGCATGTTACCCTGAAGAAGGATTGGAGTTATTTTCCTTCGGTCCATAAACGCAAGAATCACGAGACGGTAGACATCGACCGATGAGGCTAGTAGGGCCCTAGTCCTGTAACCGGGCAATGATAATTCCTAACTGAGAAGTCACCACGAGCATAACAATCTTATTGGAACTAGAAAGAGAAGTGAATTTGTGAATGCCTAACTAAACGTTCAAGATTGGATTCAGAAGCTGAGGCGACCGGAAGGGAGGCGAGCGAAGTGAGGCGTCCAAAATTTCATAGAGATAAACGGTTCAGCTCCCTTCTAAGCCTTTAGAGGATTATAGGAATCATCGATGAAAGTGTTACTTACTTACTTACGAAGATCGACTGGATAACCTTCTACTGACAGTGTGGTGGGTGCTACTGTCTTATCTTATCCCTTCTTCTTTTACCCCGCTGATCAGTCAAGTTCATATGCTTTCCAACGTGGGAGTAAAGGGAGTTGGTAGCATTCCCCTGGCTTTCCATTTCCAATAAGTCTGGGATAAACTAGAAGACTAACTCCTTCCCCTCCTAGGGCTTCAGCAAGGTGTCTATTCTGAGGCTTAGGAGAATGAAGCAGCCCCGGCTGTGAGTGAACTCCCCTCTACTTCCAGGCAATAGGACTAAACCTAAAGTATCTTCTCTTCTCCGGTTCTAGCTTACGTTTGAGTTTCCTCTGACTACAAGGTAATTTCTCAGCTGGAGCAGAAGTGGACGAACAACACCTCCTTTCCTTGCATTAGCACCCACTTTTCCACATCCACTTCAGGGAGAGAGCAAATATAAATCATAGCTTTAGGCTTTCGAGCCTTTCTTCCTAGGACAGAAGCCTTTACTTGAACTTGAGCGGTTGTCTAGAACTAATGCTACACCTTGGGGCTGCAGTCCCTTCTTCTTAGCGCGGATGTCCCTCTTCAATCCCCTACTCCTACCATTGCAACAGATAGGGGCTAGTAAGTCCTGCCAATATCAGGGAAAGCTCCCAAAGGGCTTCCTTCTTTATCTAAGCGACTAATAGGCTTGGGTGGCTGGGGCACATGCTATCGAGGTTACACACCTGGTCCCGAAACCACATCTGGCAGATGCGATTCCTGGATGTAGTTGGATGTGATTATCGGTGAAAGCATAGAAGGATCTCCTGTCAATAGTCACAGGGAATTACACTATAGCTTTAGGACCTGACCTGTAATAGGTGGTGTAAATGTCCTTATTTATTATAGGATGAAGATGATTCACTCACCAAGAAGACCGTCTACTCGAGCAATAAGAGTTGATTCAATTGCCAACATAAGACCATCTGCGACAACAAGACCATCAGCAGCAGATGATGGAACAACGGATGCGTTGAGGAGATCAACCTTAATTGAAGACCCGATACTCTCAACCAAGAACTATATATAACACCAACCACGGAACAGGAGTATGCGTTACACACGTCGTCAGCTAGCGGAAGCAAGCAGAGTGGGACCTTCTCCGATAGTCTCTTTCATCATAATATTGAAAGCTTCCCTGCCCGATGCTTTGTTAATGTCAGAGTTGATATCAAGATGAAAGGGAAAGACAATAAGAAAGATTCAAGATAAAGACTAGAAGAAGGGGTTTTCTTAGAAGAATTCCCACTTGGACTGGTAGTGAGAACCCGATCTCCAGAAGCTAATTGGCAAGGTTCGACTTGACCGGAGCGGATCGCAACTCAAGCACAACTAGAGTTCACTCACCCACGTGCCCAATACTTGATGTGATGACTCTAGCCCCATGCCAGCTTCATTGACGAGTCATGATGCTGCGATATAGGATCAAAATCGACTTTCATTTCACTTAACTCATCAAAGCAAGGAGTGGCTACTAGATAGACAATTAGTTCCGAGACTAAGAGATTGGGCTATCGGCCGGTATCAGTTGAAGTCAACAAAGAAGGAAAGCCTTCCCCCAATCCAACATTTTCAAGTGAAAAGAAGATAGATGACTGAGAGTCACGGGATTTTGAAAGTGCCGCATCTAGCTCAGCAGCTTCTTCAAAAGAGATGACGGATACAGAGCGGTTACCACTTGTAGGCTCATTCACGAACTAGGCCATGAGTTTGCTTTAACGAGTGCACGAGCAGAAGCAGAGACAGAGTCGTCCCCCGATCTGAGATATTAGTGAGATTAGCTACACGCCACTTAACCTAAAGAAAGGTCGACCTGAGAAAGCCCTTTTTAAGCTGATAGGAGAACTTCACTTACTCAAGAAATTGAGTAGCGGGAATCTTTCCTCAGAGGCACGGAAAGGGTCCAAGCCATAGGAAAGACAGCAACTTGAGTGCGGAGAAGGGGAAAGGGCGCTCGAAGCAAAAGGAAAGAAAAGCACACCATATAGGTCAGCGGCATCAACAGTTGAAGAAGTTGACGACCGGATTCAAGCAAAAATGGGATAACTTGAGAAGGAGAGGTCTCCTTTCTATATGAAAGATGAAGATCTGGCTTTAAAGCCTCCTTGAGTCCGGCTTAGCTTCAAGTATGAGTCAAGAACAGAAGAAGGGGATCGCCACAATCAAGAAGCAAGCTAAAAGCTGTTGTTTAGATGACTTTATGTTATGAAACAACCTAGAAAAAAGTAATGATTGGAGTAGCCCGCCCAGTAGAGGCTTTCTTAGCGAAAAAAGTATATTCATGGATGGATTAGGGGAAAGAGTCTTCACCTTACTTTCAAGTGTCAATCATTTTTATTGAACTTTCTTTCTGGCTAGCTCTGGGCAGGGCGCATACACACGAACTTTGAGTCGGATCTGAGCTCCAGTAGACAGCGAGACAACCATTGTGGTAAACGGGGGCAAAGCAAGGGAAAGAGAGGTGAGTGACGCCAAGGGGAATTCCAGCATGAAAGCAAGGGTTGTTATCACATGTCTGTCATGTCTGATTGATTCACCTTCGATTATTCAATCAAGGAAGCAGAGTCAACGGCCTTTGAAGAAAGATGACTTCTATTTTAAGATATTGAGTTGGACAGTCAAAAAGCCCAAAGGCGAAAAATAAGAGCAAAAAACAGAGGAGATGTCTTCCTCATAGGCCATTGACTATCTATCCCTAAAGTCTTTCTCTCCGTCAAAGGGACTCTCTCTTTCTTGAATAATCACGGCGCTATCGGGACAAAATCCTAGCAGAAGCAGAAAAAGAGGAAGAGAAAGAGGAGTGAACAACCACTATCACATCGTTAGATGAGCTTCAGTTACGCCTCTTTGTGAACGAGGGGATCGAAAGGCCAGCCAAAGGAAGTACGGCTGAGTTTCAAGACTACGAGACTAAGAGTTGGGACTAGCCGCATGTCATCTTTCTCAGAGTTTGAGCCTGACACCTCTATTATTACATCAAACAACAATTGAATTGGGATCAAAGAATTAAGGGATTGGATTTGTCCCCGTCTGTCTTGTGTTCAACGAAGGAAAGCGCCCTTCCTTCTTCAGCTTGAAAGACATCTTAGGAAAGAGCTACTTCAACTGAAGAAATTTCTTTAGTAGTGAGAACCCTCCCTACTGGAGAATAAGGTCAGGAAGTGAAGCGTTTTTTCAATTTTTCTTTCAAAATCTAGTAAGTGTTATGCGGGGGTGGGGATTCAGACCAATGAGGGACGTAGGAATTGCCCTTAATTATCCGGAAGGCTGAAATAGCTTTCTCGGGAGCCTCTGGGAGGTCGGGGTATTCAATCCCATGATACTCAAGGAGCAGGCGTCATATCCTAGGGGTTCTACTAATACATCGTATAGCGGGTCCAGGCTTGAAGTTATACCAAAAATGGAATGGGACAGTCATTCGAAAATGAGAAAAGAAAAGAAGGGTGTCAAGACAGATTATATGACCAAAATGGCCATCTCACGAATTGGATTCGAACCAATATCAAGCTACTTTCCTTTAGTAGATCTGTCATCCCCCTCATTATAGTCCTCCTAGAATCAATAGCATTTGGTCGGAATACATCCTGTCTTTTCACCTTAGTAGTCCTATGCATAGTCAGTACTATAGCCCCAATCATGGCTACTAATAAAATCAGACTAGGAACTAAAAACCAAACGGAATAGCAGGTATAAAGTAAATTGCCCAATGTTTCCAAATTAGTCCAACTTCGTACCTTTCCGGCATAAACCATATATCTCAGAGAAGTCGTATTTCTTTGGGTTGGTACTAATGGAATGCTTTCATTATCTAAAATGAAGAACATTTCCCACCAAAAGATCAGTCCAATAATACCACTCACTAGTAAATAGTGCAATACTTCTTCGTGAATCTCCGCTATTTGAATATGGAACATCATAACAGCGAATAGGAATGAAACAACTATAGCTCCTATATGAACTACTGGGAAGATCATAGAGAAAAAGTCGAGACCTAATAAAAGAAGTAAACCTGAAGTGTTGCGAAAGACTAGGATGGGAAACAAAACGGAATGTACCGGATTTTTAGCACGTGCAACCATCAAACCAAAGACCAAAGCAAGGCTCAACAAAACAGAAAGTATCATAGTACGTTGTCCTTCCCTATTCTAGTGCTTGCATACCCATAAGGATACACTTATATACCCAAATTTCACCGGATTGTAGGAATGATAACTGATCATTTGATCAGAAAACTAAGGGAGACTGGGCATAAAGAAACTGGAAAAAGGTTTCTAAGAAAAGTTGCTGAGTATAGGTCTCGTGTGCTTGCTATAGAAAGTACATATATGAGTCACGAGTAAGAGGAAGTGGTAACGGTCAATGGATGTTCATATTTGAGTATTTGCTGACGGAATCCCTCACATCAAGGTGACAGGATTCGAACCTATGGCCCTCTATACCCAAAACAGATACGCTGACCAGACTGCACTACACCTCGTCTCACCACCCTGGAGCATATAGATCCACCCGATCGATGAACACTCAAACTGAACTCACCCATCCTTTTGGGCACAGGGACGCGAGAACCTAAGAAACAACTTTTTTTTCTTTTCTATTTCTTTTTTTTCCATTTTGATAGATTTTATATATTTTCTATTTTATATATCTATTTTGAATATGCCTCCAGCAAGATAGGGCGACGCAAAAAAGCCGTATAGTGCAGGAGCGCTCACATTTTTTGCTTACTCTTGCACTTGAATTTCAAAATCCGGCCTTTGGACCCTTGGCCCGCTTAGAAGTGGATTCGAACCACTGAAACAAGGATTTTCAGTCCTTTGCTCTAACCAGCTGAGCTACCTGAACCACTTTCCTAAAAGATGTTTTCTTCATCGAATAGCGCCCTACCTTACCACTTGACTTGTAAAAAGCCCTTGTACTAAAAATAGAATAATAAAGAATAATAAGAAATAACAGAATCTATATATAGGCATTTTTTCGCTTCTTCGTCAAGCTTTCGAGCAGCTCTTTCAACTGCTGCCTAATCCCCCTCAAGAACCGAGAGCCGCCCAGCCCCTGGACAGCCGGAGGGAGCTTGCTTATAGAAAGAAGATAGGCCGATCAAACAAAAAGAACGCGCAAAGGTCTCTCCGCTCCTAGTCACTAAGTAGTGCTATTCTGGGGGCTGGACACCACCAAGAGTATGTCGATTTAGCAAACCAATGCCTTAAGCCACTCAGCCATACCTTCAAGTTGTTGATCGGAATGGAATTTGATGTGCCGGGTTTGGTTGGTTGCCGGAAGGGCTATCTGATCCGATCAACTGCGTAAGCCATAGCGCGCTAGCGCGCGTACTATTCCAGGGACTCTATCCAGATCTATGGATCTCCCCGGCATCCAAGCGAGACTCCATCAAAATCTGCCACTCATTGGGCGACGCCTTATTTTCTGCGAACACCCCACCACTGAATGATGAACTTTGCCAGTTTTCGCCTCCGACCCGATAACACAGGGTCAAGCAAATCCCTTACCCGCCTGAATGGAATTCATATCTCCTTCATCTGGTCGAGAAGGGAGAAACCCGTGGAACTGGACTGTGACTCTTCTATTACATTATGGAGAAGTCCATTCTCGTCATGGTCGATCCACGTCCTACCCTAGTGCCCGGAGAACCAAGCTTGCTTAGCTTACAAAGCTAGCTTACTAACGTGAATTATTTTTTATTGATTGCATAAGCTAGCCAGCAAGCCAACAAAGCCACCGAAAACAAGATTTACGTAGAAAGGTAGCGAACTCTTTTTGCTCAATAGCTAAATAAAGATAAACCAAACTACCCGAAGAGGAATGAAAGCTTCAAATCGAGTACTCTCTAGTAAAGAAGTGGATTTCCTTATTAAATAAGGAAACGCAATAATAAGAAAAAAAGTACAGAGGTCTTGCGAGGCAATCATTGGGATTGAATCTTCCTAGCAGCGGGCGAGAAGACCTCAGTTGGAGACGGGGCGGCATTCTCTATTTCACGAAGATGTCATTTTCAAGATTGGATTTATGGTTGTAAATCAATGTGAGTAGCCCTACTTTCCCCACTTCCAGCTATCCTTTTTTTGTTTTTTCTGCCTTCCACTTTCGAGAGCTAGACCAGACTTCCTTATCTGGCTTCCAGTCTACTAAGGACAGCTGGCTCAGACACTGGCTTTGAGTTCAGACTTCCTTCTTTCTATGACCAGATCGGGAGCTGCATGATCCGATGAGCTATCAGTTGAGAGACTGACTTCTCGGTTGTTAGTAACGACTCAGACAGAGCAGCTTACCTTGCTATGGTGAGTTATAGAATCAAATGAGCGAAGCTACCTACTTAGCTGATCTAGTTAGAGGACTTCTTTAAAGAAGGGCTTTAATTCACAAAATTGAGTTTCCATTAGAATGGTGAAAATGCTAATGGTGAGATTGGTTACAGGAGCTAGTTTTAAAAGAATCAATCAATCAAGCTTGGACCCGTGCAATTTATAGGCCTCCCTCAAAAGAACCAGTCTAGACAATCATCTGACTCCCCGGGATGAAAGCTTCTTTTACTATTGCTTCTGAGTTTGTATCGCTACAATAGAAGAGGAAATTTCATTGATTCATAAACACGTATGTAGTCACTGATCGGCACCGCTCGATTCTGCTGCCTAAGATGTCCCTCCCGGTACCTGCTTGAGTTAGCGTAAGCGGCTCGTAAGACAAAGGAGTTAACCACCTTCCAGGTGAGAGGAAAACTAGACCCGACTAAACGGCGTTGGGAGAAAGAAAGGGATAGAGCTCTGAAATAGTTAACTCAGAGCTGGGGTGGGAACCCAATCGATGTGTCACAAGAAGGCAGTGATGAAGTTGGTGATTGTCGCCTATTAGTGTTAGAGATTTAGATAGAGGAATGCAAACTAGCAAACTGCTCTATCGACGGAAAGAGAGAGAGAGAGCCAATACATGACAGGGGGAGAGGTTAAGCAGGTTTCTTAGATGGAAGGTTCTTAGTCTAATCGGAAACAAAACCCGTCTGTAACCACAATGACTATATGCTTAACACACCTTCAGATCGAAGAAGGACTTTTTGGAATGGGAATGGATGAAGCGGGGTGGAGGAATGGTCAACTCATCAGGCTCATGATCGGAAGACTATAGGTTCGAATCCTGTCCCCGCCTAATCACTTGAGATCTTTTTGGGGTTGTAAAAGTTGTGTTGCCAGCTGGCGAATGTATGATTCCTAGTTCGATCCAAAGGGTATAAATTCCTTACACTATCAAGTAAGCAGCTTCGCCCCTTAGTCTCACTATGTTCAACTAAGCCACTTTGTACCTTAGAAAGGTCTGGGAGCTCTAGCTCATTTCTATTTCCAGGGGACTATATCGAGAAAGATAAAGGAGTAGCGCAAGCTAGACAAGCAGAAAGAAGGTCTGTAGAGGGAGTTTGAGTCCTGATACTACGCTAATTCTGTTAATTCTATTAGTCTACTCAAGAATTGCTCAATGAATCTGTTGATTTGAAATCAAAGGATGGTCTACGATCACCAGAAGAGTCGAAGAGAGGGTTTCTATTTCTATATCCCCACAGGACTCTGTTTAGATGCTCTCTTTTCATCCCTATAGGGATTGAGTGAAAACTATCCTTAGATTAGTGCTTGTGCTATTCCTTTAGTCCACACCTCTGCTCTGGGGACTACTTTCAAAGAAAAGGTATATTCTAAAGAAGGAAAGAAAGCCACGAGAGCCGCTTGTCCAGCAAGTTAGCAGCTAAGGAGCTACTCTAGATTTCCTTCCATTCGGGAAAGAGTTAGCTTAAGCTTAAGACCGGTCAAGTCAAGTAAAGGGTAGGGCAGATGTAGTCGATACAGGTTTACGTGAGACGGATTTAGTCGATGTCGATACGGATTGAGTGCTGCTTTCCCGCTTGTAGACACTGCTGTAGTCTTTGGTGATTCATCACTACGAAAGAAACTGCCTTTTGCCTCTTCCATATTGGGATGGGGTATTTTATCGCTTTATGGCTTCTCTTCTAATTTAAGCACATCGATGAAGGAAGAGAGGCCATAAGCGGCTATTGGATAGAGAGCTTTTAGAACACTGTAGATCCATTGATACTGCTTTTTACGCTGCCTTCTCGCTTGCCTGCATAGGACGACAGCTTCTGGCTATCAATGAGTCAAAGCCCGAGGGTCTTAGAGAAAGACAATAGAATGAGTTTTGTGACACTGAATTACGCCTTCTTTTCAAGCCTTTCTCTTTCAAAGAAGGAACAGCCGGTGAGCTAGGGTTCTGTATCAGTCTCCATCCTTGTTTTTCTAATAAGGCCAGATTTCAATAAGATCTATTTATATACCAACCCCTCCCCTTTTTATAAATAAGCACATATGATCCCAGCTCTTCCAATCAATTTGTTTTCATCCCCAGTCTGTCTCCATTAAGAATTCCTAAGGAGATTCTATTTATAAGTTCTTTACTTTCTTTACTCAAATAAACCTTCTGGAGTTTTTGTCGAAGCACCTTCCTTTTATTCTAGAAAGGGAGGGTCTACGCCTTCCTTTTATAATCTTTATTTTCTTCTATCGGATCTTCTTTCAAATCATTTCATGATTCCTGTACTATAGATTTACGTCCTTGCTTAGCCGAGCAGGTTCGAAGACCACTAGGGATTCGTTGAACATCCTTCAACTCATTTCTTTAGCTTTGGATAGTACGTAAATCCTCATTCATCATTATCAAATAAATAGGATGGAATTTCCCGGTCGCATTCAATCTAGAGAAAGTCTTTGCCTAGCTAGTAAGAGGATAAGGAAAAGTGCTAAGCCTAAGCTGGTGGAGCATTTCTTTGAAGGCGATCTACATGGGCCTTATTTATTTAATTTAATATTTTTTACTCTTTTACTATGAAAAGGGGTAGGTGTTCTAGACGCACTATGAGAGGAAGGGGCCAGTCTTGTAAAGAACTACTCGTGGAACTCCTACCATATATACTAAAGAGGGCACATGTGACACCCCAGGAAAACCAGGAAAACCATGCAACTTAACTAGTTTCCTCAGTGAGTACGTGCTAAATTTCGGGACGAAATTTCTTTCAACTTGGGGATAATATGACAACTCGTATTTCGGAACCTACCTTTGTACTTTGATGTAACGTATGTGAACGTGATGTGATTATATGAACTTGGTTGATTAAATGAATGTTATGTTTGATATGTGCTTTGTGTAATGTATGTATGTATATAAACGGCTCAAACGCACAACACGAACCGATCGCACAAGCCCACTCGGGCTACACTCTTGTATTCAGACTTAAGGGCAGCCCACTAGGAGGGTTTGGCCCACTCCATCAATCGCCCAACACCTAGGGTGTTGGTATAAATTCCACACTTTACCTAATCACACAAGTTTACAAACCCTACTCTCTCTTTCTCTCTTCTCAAACTCGACGGCAACAACCTTTCATCTCTCTCGAAGCTTTATCTTTCGGATCAACTCTCGTTCCATTCCTTAGCCGGTTAGTGATATGTTATTGTTTGATTTCAGTTTGGTTGATGTTGTTATATGATTGATGATGATGTAAACTGTTAGTATTGATGTCTTTAAAATCGGCTCACATGTGTATGATTAGATTGAAATGTGTATTAGTAATCGGATGTGTGTGATGATGTTAATCGACTATCATGTCTTGTTTTCGGATTAGGGTGCATGATGATTTAGGATCAAATGTTTATAATCGGTTGTATGTTCATGTAATCGGATCAAATGATATGATGTGATAAGTTATTGTTATGCTTGAAACATGATTAGGGTTCATAGAGATTTGATACTAAAAACCTTTGTTTGATCGATTTTGGTTGGGTTTAGAAATTGTTAGTATTAATTGATTGGATGGAAATTTGGAAACTATTGAATGATTGTAACCGAATAGCATAATATCCGGATAGTAACAACGAATCGCACAAGTCCCTCTCGGTCGCACAAGATCAGGTCACACAAGACCTGATCTGATCGAACAAGTGCATCGCACAAGACGGGGTACAAACACATAAGGCACTTAGTACTGTTTATTTATGCGTGATCGCACAAGATGGTGCTGATCGCACAAGATCTTGGGCATTACACTATATTTGGGCTTAACATATCATTGGACCGAATGGCCCAAATCTTGGTCGCACAAGAGGTCCAGTCACACAAGAGGTTCAGTCGCACAAGAGGTCCAGTCGCACAAGATGTTTTGAATCGCACAAGATTGTTATCTGTTTATTGTATTGGGCCGTATGTATATCTGTTGGGCTTCTAATCTTTGGGCCGGGTATATGATGGATTGCACAACATGATGTGGGTCGCACAAGGCTGTGCTGACCGCACAACATGTTGGGTCGGGGGTTTAAATGGGTTATGTTAGTATATCGCACAAATGGTTCGGCCCAATCTTTTGATCGCACATGTTCGGATATGTTATGACTGTTAAACGTGATGATATGTGTTTGCCATGATCTGTATATGTTCGTAACTTGCTATCTCTGTGTAAACATACGTGCACTATTTGAACTTAGACCTGACTTGTATGGTAACCATGTTAGGACGTGGTTGACCTCTAGCAGCTCAATTGACCTTTCATTTATCTGCCGAGCTAACCTAAGGTGAGTTCACACATTCTACAAAGCATGGGATTCCCAGGGGTTGGGAATGGGGTTAAGGAACATGGATTCCTCGTCCTTTCTTGGGTAGGACAGTACTGGTTCAGGAATGTAATTCCTCGTCCTCATGGACAGTTAACTTTTACTAGACCAAAACTCTATCACGAAGTCCCTCCTTTTTATATCGACTTAATCGCCGGGCCAATGGCGAGCGGGTCATTAGTTAGATAGCGCTATTTAGGTATGACAAGCCTCACACCGTGCCGCAGAGGACGGGTGTGAACTAATGGATCTGGGTACGTCAATGCTGATAGACATTGACAGTTCAGGGCACATAAACATGACTACAGTCAGCAGTCGATATGGTAACGAGTCTAGTAGTATACATGGGGTAGCCCCCATGGCCGAAAAGCCAGATAACTAAACATGGGGTAGCCCCCACCGCTGGATTGCCAGAGTAAATGGGATAAACAAATCACGTTTTCAACTATGGGGTAACCCCCACGGCAGAATGCCAGTTAAAGGAAACTGTTTTCGAAACAACTTAAAACGAACACCCAACTATGAACTCGCTCAACATTATTGTTGACTCGTTACTACATGCTTTGCAGGTCAATAGGTACTTAGCTGGAGCTTGCACAAGGAAGAGTCGTTGTGGGACATGGACAGCTGTGTGCCATGTTAAACTTTGAAACATCTAAACTTATGTTTTGGTTTAAACATTATGCTTCCGCTTGCAACTTAAACTATGTTTGTTTTGGACACCAATCGTATTGGTTGGACTTTTATAATTATTTACTTGCTTGTTCAATATGATTGGTGGCTTGATCCTGGTCAGTCACGCCTCCAAGCGGTGATACTCCGCGTGTGGATTTTGGGGGTGTGACAGCACACTTCGGGAAACATGGCTTTGATCGTAACAAGGTAGCCTTCCCTTAGGCTGGATCGAATAGATTAGCGGCTTTCAATAGATAGGAAGACTATCATCATTATATAACTAATATTCTAACAAAGATAGAAGATGAAGGTAGAAGGTATTGAGTTTTATCCTTGTGCTGTCTTATAGGTTGATAAGGATATTATCAAAGCAGAATCAATAAATTATGCATATAAAGAAGATCTTAATAGAAGGAAAGGTACGAAGTGACTCGACTGAAAGGAAAGGTACGAAGTGGCTCGACCATAAGGGAGAGGCATGTCAGAAAGCTATGATTTATTTTTCACTGTGAAAAGAATTGCGAGTGGACAGGTTGCTATTGCACGTCCCGCGAAAGCCGGTAACTATCTCGTATAGTATTTTCATAGTTTTGAAAAGAGAATTGAAATAAGTCTCTTTTTTCCGCAATCCAACTTTTTTGGATCGAAGAAAGGCAACCCAGAATCGACAGAGAAGATTTCCCTTTCACTACTGACTAGAGTAGACTTGAGGACTTCCTTAACAGAGAACAATGAACCGGACTTGAGGCTCTTCAAGACCTCGTCTCCAGAGTCTATGCAACCCTAGCGGTAGGAAAAGACAAGAGCGAAAAGGATGATAGAGCACCTTTCCTGCCAAGCACCCATAGTGTCAAAGATCTGGGCGCATTTTATCGGCCTTTGACTTCCTTCTTCCTACTGATGCCCCAGCCTACCAGTGATAACTACTAGGCAGGAAGCCTTCGGTACATGGGGTTCCCCTTTCTTTAGACGTCCATCAAAAAAATGTTCAAATATGAGAGGCTACTACTCGACTCGGTATATTCATACTGTTCTGCCCAAGCTTTGAACTTACTGTATGTATTTTGATTGAACCATCCCAGGGGGTAGGAGACAACCCTCCCTGTGACACCTGTGTCACTGCGACCATCAAACAAATACCAAATCAATGAAATATTGTATTTCATACTTTTTACTTGTATAAATATGTGTATCTTTTGCACATATCAACTCTTGTTCGATTTCAAGCTCTAAATCGCTTTCTGGGAGGTTATACGCGCACTGATGCGTAGATATAACCAGTTTAACGCAACGAACACTCCGTAATAGTGAAATAGGCTTAACATACCTTAAATAACCTTTACATAACTTAGAAATAAGTTTTGGAAGGTTTGGTGTGGTGAAATCAAGGTTTAATCGCTTACAGGGACTAAACTTGACAAACTGCTAAAGTATGCCAATTCGAACTGTAACGAACATTCCGGAACATGACCATAAGTTAAACATACCATAAATATCCTTTACATAGCTTAGAAATAGGCTTTGAGGGGTTCGGTATGCTAAAATAAACTTTTGGGTCATTCAGGGACTAAAAGTGTCAAAAAGTGCACAAGTTTGCATTTTCGCGCATAACTCACGTTCTGAATACATCCGGACATCCAAAAATTTATGTAAGCATGACTATATTATGCTTTAGTGTTTGGCTTTCCAAAAATCCATTCGTCGCGTCATTTGGTTTGTTTTTCGCGCTTATGCGCATTCCGTCGTAATTAAGCGAACATCGCGTTCGTACGACCAAACGAACTGACATCCGGCATATTTTTGAGCATGTTTCATGTCCACAATGTTTAGGTGTGACACCCCAGGAAAATCTGGAAGACAACGCAACTTAACTAGCCTCCTCAGTAACCACGCGCTAAATTTCGGGACGAAATTCTCTTAACAGGGGGAGAATGTGACAACCCTCAAAATCTCATGTATTCCGTACAAATTATTAATGATAATTAAAGTGTCTGACGACTGTGTGGAATTACTTAACTGCTTTCTGATATCTGTGTTATGCTTACACGTATTTGTTAATATGCTAAGGAATATGCTAAGGAATATGCTAAGGAATATGCTAAGGAATATGCTAGGAATATGCTAGGAATATGCTTGGAATATGCTAGGAATATGCTATATGGAAGATCTTATAAATACCACCATTCCACCAAGCTCTCTCTTCTCTCCCTCTCCTTTCCCTTGTTCGGCAGCCACCTTCCACCATACTACCACCATCATCAAGCTCTTTTTCAATCATTCCTCATACATACAAAGGTGTAAGAGGTCCAACAACGAAGCTCGGTGCTCTCGGAAGTGGAAGGACCTTCTCCATTCGCTATTAACCACCACATTTCTTCACTCGAACTTCCCTAGCCTTGAGCTAGTGGTAAGAACTTAGATCCATTCATTCTTTATGTTATTTTAGTTGTTATTAGATGTTAGAATGATAAAAAGTTAAGAAACTTTAAAGCTCATGAACAAGTCTTGAACATAATGTGTTAAAGTGTGGATAAAGAGAAGTTATGTGTGTAAATCATGTAGATCTTGTGTTATTATGATATTGGTTGATTATTAGATGATTTGCTGATTAATATTAATATGTGATGTTGTTGCGGTCACTAAACTTGTTAACGGAAGAACACGATTTAGAAGGATAAACATTGAAAATCAGAATCTGTCCTGGTTTTACAGCCAACTTCAGTTGGCTGTAAACGGGTCATAAACTTAATGAAAAACCGATATTTTTAATCTAAAATATGTCATTATAAAATACGGTTCTAATGGCACCGGAATCGTAATTTTTGGACTCCGTTTACTATTTTTAAAGTGTTAATTTGTAACAGCAACTTAAGCTGAATTTTGACAGCAATAAATGGGTGCCATACTTTCAGTCATAACCTGAGTTCTGTGATGAATCGGACCATGAAATTTGTACAGTAAATGACAACCTATGTATTTGTAATTACCCCACTGGAATTTCGTAAATCGGACACTCGATAAATTTTTAATAAATTTTTCCGTGGACTGTGGTCAGAAATACATAAATCTGAGTTCAGTCCGGAATATGAATTTTTATAAAATATTGGTAATTAACCGGACCCCGATATTTTTACACAATAAAATATGGAACGTTTATGACATTCTGTAAAAATTTGGGAATTTTTGGAATAATTTAACTATTTTATTAAAATGTCCGAAAACAGCCGGTTTTGAATATAAATGCTGAAATGACATAAGTTGTGACTCGCGTGTCTAAATGTCAAGTATGCTATCTGTGAATGATCTAATATGCTATATATGTTATGTGTATTATCGTATGTTTGATTATGAGTGGGGAATGGATGGGAAACATACATGGGCATAAACAGTTAAAGTAATGCATGTTGTGTGATAGATACGTGTAGGAACTTTGTGTTTTATTTGAAAGCCACTAAGTGACTAACTGGTAAATTATACTAGGACGTGATTGACCGACCCTGACTGTTAGCTATATTGAGAATCTAACCGAGTAAACCGAGGTGAGTTCACACACTTTCTAAGGTATGGGATTCCCGGTGGTTTGGGTAGGATATGTACGGCCATCCTCCATAGATTGGATGCCATTATTAATCCTACAAATTCTCCTGGTGCAGAATACGTACGTTGTGGTCCTCCTGGTGCAGGACAGCAACCTTAAAACTAGCTAGACAAAACTCTATCATGAAGTCCCTCAATTTATATCGACTTAATCGCCGAGGCTAATGGCGAGCGGGTCATTAGTTAATAGCGCTATTAGGTTTAACAAACCTCACACCGTGCCAGTCAGACGGGCGTGTACTAATGGACTATGGCAGATTGTCAGTGATGATAGACACTGATATAGGGCACAACTTATTTGCGTAGCAGTCGATATCATTCCGTCTAGTAGTTCAAACGGAGAAAAGCCCCCCCACTGATTATGAATATGGTTTGGGTAAAGAAAAAGGAATTGGTTAAACATAATTTCAACTTCGGGGTAACCCCCACGGCAAATAAGCCAACGAAAGTCAAACCACGTTTTTCAGAAACAACTTAAAACTAAACAACCAAACGTGAACTCACTCAACTTTGTTGTTGACTCGTTGTTACATGCCTTACAGGTCGCTAAATGCTTGGAGCTTGCACGAGGAAGGAGTCGTTGTGGTGTACAGACTGTTATGTTCCGTGCTTAATAATTAAATCCTTATGAACTTATTAAACTTGCGTTTTGAAAACTTTATACTTATGAACTGTGAACTTATGTTTTGAACTCACGTTTATGCTTTCGCTGTTTAAACTAAACATGGTTAACTAGCTTTGGTCACCAATCGTATTATGTTTGGTTTTATTTACTTAATTGAGTTGTTCAATATGATTGGTGGCTCGATCCTGGTCACGTCACGCCTCCAAGCGGTGATACCCCGCATGGTGGATTTTGGGGGTGTGACAGATTAGTTGGTATCAGAGCCATTGGTTATAGTGAACTTGGTTTTAAAAGGGAAATGTTTTTGGTAAAACCAGACTATAACCGGTACAGTGCTCAACGATCCACAACGACGCTTCTCTCCATGTGCAAGACTCGACACCATAAGTGGTATGATTTATGTTAAATTGTCGGTTAGATAGTTCTCACTGTGCATTAGATAATGTGATAATTGCTATTTGAACCTTGTGTGCTTACTCTCTAATGTCGTCCCACACTTACGCACTTTCGCGACATTTCTCTCACTTACGATTGCTTCATTATGAAGATCATGAGCGGACGCAGAGGACGTATCAACCTCACTCAAGACTAGTTGACGGCCTTGATCAACGAACGAGTCGCTGTGGCACTCGCAGCCAACCCTGCAGGAGGTATAACCTGCCATACCAACTCACCTTAGGACGTTTAGATCCTACCTTCACAAACCAACCCTCGTGCTTAACCTTGCCTATTATTCTCGCACTACAGGTCAACATGCTCAACCTCCGGTGTGCACGTTCAAGACGTTCATGGACTGCCGACCTACCACTTTCAGTGGCACCGAAGGAGCAGTAGGCCTTCTTCACTGGTTTGAAAAGCTTGAGACTGTTTTCGAGATGTGTGAATTCCCCGAAGACCGTAAGGTGAAATATGCTACCGGAACACTTGAGGGAGCTGCGTTAACCTGGTGGAAGGCACAGGTTCAACTACTAGGACTGGCAGTTGCTAATGCCACGCCCTGGAATGGTTTCAAAGAGCTGATCAAAGAGGAGTACTGTAGTCGGGATGACATCCACAAGCTAGAGGTGGAATTTTACAATCTGAAGATGACGGGGTCTGAGATAGAGGCGTATACTAAGAGGTCAAACGAGCTGGCCATCCTGTGTCCAACTATGGTGGACCCTCCCATCAAACGAATTGAGCTATATCTCAAGGGCCTTGTACCAGAGATCCAAAGTCACGTGACTTCAGCCAACCTGGGTACCATACAGCAAGTTATCAAGTTGGCTCATCGTCTCACCGACCAGGCGGTGGAGCAAAACAGGCTACCCAAACGTATCAGTGCCACAACTACTTCTGATGCACCTACCGATAACAAGCAAAAATGGGATGGGAACTCTGGAAAGGGTTCTACTTCAGTTCAGTCTCAGCAGCGAAAGACTGATGACTACCAGAGTCCTGGTCAGCAATCTTCTGGTAACCAAGGACAGGGTGGATACCGAGGGAACCACCCCAAGTGCAACAGGTGCAACAAACATCACAACGGGCAGTGCAACAAAGGTCGCTGTCAGAGATGTCAAAAGCTGGGTCATGAAGCTAAGGATTGCAGGAGCCCACCTCCTGCAAATCAGAATCGCCAACAACAACAACAAGCCCCATAGAACCACCAGCAGCAGCATCAGCAGGGAAATAAAGGATGCTTTCAGTGTGGCGCTGAAGGCCACTTTAAGAGGAGTTGCCCCCAGCTGAACCAAAACCAGAACAATAATTACAATCTAACAGTCAAGCGGTTAACATCAATCATTCAATCCTAGCCACGAATGATAGATTACAAGATCATTGACATACTCATAACTGTAACACCTAATCACTTAACATTCATAATTAAGTGATACATGATTTACAACATCAACAGAAACATGAGTAGTGGACATAAGCGAAAACAACCACAACATCAGATCCGGCCCAACAGATTAACAACAGACATCAGCCCTAGCTACTAACAATTTCATCATTTAATCATCACATAATAGATTATCAGATCCATCATTCACAAGTATCATTCTAATCAACGATTGAATCCCGACATACATAACCATTGTAACAATCTAATCATTCACAGTCTCCTAGATCATCGATCATCATAAGCCATGAAATCCTATCTAGAAATCATTGGACAGTAGCAAAGCAAAGTATTCTACCATGGCATCATGCAACCTAATATGATATAAAGTTGAATCAGTCAATTGGTATTTACGCACTAACCGGCTACGAGATGAATTAGCAAGAATTCGAGAGAGATGATAGTTGCCGTCGGGTGCCAAAGAGAGAAAGATAGTCTTGGGTTTCGTGTATTGTGGCATGTGCAATATATAACGTAACTGCTGAATTGATTGGGCTATACTTGGGACGAAGCCCATTTTGGCGAAACTTCCTAGTTTCGTCGGGAGGTGAATGACGAAACCCTTAGGTTTCGTCGAGTGAGAGTGGTGGCGAAACCCCATAGGTTTTGTCATGGTGTGTGTGTGGCTCACCATGTTTCGTCGATTGAGTAATTATAACCTCAACAGTTAATAACTTTTTATCACTCAACAAACAGTAGCACAATATCCCTAGCATATAATTAAGCATGTACAAATACAAAGAAAACAAGTTATGCAAACACAATTGTGAACAAATAACGTGTAGAGGAAAGACCTTGAAAACTCGGGTTGTCACACCAGAGCCAGGGGAACAAAGGAGGGATTGATCGACCAACTTGAACAGATCCATAACCTGGTTCCATCTGTCCTGAATGAGGGAATTTAGGTGGGTATAGTCGAACTGGTTGATTCTAAGGTGGGTGATAAGCAGCTGTATCTGTATCAAGCCTACCATCTCTTCTCACAAAAGTCTTTCCATCCCGTCTCCGTTTGAAATATCTGTGGCCCTGCTTCAAAGTCCATCTACACACTCCAGCTGCCTCCTTTTGAGCTAGTCAAGCAGGCGTTGAACACGGACTGAGACTCTCCCGCCCCCTCAACAGCAATTCCTGCACTTGACGTCGGCTCTCCTCATTCCCAAATGGGGATAAGCGAGAAGCCGCTTTGCAGGGTAGACTCACTCCTACCTGCAACTCAATCTGCTTCTATATCCTCCTCTTATCTTAGGGGGTAATCAAGCCGGAAGAGTGTTGCAGAAAGATCTGCACTTCCCTTTTACAACATAAGAGGGAGGCGCCTCCTTCCTAAAAATAAAATTTATTCGAGCATCTGGCTTTACCACTGCTGCCTGCTCTCTCCTTCTTCGGCACTTCCCAGTCCAAAACAGACCTCTTAATCCATCTGAGTCACAGCCTTGCTGATCCAATGGCCAAGAAATAGCAATTTAGTCTGAGTACCCTTTCACGTATAGCCTCTTTTCCTGCTACACCCAGAACACTGTACTCAGGGTTCCAAACCTCCAGTGAGTCACTATAAACGATTATGTCATCGAGGTTTTCCTGGTCAAGGTAAGGCTTTGAGTTATCCATTTAAGTGCAGAACAAGACCTGAATTAGGATGATATTCATAGAGCGGTTACTATTTGTGTACGTTATGGAGTCTCCACTCCATGTTGAAAGCACTTTCAAATAGTATGAGCATTGAAAGTCTTCAATTGGACTAGAGCATTAGATTTTTTTTTTCTTTTTTCAAAGGGGGAATGAATGGAATGAAGAAAAGAAGAGAGGAGGAAAGTGGTTCACTGGAGTTTGTCTCTCGAAAATGGTTATTATCTTGAAGGTCTTTTTCTCTATTTTATTTCATGGTATTAAAGCCAACAAACAAGAGAATTAGGGTGTTAAAAAAAGAACCCCAAACCTGCTTGTTTAGAGAATAAAAATGTTCCTGACTGCTTTTTCTTTTTTGATTGATTTTATAACCGATAGAAATGTAAACTTTTTATTAGATGCCCTATACCCACCCTCTTTGGTAGATCCTAACACGAATTATGTACACTACACAATGAGGATCACAATCATTGATACAGTTTGGATACCAAGCTATCTTATCAATATATTTAAAAAAAAGTCTTCGACGTAGTGATGAAATTGTGATACATAATAATCCTATTTTTTTCGTTACTAAAGAATCCTATAAAATATTTTTATTTATCCTTTGAATTACTCATATATCCTATGAATTTCATTTCGCACTGGAAACTATTATAGGAGAAGTTCGAATCCGTTCTGTTCGGATATTGATCGATCTTGGTTTGACATGGTTTACGCATTACTGGTTCCTGGAAGAGTTAATATCTCCATTAGCTAAACCCTTTCTTATTCTTACCTTCCCTTTGGACTCGTATTTTGTTCGTACACAATCAACGGAGGCCTCCCCGACATATCTTGCAACGTCTTCAATACCATGCTCTTACTTCATCTTTCCCTTAATAAGTCATCAAATTTGGTGCTTTTTGATCCCCAGTTGCTATAGGAAACAAAGGACGAAATACAGTCGATTACTCCATTTAAGTGGTTCTCGCTTCTCCTTGTTCCTGTTCCTAACTCCTCCCCAAGTAGTTCCCAATGTTTGGCACTTTCCATACTTGATGGGTGCAACATCAACAAATTCGCTCATGATCATGTTACAACCTAAGATCTATAACCATATTATGTTAATTGTTCGTATTTTGTTCATTCCATCGGTATGCTCCCAGGTACCTGTAATTGTGATCCATTTGCCAGAACCAAAGGGTCTTTCTGTGGAAACCTCCACGAACAATCATCGTTTTTTGATGGTTTTTCCACTTCTCACAGCCGCTCTTTCCACACCTCTGGATATCTGGTGCCAAATCGTCACCACTTTCCTTATTTTTTCGATAATAGAGTTGGCTATCTCTGTGGCATCGATTGTACAAGATCGTGAAGAGGGCTGGACGAGTAGAATGAGGGAGAGCGGATCGATCGACAAAAAAGAATAGTAGCCCCCTAGAACCTAGCAAAGTCATTATCATTATCAATGAATTCCCGAGCAATTCTCAAGCAACATATGCGATTCATTCCCGTAAAGATTCTAACACACAGAAGACTCCTTACCTTAGGAGCGGGATGAGTGATACATCTGGCGAGCGCCGGTGAAGAACACAAGGAAAGCAGGAGCTCGGGTATTGAGATATTCCATCAAGAGAAAGGAGGCAGACTGGTAATAAGGCCGACCACATAGGTGGAGGGAACCAAAAAGCTAAGCTTTGCGGAGCGGACCAATCTTCCGTACCGGCCCCCTGACTTTCTCCCTATAAAAAAAGCCTGTGGGAAGCGCGAAGAGCTAAGCCACTAATGTCATGGCAAAGGTTATACCTCGGAAAGTCTGCGAAGTTAAGGTTTTGTATTTGTTATATCCTTTCGATTGAGCGACAACTTCTAAAGAAGGTCTTCATTCCCCTTTGAAAGAAGTAAAAAAAAGTGAGGGAAATGGAGAGAGATAAAGTTGCAGAAGTGCTTCTAGATCTCATGGAATAAGGCAGAATTTAGAACAAAACTTTCCATCTCTTGCTTTCATAGAAAAATATTTTTTGAAAATACCGATTACATTACCGCATGCCAAAATGCAATTTTGAAAAGCAAGCCAGATAAAAGCATCGTTGAGATAATACCTTTCATCCTAATCTCATCTACTGAAAAAGGGCCCCTCTTGATCACCTGAAGAGAATTTTAGGCTTGGCATAATTATTACCGTGAGGATTGAGCTGCCAAAAGATATTATCCTCCCTATAAAAAGTATTCTGAAGCCAAATGCTCTTGGATGGGTAGTTGAATAGAGGGAGAAATCCTTTTTTCTTCTTCATATTGAATGTAGTCTATCACTTTGAGATCATGATAACCTTGTGAATTGATATAAATTATGGCATGCATCTCTGAGTAGAGTGGCATGGCCAAACATCATCCCAGAAACGAATCAGCTTACCATTGCCCAACCAAAGTATAGCCCAAGTTCTGCCTGAAAGTCTTTCTGTATCAAATAAGACCTTTCTTTCAGCAGTTTTTCTTTCTAAAAGGTTGAGGTTATTTTGGGCAGGGCTTGGATGGCATCGAGGTTGGCTCTTCCAGTTGTTTTTGCTATACTGTCTGTTCCAATTGGCGGCCGGGCGCTAACAAACATATGGTAGAGCAGACAGCTGTTCTGGTTATGTTCTTCCTATTAGGGGAGGTGAAGTTATATTAGATTACGTAGGTGACGAGAATAGAATACTATATTGGGCTATTCTAGTTCGATGCAAAAAGATAAATGGGGCCGAGGCCCTTATTATATTATACAGCAGGCTTGGGTTTTCTTGCTACAGACGAGAGAGACAGAGATCTCAAGGAGCAGACCATTATTCACCTATAGACGCAGTCTATTCTCGCCGATCGGTATCAGGTGCCCCCCTCTTCTACTCAAAGGTTCTCATTCGACGATTCCCTTTCTTCTAGCAGCTGAGTGAGGATTCGCTGTCTTAGTTGAAGTTGTTCCGGTGTAGCTAGCTGCTCTTCCTTTTGGTTTGGTCCGATGGGAACTGCTTGTTTTGTTTCAGGAGTTCCGCTTCATGCCTTTCCTGTCTGGTCGGTTGGGTGGGTGAGTAAACTTACTCTCCTTATCGCTCCGTGGGGATATAGAGCGGGCCAATGATGAATTGAATCTTCCCTCTTCGTAGTATTCCATGCTGCAGCCGATAATCCAACCCTGGAATTAGCACCGGATCATTTGGAGACAATTGCACCGGACGTACAGAATAGGGTCAGAGGAGGACCCCACGGTTACTGTGCCAGTAGTGGGGGTCTTTCCTCATATTCTTTCTTAAATACGAAAAGTCTGGTGCCCCGCTCGCCAATCATTGAGAGCAAGCTCTAACTATCAGTTCTCACTCAATCCAAGAGCTAAAACGAAGCATTCATTTCATCTTATTCCTGTAGCGCATCCGGCTGTCCATCATATCGCTTTACATGGGTAAACTACGAAGAAAGCACTTGGTCCTTGTTGACCCCTCAATAGAATGGAAATGAAGACCTGGACTTGGCACTAAATTACTCCTCCCCTCTGCTGATTAAGTTAAGATCCTCAAAAGAACGCTCTAGGGGCCCCTACGTGACTTAAGGTTCGTTTCTACTCCACTTTCGACTCTTCCACTGGTTGGTGACCTGGGGTGAAGAAGCATCGCAAGACCCTCTTTTTTAGGTTAAGCTTTTCATTTTTCATAATCTAATAAGTAGAATCAGAGCACTGATCTGCCTGTGAAAGAAAGCTTTTGTCAATCGCTTGAAAGAAGTAAGTTCTATCTTTAGAAATTGAGATTTGGTTGGTCTTCCATCTACTAAGGTAGAAATCCCTAATGGAATCGCCTTAAATTAAATAAAATTTCATCTTACTCTATCTCTATCCTGATAGCCAGTTTAGCAAAGCCTCTGAACGATGTAAATCCACCGCTAAGACGACCCGCTGGCTCGCTCTTTACCGCCGGTTATATTTGCACGTGTTGGGTACTATCACGCTCAATTTCATCCATTCCCTTCTTCGTGTAACAGATGTGCCTTGCTCTTCCTTCGTTTTCGTGGGCGGTTTAGCGCTGCTTTTGGTGGACATAGAATCTATAGTAGACATCATCTGTTATTGGCTGCCCATTGGAGGAACAGGAAGAAGCCACCGTATCTGATCCCTAACTCTAGCTCCATAAAAGAAGAAGTCGTAGGGACTCCATTCACAGGCACCTCTTCGGGTTAACAACCAAATCCTCGTTTTAGAGCTAGAGCTATGGAGTGTGAAAGACAAAGTATAGTTGTAAGTTGGAGTTCCTCTGAGCACACAAGAAAGAGTGCCACCTGGGCTTTCAGTTTCATTAGCATCATGCGACAGGTGGTAGTATTTCCGTCGCCTCAGATACCAGGCCATAAAGTGTTGGAGGGGAGGCACAGGATCCCGGGGAGAGTATAAGTGTTTGCTAGCGGCCCCAATCAATGCCCAAGAGTAGAAGCGCTGTGCAAGAAAACCATACATTGTTCCATTCCGACCTAGATTACTCCTCTGTGATGATACTAGTCCTTTCTTCTTACAGTGATGAGAGTTCAGTCATTTGAAGCTCCGTTCGCTCCTGATCCCGATGCCGCTTTTGACTTTAGTTCCCAGGTTGTTTCGGAAGTGCATCCCACTGCTAGCCCAAAGCAGTAGTCTTTAGTCTTTCTTTGAAACCAGTTTTTTCACTCGCTTCAATCTTGGTTACGGATTCATTTCATTAATCTAATAGGGCGAGCTAAAGGCCTTCGTTTCTTGGATTCGGAAAAGAGATCGGGATCTTGGTCGGGGCCTGCCACTCAGTGATAGCACGGACCTTCTCCTTGTCTATCCGTATAGTTCAAGCCCTTATACAATGGCCGAGGAACATCATTTTGTGCTGCGGGAATGAGGAGATAAGTTAATATGAAAGTCTCACAAGAAGGATGGAATAGTGGAATTGATTGGGGTTAGAAAAGTTCCTTAAGCTAAGGTAACTCCAGGATACAGGGACGAAGTGGCCTACTAGGGTTTTCTTAGGACTCTAAGAATAAGAAGAGCTTATTCATTCCACTTTCCTTTTTCCTTTCTCCTTTCAAGGAAGAGTTTTTTAAGATCAATGAAGGAAGAGGGCATAGGAGATTCGATTCAGTCAGCTTGGTTCTTGACTTTGCCATTTAAAAAGAACTATTCAAGTGAAGTGCAAGATTCATGACCCGACCGCTTAGCCTATGTAGGGGAAAGATCATACTGGAATGAAATTATGCCTTTAAAGAAGGACTTTCAGGTAAGCATGCTGTAACACCCCAACCAATATAGCTAACAATATGGTTAGACAGGTGACTGATGAGGAGATTAAATTGGTTATGTTTTCTATAGCGGGAAATAAAGCTCCGGGCCCAGACGGATATACCTCGGTTTTCTTTAAAAAAGCTTGGGATGTTGTAGGGAAGGATGTTTGTGAGGCGGTGCAGGATTTTTTCGCGAATGGGAAGCTTCTTCTGCAGCTGAACCGTACTATTATTTCGCTTATCCCAAAGACCAGTACCCCTTCATTGATTACGGATTATAGGCCGATATCTTGTTTGTAATACACTTTACAAGTGTATTAGCAAGATTATTACCAATCGTATTAAAGAAGGCTTGACTAAAGTTGTTAGCATTAATCAATCTGCGTTTGTTCCAGGTAGGAGAATCTCTGATAATATTCTGTTAACACAGGAGCTTATGCATAAGTACCATCGTAATCAAGGGCCTCCAAGATGTGCTTTTAAAGTCGACATACAAAAAGCATACGACACGGTTGACTGGCGGTTCTAAGAGCATACGCTAAAGGGGTTCGGTTTCCATCAACTGATGATAAAATGGATTATGGCTTGTGTAACAACGACATCTTTTTCTTTAGCGATCAACGGTAATCTGTTTGGGTTCTTTAAAGGAAAGCGTGGGTTGCGTCAAGGAGACCCGATGTCTCCTTATTTGTTCACTTTGGTCATGGAGGTCCTTACTTTGATCTTGCAAAACCAAGTGTCGCTAACAGCTGAATTCAGGTTTCATGCTAGGTGTAAAAAGCAACGTATTCTAAATATTTGCTTTGCTGATGATCTTTTTCTGTTTGCTCGAGGAGACCACAGCTCTGCTAAAGTTGTTTTGGAGGCGTTGAATATTTTTAAGAACATGTCTGGGCTTGCTCCAAGTATGAGTAAAAGTACTGTTTTTTTTGGCAATGTGTCGAATGCGGTTAAGGATCAGATCCGTAACACCATGCCTTTTGAGGAGGGTGTTTTGCCTGTTCGATACCTTGGAGTTCCTCTTGTCTTGTCAAGACTTCTGTTCAAAGATTGTAATCGGCTTGTGGAGAATATGGAAAACAGAATAACGAATTGGAAGAATAAATGCTTATCCTTTGCTGCTGGCTTCAACTTATTCGTTCGGTTTTATCTTCTATGCATATTTATTGGGCCACAATATTTATCTCGCCTAAACGTATCATTCAGGATCTTGAAAGCAAAATATGAAGGTTCTTGTGGGCTCAAGGCAATGATATCAAAGGGAAGGCGAAGGTTAAGTGGGATCATGTGTGTATGCCAAAACGGGAAGGCGGTTTGGGTATTAGGAGAATTTTAGATATGAATAATGCTCTTATGGTTGCTCATATCTGGAGTCTTCTTACTCTTAGGGAATCGCTATAGGTAAAATGGATGCATTTGTATCGTCTACGAGGTAGGAGCTTTTGGGATGTACCGCTTAGGATTGATGTAACGTGGACATGGAGGAAACTATTAGCTCTAAGGCCTTTGATCCAACAACATGTCTGGACTAAGATCGGTAATGGGTTGAATACTCGAGTTTGGTTTGAAAGGTGGGATGATATGTGTCCATTGAACTCGTTCATTACTCCAAGATTGATTGCAAATGCGGGTTTCTCTCCACAATCGACGGTGGCAGAAGTGTGTGGCCAGGGGATATGGTGTTGGCCTAGTATGTGGTCAACTAGATTTCCATTGCTTCAGAATATGTGTACCATTGTTCTTAACCCGGAGCTTGAAGACAGGATTGTATGGAGGTCTAGATCGGGTAAAGAGGGAGACTATAGCATGACTGTAGTGTGGGACGACATCCGCCTTACCCAACATGAGGTCCCTTGGGTGAATGTGGTTTGGTTTGCTCAATCTATCCCTCGCCATTCGTTCTTCATGTGGCTGCTGGTTCAGAAGCATTTAAAGACGCAGGATGTGATGAGTAAATGGTATTCCTCGGGCAATGCAAACTTTAACTTACTATGTTGTTCGCTATGCACCTCAGGGCCGGATTCACATGAGCACTTGTTCTTTGAATGCTCATATGCGACACAGGTTTGGAATGGCGTGAAACATAGAGCTGGTATGGGAACTATTCCTAATTCTTGGGAATTGATTCTCGAAAACTTGGTTTTGCATGCAAACTCTAGGAGCGCGACAAGAGTTATTGGAAAGCTTGTTGTAGGAGCAGGGGCGTATTTTGTTTGGCAGGAACGGAATATAAGATTATTCTCGAGCAGGAAAAGGGGACCTGATCAGCTTATAGAGCTTATTCTGAATACAGTTCGGTTGAAGCTTCACACAATGAAATTCAAGAGATCGACCCAGATCCTTGGGATTATGCAAGATTGGAGCCTGTCGTGAGGCTTGTTGATTATGGATGACGATTGTGGCTGATGATGGAGCCTTTTTGTGTCTAGTGTCGCATTGTATCATTCACTTGTTTGCCTGGTGTAGGTTGTTTTTTGTTTCTTTGTCTACTCGAGTGTGGTATGCCATGCTAGAGAACTGAGGAATACTTTTGTTTCTCACTTGTTTTATTTGGATGGAGTTATAAAATTTACCGGGGTAACCCTTTACCCAAAAAAAATACCCCAATCGCGTAATACAACAACACACGGTGGAAATATTGGGGAGTCACGTTACAAATTGCTCACAACTACTGGTACTAAATTGTTTTAATATTGTTAATATTGTTTTACAAAGAATACATGTAATTGTCTTTTGATTAAAGAAGTCTAAGGCCCGGATGCAGTCCTATGCGTTGCATGCTTGAATAATTGAAAACATGAAACATATGTGAAAAAAAGTCAGCATAAAAATGCCGGCGAGTACATAGGTTTTGTTAGCCAAATAAATGGCAAAAAGTTTGGTATTGCAATACTTTGACAACTACAAGAGCTGTCGATTGAAAATAAATCTTGAAGCCAAAGAATGGCAAAAGTTTAGTATTGCAATACATAATCTTGATTGTAAAAACTCGTGGCAAATAGTTTTGTATATGGCAATATGATTATTACTAAGTAATTTTTATGCCATTGAAATTGTGCATTGTAATCTCGTTGAAATCATCGTAAAACTCGTTAATGTGTTATTAGAAATCCAATCAAGGATTAATAATAACTGTTTTGAAATCTGTCAAAACTTGTGTGAGTATTATATAAATCAAGTCAATGATTTATAATAATACTTTAGACATTCTTCTAAGAATCTAACATATGGAGATATGGAAGATTCTACAAGGATTTGGATAATCGAACATTGAATCAATCGTACACAAAATCCTAAAGTGATTCGGATAACACTACAAGAGTAATAAAATAAGAACACTTATATATAGGAAGTACCAGCGGCGTATCCACCATGTTCTTATTTTGTTACACCCGTTTCGTTATCTAAATCACAACTACCATATAAACACATAATCATCAACTTGTCACCAACTTGTAAACACGCACTAAAGTACACAACGAATCCAAACAAGGACTCCAATATTAGCACTTTAAACATCCTACAAGAATCAATCTATGAAGATAGATAGATGCTATAAGGATTTGGTTTCTGTCACATTGTCTAGTCAAATACGCATTAAAGTACACAATGAATCCAAACAAGGACTCCAATATTAGCACTTTAAACATCCTACAAGTATCAATCTATGAAGATAAATTGATGCTAAAAGGATTTGGTTTCTGTCACATTGTCTAGTCAAATACGCATTAAAGTACACAATGAATCCAAACAAGGACTCCAATATTAGCACTTTAAACATCCTACAAGAATCAATCTATGAAGATAGATAGAACTTTTACGGATTTAGATAATCATCATGTTTGCATAATTGGAATAATACACATAAAAGCACTTAGTAACCACATACATGTCATACATTGGAAAACAAATTGGTTACACATATGAATCACCCCAAAACATTTGAAAGCGGGTAAAAGAGGGGACTATGTACTCACATGAGATTGCGTATAGTTCTTGTTCAAATGGTACAACAAAACTCAAAGGATCAAGAGTTCAAGTGTTGAAGCGATTTTAGTGTTTTGTTTGATGTGTTGTGTGGCTTTGAATTGTCTGGTTGTTTTGTTTGTTTGGGTTGTGTTTTTTGTGTCGGGTTTTGGTTTGTATGTCCTAGGCTTGGGATGTCAAGCCTAGTAGTGTGTGTCAAAACTTTTTGTCACACCCTGTTCTTTTATTCTTTTATAAAATTCACCGGGGTAACCCTTTACCCAAAAAAAAACACTATGTTAGTGTAACGGGACATAAATCGAGGAATCGGATAGAATGAGGTATTGTAAACCAAATGAGTGTTGGAACTCATATGATATGGTTTAACAAAGCCTACATTCTAAATTGAAACCTATCCTAAGTGCTTTTGACCCGTTATGACCCGTTAAGGTAGTTTACGCTACTTTAACGTGTCATTTGCGTGAAAGTGCATTTGGATGGTCTAACTAGCCCTATGATAAGTATTATATGCCCTAACATGTTTAGTTATGTTGCATAATCAGTTTAGGTGTCAAAACGTTGGTTACATATGCTTAAAATGAAATTATGCGCAAAAAGGGCATTTTGGTCATTTTTCCTAAGGCAAATAATAAATCTATCATACAACTAATTAAACGATGTGACCATAAGGTATAACCTCGGAAGGTTATTCCCGATACAACTATGGTCACCTAATGTGTTTGGTCGGATCCTAATGATCGACCAAACGGGTCGGGTTCGAAAGTCTAAGCGGTTGTTTAGACTGCTTGACTTACGATCCTAAACAAGCACTAGACTAGAAGTGACGAGTTAAACATGTTAAAACATGTTTAACTAAGTTAGAAAACTGAATTTATATCAAAACAAAGTGTTTTGATACCCGAAAATAGTTTCGGCGTAAAATGCACATAATCATGCATTTTGAACGAAACTTTGACTCGTCACTTCGACTAATCAACGTGGTAATCTGTAGGTATAATCGCAAGGGATTATAACCGTCGTGATTACGATCACGTTGCAAAGTTCGATTGAACTTTAACTTGACCAATTCATGGTCAAAACCGAAAGTCAAACATTGTTTGACTTTTAGCTTAAATAGCTAAAATGAATGGAAAAGCCATGAAAGAACACTTACAAATGCTCTAAGGCTGAATAAGAAGACTAGAAACTCAGGTAAGAGGCCTCCAAACAAGTGGTAACCTCTACTTAGAGTGTGAGATTGAGAAAAATGGAATGAGCAAGTTCTTGGGCAGATTTTGAAGCCTATTTATAGTTGTTGGATTGCCATAGGATCATGACAAGTGTAAGTGTATTGCCCAAGGCAATATCTTGACCCTACAAGTGTTGCAAATCTGATTCAAGGCTTGGGGAATACTTAATTTGAGCTCCAAGTAATTTAAAATAATCAAAACAATTCAAAGAAATGAGCTGCTGCTGCTGAATCAAGATTCTGCCCAGATCAAGGGCTCGTGTCGTACGACAGAGATGGCCCTCTGTCGTCGCGTAGCGCGACCACATGCACCAGAAGTTTCAGAATTGGCAGCAATGGTCCCTACACGTTTTTAAACTAGTTTTCGACGTGTTTAACTCCCGTTAAGCCATTTTCAAGGCTCTACAAGGATGTCAAAGTATAGGGGACTTGAAACATTCTTGAAAATATCACGGATGTCGGTTCGTTTGGTCGTACGGTTGCGTTTCGCGGTTAATTACGATGAAAGTCGTAACGAACGCGAAACAATTCAAATTGCACGACGAATGGTATTTTTGCATTCCTATCACTAAAATAAAATATTTTAGTGATTACAAAAATTTATGGATGTCCGGTTGTGGTCAGAACGTAAGATATGCGCGTATATGCAAACTTACGCAGTTTTTGACGCTTTTAGTCCCTATGATCAAATAAGCGCATTTTCGCATACCGAACCACTCAAAACTTATTCCTAAGCTGTGTTAAGGGTATTTAAGGTATGTATAGCTTATGATCTTGTTCCGGAGTGTTCGTCGCTATACGAATTGGCATACTTTCATAATTTGTCGTAATTAGTCCCTATACTTGTATAAACTGTTGGGTTTTTCACATGTTTATAAAAGTTATTTTATCCTTATAAAATAAAAACACAACGGAATATATATTTAAAACATGTTACTTTATTGATATAAAACCCATTTTATATGTAAAACCCAATACCCGGATCCATATAGGAACATGCATGCTATCCTGAAATTAAGAAAACCCTAATTCTCTCTCTCTAGCAGGCGATTTTTTTCCTTCCATGGATCCTTGATTTTTTCGAACTTTAGGTGTATAACAGTATGTAATCAAGATTTGATTCATCAAACGCTTGTAACGAACTCGTTAACACTTTTTGTTTTCGATTTTTCTTGGGTTTATTCTGTTTTTCATCGCCGACTTTAATCTTAATGTCTGAATGGATTGAATAGCGTATTGGGTCTTTCGGTCCTACTGGTAAGGCAGTAACCTTGATTGATCGGGTGCTCTATTTGATTTTGTGAGGATTTTACGATTAGGGTTTTGCTAGATTTAGTGTTTTGCTTTTGATCGTTTGGTGTCGTCTGGTAATCGAATCTGGTGCATGGTGTGTTGTTGCTTCGGTCAGTGAGAGAGTTGGGATCGTTAACATGGATGAACGTAAAAAACATGAGGGTAATGTCCAGGATGGTCGGTTCAAACCACCATTACCGTTCCAGGGAATAGCAAGTAGAGTGGTGAATATTGAAGGAAACACTTTTGCTCCGAGACGAGGTGTTGTCCAGCAGTCCAATTCTGATCCGAAATTGATTAACGTTATAGATGAACTATCAAAGATTACTGTTCCAATCAGTCCAGAGCAACATCACTTTGAAACAGTGAAACTGGATAGTGGTGATAGCTTAAAAGGGCAGACTTATGCGGAGAAACTGGCCACGGTCAAACCAGTTCAGAAGGTTAATTTCAGATTCGTGGAAAACACTAAAGCCGCTGAAGACGTTGAAGTGGATGTTACTATTCCGATTGCATCTGTTAAACAGGTTCAGGATCGGTTTAACAATGTATTATTTGGATATTTTCTAGGTAAAAGGTTAGCATTTCCGGTGGTCGAATATTTTGTTAGTCAGTGATGGGAAAAATATGGGTTGCAAAAGTGTATGATGAACGGTAAAGGTTTCTTCTTTTTTAAATTCAAGACAAAGGATGGAATGGATCAAGTTATGCAGGATGGACCATGGCTTATTAGAAACAGTCCACTTTTCTTGAAACAGTGGACAACAAATACTGAGCTGAAGAAGGAAGAACTGAAAAAGGTACCAGTGTGGGTTAAGATGCATGATGTCCCTTTGGCAGCCTATACGGAGGACGGTCTTAGTCTGATAGCTTCAAAGGTTGGAACACCTAGGGTTCTTGATAATGAAACTACTAAGATGTGCTTAGACTCGTGGGGAAGAAGTGGATATGCGAGAGCGATAATTGAGTTAGATGCGGACAAGGAACTGGAAGATAGTGTGACAGTGGCAATTCCAATTGTCGAAGAAGGAGGCTATCTTAAGAGTAACATCAGAGTGGAGTATGAATGGAAACCACCACATTGCAATTCTTGTAATGTGTTTGGACAAGGGAGTGAAGATTGTCCCAATAGAGTTATTGACAAAACTACTGAGCCGGCTCATGACAAAGTAAAGGTTGATGATCAGGGGTTTAAGAGTGGTAACAATCGGAAAAAAGGTCCAAAACAGCAGTTTAATGTGAAGGACAAACAGTGACTAATATACAGGCCGAAAAAAACAAATGAGAAAGCAGTTTCTTCAGATCCGACTAATCCAAAGGGACCGGTTATCAGAACTTCTAACACATTTGAGGCTTTGAACAATATGAATGATGAGTGGGGATCCGAGAATGAAGAGGTTAGAATAGACCCGAATGTGGGAGGGTATGCTTTTATGAACGACTATCAACCTAAGAACTCGAGTAATACAGGTGCAAGCACACCTGATCAGGAGGTTATTAATGGATAGTTTTGCGGCATGGAATGTTAGGGGTTTGAACCATCCCCTCAAACAAAAGGAGGTTCAAAAGTTTGTACAAGACAATAATTTGCAAGTTATAGCTATTCTAGAGTCTCATGTTCAAGTGGATAATCTCAACAAGGTGTGTAAGAATGTTTTTCGGAATTGGGATTGGACGTCAAATGGAAGTATGTGTAACAAAGGTACGCGTATTATCTTAGGATGGAATGTGGATAACGTGGATGTAGTAGTTGTGCATGCTACTAGCCAAGTCGTTCATACTCAAGTTCACCTCAAAAAAGATAGAACTATGATAAATGTGTCTTTTGTTTATACTAGTAACAATGATCAAGAAAGGAAAAATTTATGGCACGCGTTGAAAGTTCATAAGGGGGCGGTTCAATCGGGTCCTTGGATTATTATGGGGAATTTTAATGTGGTCTTGAATTTAGAAGACAAGTGCGCTGGATCGTCTATAGTTAGTGCGGCTATGAGAGATTTTAAGGATTGTGTAATTATCTTGAAGTGTTGGATATTAGAGCCCATGGAATGCAATATACGTGGAACCAACGGCCAAAGGATGGCATTGGAATTCGAAGGAAACTGGACAGAATCATGGGTAATATTAGTTTTGTGGATAAGTTCATCGATGCTTATGCGGTGTTTCTTCCAAATGGTATTTCGGATCATTGCCCTGCTTTGTTGAAAATTCAAATGGCGTTTAAGAGCAAACCTAACCCTTTTAAATTTACTAATCTCTTGACTCATAAAAAAGAATTTTTGGAAGTGGTTAGTAATGGTTGGGCCGTGGAGGTGTTGGGTGTCCCTATGTTTCGTGTAGCCAAAAAGCTTAGAAGTCTTAAGCATCCTTTAAGAGTGTTGCTGAAAAAACAAGGTAACATCCATAAAAAGGTTATTGATCTGAAGGCTGAGTTGGATACTATACAGAAGAAATTAGACGCTGACCCGTTTAATTTGAGCTTTAAAGAAGCCGAATCAATTTGTGTTAAGAAGTACTTGGAGGCTACGTTAGATGAAGAGAGATTTTTGAAACAAAAAGCGAAACAAAAGTGGCTTGAAGCTGGTGATTCGAATACAGCTTACTTCCATAATGTCTTGAAATGTCGCAACCATATTAACAAAATAAATGTCATCAAAGACACGGCTGGAAATAACTATGAAGGGGCCGATGTTTATATGGCTTTGGTTAATCACTTTCGAGATTTCTTGGGCTCGGATGGGGGAATGGTCAGTCGAGTTACGCAAGACCTATTCTCGACTACCCTTAATCCGATTGTGGCGGATTCTATGGGCAGGCCAGTGTCTCCGGAAGAAGTTAAAGATGCTATTTTTTCTATCAATGAAAACAAGGCTCCGGGGCCGGATGGTTATACGTCTGAATTCTATAAAAAAGCTTGGAATATTGTTGGAACTGAGGTAACGGCAGCTATTATTGATTTCTTTGAATCGGGTAGATTGCTTCAGGAGATAAACCACACGTTTCTTGCGCTAATCCCAAAGGTTTCGACACCAGGAGTAGTCACAGACTACAGGCCTATATCGTGTTGTAATGTGGTGTATAAGGGCATTAGTAAAATTATCACTACTAGGATTCTTGAAGGTTTAAAGGATCTTATAAGTGAAAACCAGTCGGCGTTTGTGCCAGGTAGGAGGATTTCAGACAATATAATGTTGACGCAAGAACTAATGCATAATTACCATCGACAGACGGGTCCGCCGAGATGTGCTATGAAAGTGGATATCCAAAAAGCGTATGATACGGTAGATTGGAGATTTTTACGTGACGTTTTGCATGGGTTTGGTTTCCGTCCGATATTTATAGCTTGGATTATGGAATGTGTCACTTCCACTTCTTTTTCGCTTAGTGTGAATGGCAATATTTACGGCTACTTTAAAGGAAAGAGAGGCTTGCGTCAAGGTGATCCTATGTCGCCCTACTTGTTTACCATGGTCATGGAGGTTTTAACACTCATTTTAAACAAAAACGCTGCATTGGATTCGTCTTTTCGTTTTCATCATAAGTGTGAGAAGGCAAATGATAATCAATGTTTGTTTTGCCGATGACCTATTATTATTTGCTAGGGGTGATGTGGGTTCGATGAAGGTGATTATGCGCTCCTTAAAAAACTTTGAAGAAGCTTCGGGTCTTGTTCCTAGTAATGCGAAAAGTTCTATTTTTTTAGCAATGTTCCGGCATCGACTAAGAGTAGGATTGCTGATTTAGTTCTGTTTGAGGAGGGGAGACTTCCTATCAAGTATTTGGGGGTTCCTTTCCTTGCTTCGCGGCTGCTTGTTAAGGATTACAAAGTGTTAGTGGAGCGGGTTTCTAAACGTATAAATGATTGGAAGAATAGGTTCCTTTCTTTTGCTGGTAGGCTTCAGCTGATCATTTATGTTCTCTCATCAATCCATGTATATTGGGCTTCAGTGTTTATTTTACCGGTCAGCACCATCAAAGAGCTGGAGTGTAAAATGAAGTGGTTCCTATGGGGTTATGATACGGGTTCGAAGGGTAGAGCTAAAGTGGCATGGAAGGACGTTTGTCTTCCAAAAGTGGAAGGGGGTTTGGGCATTCATCAGATATCGGATGTGAATAAGTCTTTGATGGCTTACCACATTTTCAGTATTTTGTCTGGTAGGAAGTCGTTGTGGACCAACAGGATCGGATTACATAGACTTCATGGTAGAAGCATTTGGGATATCCCGGTTCAAGCCAACTCGCCATGGGGATAGAAAAGATTAATGAAATGTAGATTTATTTTTTGAGATCACTTCTGGAGCAAAGTTGGTAATGGGCTTAGCACGTCTCTTTGGTTTGATAGGTGGACGAATGAGTGTCCTCTTCAGAATGTTGTGACGCCGCGAAAAATGGCTAGATACGGTTTTAATATTAAGTCTAGAGTGGCAGATGCTATCAGTGATGGCCGTTGGGTGTGGCCGGAAGCTTGGAGGAGCGTTTACCCAATTTTGTTTCAATTACGGCCTATTACCTTGTCTAATACACAGGATAACGTTGTATGGATGAATACGAATGGTAAACTTGTTCCTTTTTCGTCTAAGGAGGCGTGGGAATCGATCAGAGTTCGTGATCAGCAAACGGATTGGTCGAAAATTATTTGGTCTACATTTAATATCCCCAAACATGCTTTTGTGTGTTGGCTTATTTTCAAAAAGAAGCTATGGACCCAGGACCGGATCTTACGATGGAATCATGCAGTCATGGGCTCCATGAATCAGATGTGCTGTTTGTTATGTTACTCAGGATTAGAGACCCATGAGCACTTGTTTTTTGAATGCTCATACTCGAAATTAGTGTGGTACAAAGTGAGGAGTAAAATTGGCATGGATTCGGTTTGAGAAGCTTGGGAGGTTATAACTTCACGGCTCATTTCTACAGTTAGATCGAAATCAGTTTATGATGTTGCTAGTAGACTGGTTGTGGCAGCAGCAGCTTATGCTATTTGGAGTGAAAGAAATTCGAGATTCTTCAGCAACAGGTTGAGACCCCCGGAGCAAATTGCCGATGGTATTATTAGCACTGTGAGAGAAAAATTAATTTCCTTCAAGTACAAGCAAACGTCTAATGTTAAGAGGTTTTTGGAGGAATGGAAGATGGATAAAGAAGATTTTCTTGAATGAAGATGGAAGACCAATTTCTGATTTGTCTTTGATGTAATTGGTTGTTTTTTATTTTTATTAATTTGCGTTTCACTCTTTAGTGGTATGCCACTAAGAGAACTAGGAAGTATTTCAGCTTCCTACTTGGTTTTGATTGTTATTTTATAAAATCACCGGGGTAACCCTTTACCCAAAAAAAAAACATGCATGCTATCAAAATTAAAACACAACCATAGAGTGTTTCAAGAATACTACCTTCCAAGGAGTAAAAGATATGAGGAAGATGATGCTTCTTGAATGGTAGTCTTCAAGTATAGAATACCTCAAGCTTGTATACCCCAAGCCTTCCAACAAACACTTTAAGTTTAGCTAGGATTTTACACTCAAAACTCATTTGAAAAACTCCCCTCTTGGAACCAACTCTTGGCCTAAATTTTGAGAGGAGAAATTAGAGTTCTTGCACTTGAAAAATGAAACTTGAAAAACCTTCTTGGAACACACATGTTATCCGATTTTTAGAGAGTATTTCTCTAGTGTTTTTCAAGTTCATTCCCTCATTTTTGTCATACAAAAACATATTAAAATATGAGAGAGAACTAGCCACCCCTTTTGCCCAATCAATGAATATCTAGCCATGCAAATGCTGTTGGACTCTGTATGCCCAAGACACATATTAAATTGATGTGGCTAGTACGTTATGATCCAAGTCGAGTCATACCCAATAACAAGCTAGACAAACACTTACAATATTTATTTATGATATGATCAAATAAATAAATATCAACACTTAGAATATTTAGAAATTGGTTTTCTAAATAATCGCACTTGACAAACTAATAAATTATATGGATAATTTATTTTGAGAGAATATTTTATTTTGTTATTTAATGGGTTAAATAACATAATAAAAATAGCATAAGTCTTATAACATATGATGTTATATTTTATAAAAGTTATAAAATACATATGTAAGACTTATAATATTTTATAAAAGAAAATTGAATTTTTTTTTTATAAAAATACTAGGCCGCCACCCCCCCCCCATGGGGTCTTCCCAAAATATTCTTGTCCAATTATCTTCCATGCATGTTGTCATAAGTTAGAAGCCTCTTGATTGGATGCTCTTCCCAAGCAAGAAAGGTCCAATGCATGTACATGCAAATGCATGTGTAAGAAGCTCTTTGATTGGGCATGAGGGTGGCTATCTTCTCTCTCTTGGTTCTATAAATACCAAGATAACAAATGAATGAACTTGCAAGACATGGATGAACTTGAGAAGACTTACTTGAGCTCTCTAAAAATCGGCCAAGTAATGCCATTTTGAGGAGATGATTTTCAAGTGAAGGTCTTGCAAAAGGCATCTCTAATTTTCGGCCAAAGGGTGGTTGATCAAGAGGTTTTTTCAAGTTCATAAATAAAGTGCAAGAACTCAACAACCTCCTCTCTATTTTCGGCCATATGATGGTTTCAAGGGGGCTTCAATTGTGAGTTCATAAGTGTAGAAATCCTAGCTAAACATAAGGTGTTTGTTGGAAGGCTTGGGGTATACAAGCTTGAGGTCTTCTACACTTGAAGGCAACCATTCAAGAAGCATCATCATCTTCATATTCTTTACTCCTTGGAAGGTAGTATTCTAAACACCCTATGGTTGTGTTTAATTTTGATAGCATGCATATTCGTATATGGATCCGGGGATTGGGTTTTACATATAAAATGAGTTTTATATATCTTAAAAGTAACATGTTTTAAACATTATTTCCGCTGCGTTTTTATTTCATATGGATGAAATTGCTTTGATAAACATGTTAAAATCCCATCAATGGCATCTAGAGCCGCTTATATGAGTGCATGCTTCAATAGACTTAAAATTTTCGAGTTTCGGGTTTGGTGAAAACCCTATGGCCGAAATTTTAAGTATGGTTATCCCTTTGTTTTTCAAGATTATATTCTTACATGCATAAATGAATCTTGAAAAATTATTTCATATGGATGATTTGTTTGTTTGGACAAAACTTAACTTTTCGGTTTTTTTGGACATAGCCGAAAATAGTTATTAAAAGGGAACCATTTTTTTATGCTTCTTGAAATTTATATAAATATATATGTGGATATATATTTTTGGTGCATATGACCTAGCCATGACCTTGTGTTGAATGATTGTGTTGTGATTTATTTATTTAAATTATTTCAAGGGTTGTAATAATTATTATTTTGTTCTTCCATTAGAAGATATGTAATTTATTTATTTCATTTGGTATGTAAAATAAATAGATTAGGTGCATTTTATTTTATTAGAAAAAATGTATTAGGATATATTTTGTAAAAGAAGATGCACACAAAAATGCGGTTTTGGTTTTTGCAAATTTCGGGCATAAAGGACTTCATAGTTCTAAACGGGATTTTAGCCCGATAACCAAAACACATTTTTGAAGTCCAAAGGAGTTTGGAGCTGAATATAAAAGACATTTGGAAGATCAAAGAAAGTGGAGAAATCACAACACAAAAGGAAGACTTGAAGCATTTGGATGCGGGATCAAGTGGGAGTTCAACGACACATTATTTGTGTCAATATTCACCCTTTAGGAAGGACCTTTTGGCACACTTGTTTCGGCTAACAAGTGTGGTCAAAATAGTTGGCTATGGTTATGCACCTAATGATATATGTGTTGTGCTTGTGTGGTTGCTTATTTATATTGTTTTGATGATATTTGGATATGCATGCTTAACAAACTAATAATCAACAACAAGCGTAAAATTGGTTCTTTACAAGATCATTAAAATTGGTTAATAAAAGGTTATTGAAAATTAATGATTTTATAATAAAATGGGTTTTATTAAAAAGAACCTTGAAAATTGATTTTCACTAAAGTACCAAGGATTTGAATGCATGCAAATATATGGTACATAAAGTTTTCTAAACTAGAATTTTTGAAAACTCAAAAATCCCTTTTATAAAACAAGTCAAACACCATCCGTTTATACAACACTCGAAACACTTGGGAACTCTTTTGTGGGATAAAGGTCACCTAACCACATTTGAGGGAACTTGTATATTCGAGGTGGGTTTACCATGTTTGTGGGATAAAGGTCACCTAACCACTTATGTGTATAAACTCACACGTGTGAGTAAGTTGGACGACTTGATTTGGAAACCATGAACTTAGGGTCACCGAAGCATGGCGAACAAATGGTGTTGATGGGATTAAACATGCCAACTAAACATAAAGATGTTTAACCGATCCCATATGGCTAGAAGTTGCAAAGAGTTGCAATTGTCAAACGTTGACTACCTTGTTAATTTAAATAATGGGATAAAGGTCACCTAACCAAAATTTAAATGTAACGTTGGATTCTAGATTTTAATTATTAATTGTCTATGAGACACAAAAGGGTATTAATGATTAAAATATAATAATATCGAAAATACTAAAATTGAACCTTGTTAAATTTTTTTAGATGGCCGCTAACAATATTACCCAAACCGTCCGTAACCTATCACTGGAAAACGATCCTAATCCCGATGAACATCTTATAGAAGATAAGGATGCCTATAACGATTGGATTAAGTATATCGAGGATACTACGCAAGCCTCTTGCCTCATGTTAGGAATTATGATTCCCGAGATTCAAAAGGTTTTGAACATCATGAGCACACGACATGATTACCCAATTATAGGAAATGTTCCTAAGGGTAGAACGCTTCGAAACCGTTCGAGCGCTTCATGCGTGTCGAATGGAGGAAACCCAATCGGACTCATCTTATGTTTTAAGATGAAAAGCCACATTGATCACCTCAAAAGGCTCGATATGGATAAAAGGATTTTATCCATTCTAACGATCAATAAGGGTGGCAACAAGAAAGGGCATCACCCCGACACCAAAGCAAATGTTGCAAATGGAAATGGGTAATTCAAAGGGAAATAATTCGAAAGACTAAAGCGAAACCACCAAAACCAAAAGAGAAGAAGGCAAAGGTTGCCATGAACGATCCATGCTTTGAGTGTGGTGAGATAGGGCATTTAAATAGGAATTGTCCAACCTATCTCAAAGAGTTATAAAAACAAGAGGGATGCTAGGCAAACCTCAGGTACAATCTTAATAATACATATTGACCTTAATGTTATCTCTTCTAACACATGGGTATTAGATACCGGATGTGGAACTCATGTTTGCAATTCGTTGCAAAAGGTTCAAAAGAAATAAACATTACAAGAAAGGAGACTATGTTTTGAAACTTCCAAATGGTTTGGAAATTGTTTTAAAATGTTTTGAATGCTCCTAGTTTAACTAGGAACATTATTTAAGTTTCCCTTTTGAGACAATATGTTTTGATTTAAAGTTTGTAAACAATGACATTTATATTTCGATGAATGACATGTTTTACTTTAAAACTATGCCTTCAAATGGTAGTTATGAATTGGTTCATAAATAATACATCATTTGATAGTTCAATGTACCAAGCAATCACCAACAAACTCAAAATGGATTTGAGTGAGACTTATCTTTGGCATTATCGCCTTGGTCATATAAACAGATGTCGCATGTAAACACTTCGAAAGAATGATCTTTTGGAAACAAATGAAATTGGTTCATTTGATACATGTGAATCTTGTTTACAAGGTAAAATGACTAAGAAACCCTTTAGTGGGAAAGGGCAATAGATTTCTTAGGTATCATACATTCGAATGTATGTGATCCTTTTAAGCCAATGACTAGGTATGGTGAAAGATACTTCATTACTTTAACCGACAACTATAGTAGTTATGGTTATGTGTACTTGACACAAAGAAGAAGTTTTGAAACGTTCAGAATCTTCAAAAAGTGAAGTACAAAATCAAATCTTTTAAAGTTCTTCGTTTCGATAGAGGAGGAGTCGAACTCTATTAGATATCGTTCGATCTATGATGGCTAGGAGCGCCTTATCTCTATCACTTTGGGGTTACGCTTTGCTCTCCGTGGTCCGTATATTGAATATGGCCCAAAACCAAGAAAGTGGATATGACACCCTTTTGAAATATGGGATGGAAGGGTTCCATCATTATCATATTTAAAGGTAAGGGGTTGTAAAGCTTATGTTAAGCTATACACCTTAAATAAATTGAAAGTCCGATCCACTAAGTGTATCTTTGTAGGATATCCTAAAGATGATATAGGATATTAATTCTATGATCCAACAGAGCAAAAGGTATTTGTTGCTCGAAAGGCTAAGTTCTTGGAAGCTAAGTTCCTTATGGAAGGAGCTAGTAGAACAAGTGGAACTTGATAAGGATCAAGAACCACAAGCCGATACACATTTGGTTAAAACTAGCACTCAACAAAAGGTTGTTGAAAAACGATCAAGTGGTTGATCAACACACACAAAGCGTTCACAGATCTGGTAGAATTAGTAGTCCACCTGAAAGATATAGATTTTTCATAGATGGATGCTACGTGGTAGATTCAGGTGAATCAACCACATACCATGATGCAATGTCAAAATCCGATTGTGACAAATGGCTTGAAGCCATGAACGTAGAGATGCAATCCATGTATGACAACCAAATATAGGAATTGGTTGTGTCATCTCTTAACTCCAAAGTAGTTGGAAGTAAGTGGGTTTTCAGGAAGGAAACCGATATGCATGGTAACTTGGATACTTGTAAAGCGAGACTTAAAGCAAAAGGTTTCACTCAAACTCAAGAGCTTGATTATGATGAGACCTTTTCGCCTGTGGCGATGCTAAAGTCAATAAGGATATTATTTGCCATACCTGCATAATATGATTATGAGATCTGGCAAATGGATGTCAAAACGGCTTTCCTTAATAGATATCTTGAGGAAGATGTCTATATAGTTCAGCCTGAAGGTTTTGTCGGTCCAAAACATCCTAACAAAGTATGCAAGTTAAATAAATCAATCTATGGATTGAAACAAGCATCTAGAAGTTGGAATCACCGTTTTGATGAAAAGATTATGGAATATGGATTCATCAAGAACGTCGATGAAGCTTGTGTGTATAAGAAGGCTAGTGGGAGCATCATCACTTTATTAGTATTATATGTTGATGACATTCTACTATTTGGAAATAACATTCCAACCATGGAAGGTGTAAAAGCCTGGCATGGAAGTTATTCTTCCATTAAGGATCTTGGTGAAGTCGCCTATATTTTGGGAATAAAGATCTATAAGGATAGATCAAGGCGCTTGATAGGTTTATACCAAAGTGCATACATTGGCAAATTCTTGAAAAGGTTCAAGATAGAGAACTCTATGAAAGTTTTGTTACCTATTCAAAGAGGGGACAATAATTGAATGCGTTTCAATGTCCAAGCTCAAAGGATGAGCAAGAAAGAATGAAAGGAATCCAACAAGCGTCTGCTATAGGATTCATAATGTACGTAATGATATGCACTATACCGGACAAGTTATGCGCTTTAAGCATGACGAGAAGATACCAGTAAAATCCAAATAACCGTCATTGGATGACTGTTAGAAAGTATATTGAAATACCTTAGAAGGACTAAGGATATATTTCTAATATATGGATCTGGTAAAGAAGAACTCGTTGTAAAGGGTTACAAGGATGCGAGTTTAGGAATTCGTTGTAAATGGTTACATGGATACGAGTTTCCAAGACTAATCGAGATGGTTCTCGATCACAATCAGGGTAGCATTGTCCACTACAGAATCAGAATACATCGCCGCTTCATTGATCGAGATAATTCATATGGATCTGCCACTTGAATTATTACCAATCTAGGGGTAGTCCCTACCATTCAGGACCCTAGTGATCTTTGTGATAACGATGGTGTGATTGCTTAAATCACGGAACCTCGTGTACATCAAAAGACTAGGCACATTGAGCGGAGTTTCAACTACATAAGGGATGAAGTTGAAAAAGAGAAAGATATGTATTCGCAAAGTTCACACTGATCAAAATATTGCGGATCCACTCACGAAGCTCCTTGAATGGGCAAAGCATGAAAGGGTCATACTTGTGCCTTAGGACTTCGATATTCTAGTGATTGGATTTGATCTATTTTGTATTTGGATATTGGAACAACTGTTATTATAACTCATTATGGTATTTTGAGTTATGTTCCATTTTAGCATGTTTAAATCCGTGAATAAGTTACTTATTCTAAATGTCCGTAGTCGATCATACTTGTGGGAACAAATATGAATGTAAGACTATTATGAACTTGGATTGGTAGATATTCATGAAGTATGAATATAGAGCAAGGCGTTGCTGCCAAGGTTCATAGATATTTGTGGGATACAAATATTGGACTGACTCGCTCTCAAATATTACTGCATGGAATCATTTGTGATTGATCATAAGTAAATTTGAGTAAAGGAGAATATCGTAGTATCCTCAGACCTGAGATACATATTGGGTCTTGATATTCACCAAATATTATACCTTGACTTTTTCTTCGCTGTCAGTAATATGACAGCACATAAGGCTAAGCTCAGGTATGGTACAAGGTGATTGTGAGAGACGTATGTAGTCAAGATGGGATTTGTTCCTCTTATTCGTTGAGAGTAAGATGTCTAAGGCCTGCTAAAGTTAAATCAACAGAGAGTGATCACTCTATGTCTCTGGATTTAACATGACATCTGTAACGAAAGGATAAATGATAGATTCACCTAAATCATTTTCAAGTAAGGGACTTGAAGAGGATGATGTTATTGAATGGCACATATAGTCATACGTATTAGGGGTAGTAAACCGTAGTTAGGCGTTATTTACTGCTTGCATCAATCTTCTATGTATCTTGTGCAAGTGGGAGATTGTTGGACTCTGTATGCCCAAGACACATATTAAATTGATGTGGCTAGTACGTTATGATCCAAGTCGAGTCATACCCAATAACAAGCTAGACAAACACTTACAATATTTATCTATGATATGATCAAATAAATAAATATCAACACTTAGAATATTTAGAAATTGGTTTTCTTAATAATCGCACTTGACAAACTAATAAATTATATGGATAATTTATTTTGAGAGAATATTTTATTTTGTTATTTAATGGGTTAAATAACATAATAAAAATAGCATAAGTCTTATAACATATGATGTTATATTTTATAAAAGTTATAAAATACATATGTAAGACTTATAATATTTTATAAAAGAAAATTGAATTTTTTTTATAAAAATACTAGGCCGCCACCCCCCCCCCCCCCCATGGGGTCTTCCCAAAATATTCTTGTCCAATTATCTTCCATGCATGTTGTCATAAGTTAGAAGCCTCTTGATTGGATGGTCTTCCCAAGCAAGAAAGGTCCAATGCATGTACATGCAAATGCATGTACATGCAAATGCATGTGTAAGAAGCTCTTTGATTGGGCATGAGGGTGGCTATCTTCTCTCTCTTGGTTCTATAAATACCAAGATAACAAATGAATGAACTTGCAAGACATGGATGAACTTGAGAAGACTTACTTGAGCTCTCTAAAAATCGGCCAAGTAATGCCATTTTGAGGAGATGATTTTCAAGTGAAGGTCTTGCAAAAGGCATCTCTAATTTTCGGCCAAAGGGTGGTTGATCAAGAGGTTTTTTCAAGTTCATAAATAAAGTGCAAGAACTCAACAACCTCCTCTCTATTTTCGGCCATATGATGGTTTCAAGGGGGCTTCAATTGTGAGTTCATAAGTGTAGAAATCCTAGCTAAACATAAGGTGTTTGTTGGAAGGCTTGGGGTATACAAGCTTGAGGTCTTCTACACTTGAAGGCAACCATTCAAGAAGCATCATCATCTTCATATTCTTTACTCCTTGGAAGGTAGTATTCTAAACACCCTATGGTTGTGTTTAATTTTGATAGCATGCATATTCGTATATGGATCCGGGGATTGGGTTTTACATATAAAATGAGTTTTATATATCTTAAAAGTAACATGTTTTAAACATTATTTCTGCTGCGTTTTTATTTCATATGGATGAAATTGCTTTGATAAACATGTTAAAATCCCATCAAATGCATGTGATTTTATTGGACCAACATTTGTCTTGGGAAGACAATGTTGAGGTGGGGCCCACATGTGTTTAAAAAAATTCAAAATTTTCTTATAATTTAAGTCTTGTTTTATATTTTATAACTTTTATAAAATATGTTATAAGACTTATATAATATCTCACGAGCTTTATAATGTTATTTAACCTATTAAATAACAAAATAAAATATTCTCTCAAAATAAATTATCCATATAATTTATTTGTTTATCAAGTGCAATTATTTAGAAAACCAATTTCTAAATATTCTAAGTGTTAATATTTATTTGTTTGATCATATCACAAATAAATATTATAAGTGTTTTTCTAGCTTGTTATTGGGTATGACTCGACTTGGATCATAATGTACTAGCCACATCAATTTAATATGTGTCTTGGGCATACAGAGTCCAACAATCTCCCACTTGCACAAGATACATAGAAGATTGATGCAAGCAGTAAATGACGCCTAACATCGGTTTACTACCCCTAATACGTATGACTATGACTATATGTCCCATTCAATAACATCATCCCCTTCAAGTCCCTTACTTGAACGTGATTTAGGTGAATCTATCATTTATCCTTTCGTTACAGATGTCATGTCAAATCTAGAGACATAGAGTGATCATTCTCTGTTGATTTAACTTTAGAAGGCCTTAGACATCTTACTCTCATTGAATAAGAGGAACATGTTATAGCTCTTCGTCCCTCGTATGAGCTTTTTACTAATAAGTTGAATGCTGATGATGCTATCCATATGATACGACCGGTGACGAGTGAAGAGGTTAAGCTGGCAATGTTTTCTATTGGGAACGAAAAAGCGCCTGGTCCAGACGGGTATTCAGCGGCGTTTTTTAAGAGTGCGTGGAATATTATTGGTCATGATGTATCGAATGCCATAATAGATTTTATCAATACAGGTAAGCTTATTCGGGAGTTGAATAATACTCTTATTGTTCTTATTCCAAAGAAGCCAACCCCGTCTATGGTTACGGATTATCGGCCCATAGCTTGCTATAATGTTATTTATAAATGTATTAGCAAGATTGTGGCAGATCGTATTAAAGGATCTTTGAATCAAATTGTAAGCATAAACCAGTCGGCTTTTGTCCCGGGAAGGAAGATATCCGACAACATATTGCTTACTCAGGAGTTGATGCACAATTATCATAGGAGCTATGGTCCGCCTCGTTGTGCTTTTAAAGTTGATATCCAAAAAGCTTATGATACGGTTCATTGGAGTTTTCTCAAGGATGTGCTTGTTGGGTTTGGTTTCAATTCGAAGATGGTGGATTCCATTATGATTTGTGTGTCTTCTCCTACTTATTCTCTTTGTGTTAATGGGGAAGTGCATGGATACTTCATGGGAAGACGTGGATTACGTCAAGGAGACCCGCTCTCTCCTTATCTGTTCACTCTTATCATGGAAATTCTAACATGTATTCTTCAGCATGCTTCTCGGCTGGATAGTTCGTTTAAGTTTCACAATAAATGTGAAAAGCAGCGTATTATTAACCTCTGTTTTGCAAAAGATTTGTTTCTTTTTGCTAGAGGTGATGTTCGTTCAGCTAGGTTCATTATGGAGTCGCTAACGCATTTCACGAACATGTCTGGGTTGGTCCCTAGTATTAAAAAAAGCACAGCGTTTTCTGTAATGTTCCCAACCTTGTCAAGGATGCTATCTTGGATGTTTTGCCGTTTGAGGAGGGCTTGCTGCCGATTAGGTACTTGGGGGTTCCTCTTATCTCGTCTAAACTCCTTGCTAAAGATTGTAGTGTTTTGGTTGAGAGGTTGGAGAAACGCATCGCTAATTGGAGAAATAAACTTCTATCGTTTGCTGGTAGATTACAACTTATAATATCTGTTTTGGCGGCTATGCATGTTCATTGGTCCTCGATATTTATTTTACCTGCTAGTATTATCAAAGAATTGGAGGCTAAAATGCGGAATTTCTTATGTACTCAAGAAGCCTCTTTTCATAGAGGGAAAGCCAATGTCTCTTGGAATGCTACATGTGTCCCAAAGTATGAAGGTGGTCTTGGGATTCGGAGAGTTGGAGATGTTAACAAGGCTCTGATGGCTTCTCATGCCTGGAGTATTCTGAATAAGAGAAAATCGTTATGGGTTGCATGGATCTATTCTTATAGGTTAAAGCATCGTAATTTCTGGATGTGTAGAAAAGTAGCGAATTATAGTTGGAGCTGGAGGAAGCTTTTGCAAATCAGGCCGTTATTGCGAAGTCATGTTTGGTCGAAATTGGGGGATGGTAACGTCACTTCAGCCTGGTACGATACTTGGTGTCATCTAGGGCCACTCACAAACATTCTATCGTCTCGAGTGATCACTAATGCAGGTTTTATGTTACACGCCAACGTTGCGGATGTTTATGTAGAAGATGTTTGGGCCTGGCCGCAGGAATGGAGGACTCGATTTCCAGCTTTGGGTCAGCTGGATAATATTCATTTGCACCCGAATAGCGTGGACAGGTTATGCTGGAAGGAAGGTGATGATTTGCATGATTTCTCGTCTTCTAGAGCTTGGCATTCGGTTCGTTCTAGGGATCAAGAGATCGACTGGGTAAACATTGTTTGGTTAAATCAATGCATTCCCAGGCATGCTTTCTTAATGTGGCTCATCATGCATCGGAAACTTCTGACGCAAGATAAAATATTAAAGTGGGATATCTCTAGATAGAAAAATATGAACATGATGTGTTGTCTTCTTTGTTACGAGAATGTTGATTCCCACAAGCACCTTTTCTTTGAGTGTAGTTTCTCAACTCAAGTTTGGTATATGGTTCGAGAGAAGGCGGGGATGGCTAATGTTGATCAGAAATGGAGCTCGATTATTAGCTGGCTTAAGGATCGAGGGAAGTCGAAGACGGCAGCTAATTATGTCAGCAGGCTTATGGTTGGAGCGACGGCTTATGTTATTTGGCAAGAGCGTAATGCGAGATTATCCAGGAACCAAACGAGACCCCCTGATACTATACGTGATACAATACTAAAAACTATTCGATACAAACTAATGGGCGTGAAATTCAGGCAATGTGCTAATGTAAGAAAATTGCTGGGAGATTGGGAGATTTTTGAAGATACCACGAACGACGATGGAGGCTAGTTGTCATGTTTTAAGTTAATATTGTTGGTTCTAGATGCTAGTCTAGTTGTGTTTTAGGTGTTTGGTTGTTTTTTGTTTGGATTACTTACATGGGGCATGTCTCATGTTTGAACTAGTGTGGATGTCTCCTCACTACTTGTTTTATTGTTTGTACCACATGGTCCACACCCGAGCTTAGCCTTATGTACTGTCATGTTTCAGACAGCGAAGAACTAAGTCAAGGTATAATATTTGGTGAATATCAAGACCCAATATGTATCTCAGCTCAGAGGATACTATGATTGTGACAACCCGAGTTTTCAAGGTCCTTACTCGACACGTTACTTGTTTCGTACTGGTGTTTTTATAATTTGTTTGCATTGTAATTATGTACGTTTGTTAGAGGATTGATAGACTGTGCTATTGTTTGGTTAGTGTTAGTACTTGAAGTGTCAGTTATAAACTTAATCCCACAAGCCTCCCTCGTCAAACATTAAACCTTAAACTTTCGCCATTATCAGTACTCGACGAAACCTTGATGTTTCGCCACTATCATCACGACGAAACATTGGACTTTCGTCCAGAGGGGTGATTCGCCGAACTGGGCTTTCGGCCCAAGTGAGGCCCAAGAGGGGTTAGGTTATAAGAAACGTGTGACCGCATAACTGTACTCTACGAGATAATTAGCGAAACCCTACTTTACTCCTCTCTCTCTCTCTCTCGTCGGCCATTCCTGTAATCGTGGAGTCATCGTGCATCATGCAAATCGATCTACCCATTCTCACGGTTAGTATTTACCGTTGTTAGGATCTTGATGTTGTGGTTGCTTGTGAAACTAGGGTTTATCTATAGGCATATGATTATGGTGTTCATTCATGATGGTTCGTTGATGATGATATATATGTAATCTTGATTTTGTAATCCACTAATGTGCAGCATGATTAACGATGATGATTAAGGGTTAACTAGCTTGTGCAATTCTGTATGTTGTGAATAAACTGTTAAATGGGCTTGATTAAGGATTTCGCTAAATCTGTGTATTGTGATTCAGTGATTGGAAACTGTTATAATGGTTTGCATTAGGGTTGTTAGATTATACGTAATAACCTTCTTTTGATCTGTAGTTCATGACTAATATGTGCAAATGATGTTTCTGTAAATGTCACCGATGAAACATATGGAGTTTATGAGCTGGTTCAAAAAAGGAAGTGGAAAAACCCTGATGCTCTCTCTCCTTTTGGCGATTTCTGATTCCTCATGAAGCCCTTGTTTTTCTTTGTGATCTTTTGCATAACAGTCTGTGATTAGAGTTTTGATCCTTCAAAATTCTATAACGAACTATTTAGCATTAGGGATCGATCCAAAACTAGGGTTTTGCTTCTGTTTTGTTTTTCCAATAGCCGCCTTAGTTCTTCAATTCGAAACCCTGATTTATTAAACTGGTTGTTATTGATTGCGGTTAACTGAGATTAATTTAGCTAGATTCATACTCTGGTTTAATCGGTTAAGGGTTGAAGATTGATACTAGGGTTTAAAGGATTAGGGTTTTTCGTATTCTTGTCCGTTGGTTCTTAGTGTTTTTTCAAGGTTTTTTCTCTTGCATGGTTGGCCGTCTTATTGTTAAATGGAGAGAGGTGTTGAATCTGGTTCGTCTGTTTGTCCCAAGCCTGATGGTAGCGTGCTGCATGATCGTGGGAAACCTCCTAACTCGATCAAGGGTATTGCTAATAAAGTGGTGAATATTGACGGTAATAAGTTTCTCCCTCATAGGGTACTGTTTAGAATTCACAATCTGAACCAAAGAAAATAAATGTTATTGATGAACTCCATAAGATTACTGAGCCGGTGGTTGAGGATCAGTTGAAAGCTAGCAAGGGTGTGGATGAGGGAAACAGTAACTCTGGTCAAGGCCATAATTTGGATGAAAATATAAGTAAGCCGATGACTTATGCGGCTTCAGTTCTGAACCAAAATTCTAGAAAGGTTAATTTCCGATCTCTTGTTAGCTCTGTGAAACATGATGATTGTGATATTGTTCTACAAAAAGAATCAGTTTGAGTGGTTCAGGATAAGCTTGCAAACACGTTGTTTGGATATTTTTTAGGTGATCGTATAGCCTATCCGGTAGTTGAGTATTTTGTGCTTAACAATTGGAAAAAGTTTGGTTTACAGAAGTCAATGATGAATGCTAATGGATTTTTCTTTTTTAAGTTTGCGGATCAGAAAGGAATGCTGGGTGTTTTAAAGAAGGGTCCATGGATTATTCGATCTCAACCGCTTTTCCTTAGTGAATGGTCGCCGACAACGAAACTGGAAAAGAAGGAGGTAACCAAGGTTTAAGTGTGGGTTAAGATACATGAGGTTCCAATAGCAGCCTATACGGAGGATGGGCTTAGTATGATTGCAACTGCTATTGGTGAACCTAAGCATCTGGATTCTTACACATCTTCGATGTGTATCGATACTTGGGGAAGAAGTAGTTATGCTAGAGCGCTAGTTGAACTTTCAGCGGATAAAGAATTGAAAGAGGAGCTGACTTTGGCTATCCCAGAATCGGAGGGGGAGGGTTTTATTAAAGAAACTATGTATGTTGAGTATGAATGGTGTCCGCTCTGATGCTCGGGGTGTTGTGTGTTTGGTCACTCTGATGAGTCTTGTCCCAAGCAGCCACGGAAACCAACGATCAATGTTAGTCAAAATCAGGAGAGGAAACCTGTGGTGTCAGGAAATCGGAAAGGTAAAGAGGTGCCTAGAACGGATGCGGATGGTTTTACGGGGGTTCATTCTAGGAAAGTAGCTAGAAAAGGAGGTATCCAGATTAATAAACCAAAGTAAAAATTTGAGTATAGACCAGTTAGTGTCATTCGAAATGTTGAGACAAAGCCCAAGCCGTCAGTGGTTATTATTGCGTCTCGAAATCCTTTTGATGTTCTGAATGAGATTAATACGGATAGAGGGCAGAGTAGTAAAAGTGCTAGTGGGGACCGGGAAGACTCGGATGAAGAGGAGGAGATAGAAATATTTAATGAAACGAATGATTTTCTCATGGAGGGAACGCATAATTCTGAACGTAATAAAGGGGCAAGCACTCCTTCAACGCAAGTTTCCAATGGTTAGTCTCGCGGCATGGAATGTTAGGGGATTTAACCGTCCTCTTAAACAAAAGGAGGTTCGCCAGGTAGTTCGGAGTAACAAGTTGAGTCTTTGTGCAATTTTGGAGTCTCATGTAGATATGGATAACTTACAGAAAGTGTGCAAATCAGTGTTTTGGGGCTAGGAATGGACGTCGAATGGGAGTAGATGCAATAAAGGTACCAGGATTATTACTGGGTGGGATTCAAGTGTTATTGATGTTATGGTGATTGCTCAAACGGATCAAATCATGTACCTTCAACTTATATTCAAGAATGATAAAAAGGTCTTATTTTGTTTGGTTGTATATGCGGCCAATTATTATGTAACTAGGAGGGAGTTGTGGCATCAACTAAACATGCATAAAGTGTTTGTGGGAGACAGGCCGTGGTTATCCTAGGGGACTTTAATTCAGCACTCAATCTGGAAGACAAGTCAATAGGAGCATCTCATGTTTCTATTGGTATGAGGGAGTTTCAAGAGTGTGTTGCCAACATAGAGATGTTTGATATTAATCAATCGGGCTTTCAGTTTACGTGGAACCAAAATCCAAAAAAGGCTGTTGGTTTACTCAAGAAAATTGATCGTGTCATGGGTAATACCCCGTTTGTTGCTGAATTTCCGAACTCGGTTGCTTTTTTCCATCCTTATAGAATGTCAGATCATTGTCCTTCTTTACTAAAAATCCCGATTGCGTGTAAGGTTAAACGTAAAGCTTTTAAGTTTGCGAATTTCTTGATTCACAAATCAGGTTTTTCTGATATTGTGAAGAACATTTGGGATACGAACATTGATGGAGTTGACCAGTTTTGGGTTGTTAAGAAACTGAAGTTGTTGAAGGGCCCTTTGAGGAATCTTTTGTTTCAACAAGGGAACTTGAATAAAAAAGTGGACGACCTTCATGGAAAATTGGATTTAATTCAACGAGAGATTGATAGTGACCCTATGAGCATTGGCGAAGCCACGCCCCCCCCCCCCCAATTTTCATGAAACCGGGGGGGCGGCAACGTATATACCTATACGAAAGTACTATTCATAACACTACGCATCGAAAAGTTCGGGGGGTCGGGCGCCCCCCGGACATACCTTATCCTTCGCCCCTGCCTATGAGTGCTGATTTGAGATCGCAAGAAACCAAGATAAATGCTGAATTTCATGAAGCTTGTTTGGATGAGGAACGCTTCTTGAGACAAAAATCCAAAGTAGACTGGTTGCGGGCTGGTGATGCAAATACTAAGTTTTTCCACGCTACCTTGAAGAGTAGGAATCACCTGAGTAGGATCGATGTTATCATGAACTCGAATGGGGTTTTAATGGAGGGTGATAATGTCCATAAAACTCTTGTGCAACATTATGAGCAATTTCTTGGGTGTGAAGGTGATGCTCCTTTATCCCCTACAGCTGACCTGTTTACTAACAAACTGACTTCGATTGATGCATCTCATATGGTGCGACCGGTCACGGATGAGGAGGTTAGGAAGGCCATGTTCTCGATTGGTAATGATAAGGCCCCTGGGCCCTAATGGGTTCTCGGCGGCCTTTTTTAAAAGCGTGTGGCATATTATCGGGCTTGATGTTTCTAGGGCCATTAGGGATTTTTTTGATACTGGGAAGTTTCTACGTGAAATTAACAATACTCTAGTTGTTCTTATCCCGAAGAAGCCTACTCCAATGTTAGTTACGGATTATCGTCCTATAGCTTGTTGCAATGTGCTTTACAAATGCATTAGTAAAATTGTGGTGGATCGTATTAAAGGTGCTCTAAGCAGGATTATTAGCATCAATCAATCAGCGTTTGTCCCGGGTAGGAAAATCTCAGATAATATTTTGTTGACACAAGAACTTATGCACAACTATCACAAAGATTATGGCCCCCCGAGATGTGCCTTCAAAGTTTATATTCAAAAAGCGTATGATACTGTGGATTGGAGGTTTCTCAAGGATGTGCTTTTGGGTTTCGGGTTCAATTATAAGATGGTGGATTGGATTATGACTTGCGTGATGACTACATCCTATTCTATTTGTGTCAACGGTGATGTGTATGGGTATTTCAGAGGTAGCCGTGGGTTAAGGCAGGGTAATCCTTTATCTCCGTATTTGTTCACGCTTGTCAAGGAGGTTCTGACGTGTATTTTACAGCAAAATGCTAGGCTGGATTCGTCTTTCTGGTTTCATAATAGATGTGAAAAGCAACGGATTATTAATCTTTGTTTTACAGATGACATTTTCCTTTTTTGCTCGTGGTGATGTTAACTCTGCTTCATGTATTATGAGGTCGATAACATCGTTCACTAACATGTCTGGATTGGTCCCAAGTATCCAGAAGAGTATGGGGTTTTTCTGTAATGTTGCCAAACATGTTAAAAATGCAATATTGGATATTTTTCCTTTTAAAGAGGGTGTGCTTCCGGTCAGGTATTTGGGGGTGCCTTTAATATCGTCTCGCCTTTAATATCGTCTCGCCTTCTCTATAAAGATTGTAGTGTGCTTGTGGAGAAGCTAGAGAATCGTATAATGAATTGGCGGAACATGCTTCTATCTTTTGCTGGCAGGTTGCAGCTTATTTCTTCGGTGCTCTCGGCGATGCACGTTTATTGGTCTTCTGTTTTTATATTGCCGGCCCGTATTATTAAGGAGTTAGAGGCCAAAATGCGGAACTTCCTTTGGACGCAGGAGAGTTCTTTCCAGAAGGGTAAGGCTAAAGTTTCGTGGAATTCGATTTGCGTCCCTAAGTATGAGGGTGGTTTGGGTTTATGTCGGCTCGGGGACTTTAATAAAGCTCTTATGGTGTCCCATATCTGGAGTATTCTTAACAAACGGGATTCTTTGTGGGTTAGCTGGATTTACTCGTATAGGTTAAAAGGTTGAAGCTTTTGGGTTTGTAAGGAGGTCGCCAATTGTAGCTGGAGCTGGAAGAAATCACTTCAACTTCGGCCTATTATCAGGAATCATGTATGGACGAGGTTGGGAGATGGTAGCCGCACATCAGCATGGTATGATACTTGGAGTAATCTGGGTCCATTATGTCACACCCCCAAAATCCACACGCAGAGTATCACCGCTTGGAGGCGTGACTGACCAGGATCCAGCCACCAATCATATTGAACAAGCATATAAGTAATTAGAAAATCCAACCAATACAATTGGTGTCCAAACAAAAACATAGTTTAAGTTGCAAGCGGAAGCATAATGATTAAATTCCAAAACCAAATATAAATTCAAATGTTTAAATGTTTAACATGGCACACAATTGTCCATGTCCCACAACGACCACGCCTCCTCGTGCAAGCTCCATAAGTACCTAACGACCTGCAAGGCATGTAACAACGAGTCAACAACAAAGTTGAGCGAGTTCACGGTTGGTGTTCATTGTTAAGTTGTTTCAAAAACCAGGAATTCATTTGTAAGTTGTAAGTTAATCAGTTTACCCTGTTTCCCAAACATATCCATAGTTGGTGGGGGCTTCCCCAAGTTAACCACAAGACCTGTTTACCATATCGACCACTGACTGAAGTAAGTTGGTGCCCTAGCGTCAATGTCTATCATCATTGACGTGCCCAGATCCATTAGTTCACGCCCGTCCTCTGCGGCACGGTGTGAGGCTTGTCAAACCTAAATAGCGCTATCTAACTAATGACCCGCTCGCCATTGGCCCGGCGATTAAGTCGATATAAAAGGAGGGACTTCATGATAGAGAGCTTTGGTCTAGTATCCATGTTGTCACCCTTCAATAAAGAGGGTGTGTACGTAATCCCCAAACCAGGAGATTACGCAGGTTCCAAATATATCCTTATCATGTGTTGTCACCCTTCCATAAAGAGGGTGTGTACGTGTTCCAAACCAGGATATCACGCGGTTTTAGTTTAAATTCTTTACCCATTCCAAACCCCTCGGAATCCCATTCCTTGTAGAAAGTGTGTGAACTCACCTTGGTTTGCTCGGTATGACTAGTTACTTGTTTAACAGTTGATCAAACACGTCCTAAAAGGGTTACCGAAAACAGTCAGTTCCACGTGCACATGAACCACATCTTTCACATACAATTAATTCACGTATTCATTGTTCACATAAAGCACATTTAATGTACATGCAACGCACACAGGTAGTTCAAGTCATGACAGTTAATCCATTCATCTAGTGCCATCAGAAAATCACCTGACACGTATAGTTCAAACATACTACACACATACATACATGATTCACTCGCATACGCTTCAAGCCCAATTATTAAACATGTGCGGCCCAATGTTTCTAACAAGGTCAATCTAAAATTCTCTAATTATCATCAAACAATTACCCATTGCAATCATGTAACCAGCTCAAGCAATCAGGTTATTTGTAGAGCTCGAGGCTTTCACCATTATATATAAGCAATACACCCTATTTACATGTTATCCATCCCTAGATCATTAATTCATAACATACCCAATATAATCACTATCATATCAGACAATACCAATCATTAGCATACTAGTCGGTCATCCACATATTCATCATATTAACAATCCTTCAATCTCAGGTATCATTCCATTACATAATCATCATCATGCAGTTCGAAGTCACAATCAATTAACTACAACAATCACGCAATATCATATTCATTCACTCAATATTAATAGAATTCGGTCACATGGCTCTGACATTGCATGATCTTTGATTTATAATTTTATTAATGAAAAACATAACAATGGATCATCATCTTCACATGGGCTGTCCCTTTTTGAGCCGACATATACACATAAAGTGACGGCTGAATTAGTGGAGGTGACTTTGGGTTTTGTTAATAAATCAAATCATCATCACACCACTTATGAGAATATGATAACCATGGATACGGCACCCTATGCACACAAACCCTCATTATTTGATTAACTGTTAAACCACCATCTACATTAAACCTTCAACAACAATTACAGTAATTGATCATAACCCAAACCGGAGCCAATTAAATCATTCAAGATTCACAAAATCTTTGAGTACTAGCATAATACAACTTTGTTCGTAATTTATCATTAGTTTACATCCTATACTACAACAATCACGATTAATACACTGAATCACTTAACACATTAAACACAATTACACTATCATGCATCCCTATCCCTATCATCATATCACAAGAACATTCATCATCAGCAACTTGTAATCAATCTATGAAAAATCCAACCATATCATGCAAACCGACGCAAAATAGCCAAATCAAGATCAGATTCAATACAATATAATTATACTAACCGGACTAGAGATGTTGCTATTCACGAGAGTCTAGCTTCAAAGGGAAGTACGAATCTTCGAAAGGTAGGCTGATCGCGAGAAGGAAGGAATGGGGTGCACTTGGGTTTGTTATCGACGTGATTTCCAAAATCACAAGTAATATTACGTACACCTATTCTCCTAGTTCTACACACGAACAAGATCATACCATTAACACGGTAATAATATGAACAATTACAACAAGGAACCTGAATCACAATGATGGTAACTAACCGGGAAGTGTTGAACATGCAAGATGACTAGGGTGACTAGAACGGGGCTGGATCATTAGTGAAGGCCCGCGGATGAAGAGGCTAGGCTGCCATCGATGTTGTGTGTGATGGTCGGAGCAAGGAGTGTCGGAGTCTCCGGTCACCAGACGTGAAGGAGAGATAGGGAGTAAGGCTGTAGGTTTCGTCGGAATCCCATCGCCGGCCGGAGAAGTCGTCAGATTCAAGAACGAGAGGGAGGAAGGGTTGTTGTTCGGCTGAGAATTGACAAGTGGGATTTAGGGTTTGTATTTGTTTTCTTTTAAAAGAAGATGGGTGCCATCCCACGCAATCCCATGATACAAATACATATAATAATATAGTTTGGGGCGGTTTGTATTATTAGCCGAAGTGGGCTCAAGCCTACTTACTTGGGCCGTCGCACAAACTGGAAACAGGAAGGGGAATAGGTTATTCCAACTCAATGTGGGCCGGTTATGATAGCTAACCAAAACAGTGGATCGGGTCGATTGTGTTTAAGATCCACTCACATTAAACAAAACATATATTCATATTATTCATACCAACTAATATCAATACATGCACACATATAACACACCATACGAATCTATAAACAACACGTATATTACAAAACACACTTTGCAATTAAATACCAAGTTAAGTCGAATAGAGACCTTGAAAACTCGGGTTGTCACATTATCCTCAACTTGAAAGAAATTCCGTCCCGAAATTTAGCACGTAGTTACTGGGGAAGCTAGTTAGGTTGCATGGTTTCCTGGGGTGTCACATCATTCCCCCGTTGGTTTGGAATTTCGTCCCGAAATTCCGCAGTAGCTTCAGCCTCAGTAGTGGTTTCATTGTTTTCGCCGTCAGCCGATTCCACAACAGGTTGGGTTTCAAGAAGCATCAGGGTTAAGCAGAACAGTGGCGAAGTGATTAGTCACCAAGAACACGTAGGCTACCATGTTGTTATAATCCCGGCGTCGCCCACGCCAATCCCTAATGTCCCTCTATGAGCATCATTTCCCGTGTTGTTGTTCTCGTTGCGAGGATTTCCAGTACGGCCGTCGTTCCCTTGGTTGTTGTCGTTGAATTTAACATTGGCCACTCCATGCCGTAAGCACCTTCACTTTCCATACTGTTGGTTACCATTACAAATACCTTGTTGTTGCCGTGACCATTGCCTCTAATGCTGTTGTTTGAAACGAAGCTCTACGACTTTTCACCATCAAGGTCCATCTTTTCACATTCTGAGTCACGTCCTAATGCGTTACTCACTGTGCTGGCAGTCACACCTTCCATACTACCATCAGCAGTCCTCACTTATGCCCCGATTGATTCATAAGAGTTGACTCCCATGAGTTGCTGACGAGGGTTAAGGATTCGTTTGAAGCCAATTCGCTGGTGCTCGTTGCCGGTAATTAGGGTCGTCAAGTACTGAGGTCGGTAAAGTACTACGCTCATCCTCCTGTCCATCGATGTTGCAAGTTGCTTGAGTAATACTCGGTCTGTTACGAGGGTATCGCAGAAGTGATCACACTTCGGGATCTAAGATGTCAAAACATGAGTTCCAGCAAACGAAGAAAGGTGAGAGAGATATCGATCAATCATTCGACGCTACGACACTCATCACATGGACGTTCGTATAAGCACCTAACATTCTACGCAGTTTGCTAAGTTCATATGGGTGTTCAGGTAACACCCGATAGCATCGGGATTCGAAGGGATCCAAAGATAAATGAAAAGTTCACATTTGAGTAGGGGACAATCACTGCTATGACCCCTATTGGTTTGTTATGTTTCACATCGGTCAAATAACGGAACGGAATCCCTTTTCCACTTGTCAAGGCTCACTGGGACTCGCATGCACCCGACATTATTATTATGTGTGCACCCACAATAATATTGCGATTTGCATGCTCATCTCAGTTCCTCCTAACTCATGTCAAATGGTTCCTCAAACTCAGATGTCAAACGGAGGTCGTCAATGTAATAAGATCACAAAAACCTAAGGACTATGGCATACTATCAACGCATCATAAGGTGAGCAAGCAATCCATCCCATCTTGCTATAGTGACGAGTGTGTGTTCGTGTGTTTCGTCATAAACAAATGTGTACTATCACATCAAAGGAAACATGGGTGAGAGAGGTTCGCGAGAGTGCGATGACAGAAGAGAGTAAGCACACAAGTGTTTTCAAACAATAGTTGTTACGTTTATCTAAGCATATCACGAGCAAAGTTCTATGTAACTAGCAAGTAGGCAATATAAACATAAATCATATCACCTATAGTGTGGAGTCTTGCACGTGGAGCGAAGCGTCGTTGTGGATCGTTGAGCACTGTACAGGTTATAGTCTGGTTTTATCAAAAAGCTTTTCCCCTTTTTAAAACCAAGTTCACTATAACCAATGGCTCTGATACCAATCTGTCACACCCCCAAAACCCACACGCAGAGTATCACCGCCTGGAGGCGTGACTGACCAGGATCCAGCCACCAATCATATTGAACAAGCATATAAGTAATTAGAAAATCCAACCAATACAATTGGTGTCCAAACAAAAACATAGTTTAAGTTGCAAGCGGAAGCATAATGATTAAATTCCAAAACCAAATATAAATTCAAATGTTTAAATGTTTAACATGGCACACAGTTGTCCATGTCCCACAACGACCACGCCTCCTCGTGCAAGCTCCATAAGTACCTAACGACCTGCAAGGCATGTAACAACGAGTCAACAACAAAGTTGAGCGAGTTCACGGTTGGTGTTCATTGTTAAGTTGTTTCAAAAACCAGGAATTCATTTGTAAGTTGTAAGTTAATCAGTTTACCCTGTTTCCCAAACATATCCATAGTTGGTGGGGGCTTCCCCATGTTAACCACTAGACCTGTTTACCATATCGAGCACTGACTGAAGTAAGTTGGTGCCCTAGCGTCAATGTCTATCATCATTGACGTGCCCAGGTCCATTAGTTCACGCCCGTTCTCTGCGGCACGGTGTGAGGCTTGTCAAACCTAAATAGCGCTATCTAACTAATGACCCGCTCGCCATTGGCCCCGCGATTAAGTCGATATAAAAGGAGGGACTTCATGATAGAGAGCTTTGGTCTAGTATCCGTGTTGTCACCCTTCAATAAAGAGGGTGTGTACGTAATCCCCAAACCAGGAGATTACGCAGGTTCCAAATATATCCTTATCATGTGTTGTCACCCTTCCATAAAGAGGGTGTGTAAGTGTTCCAAACCAGGATATCATGCGGTTTTAGTTTAAATCCTTTACCCATTCCCAACCCCTGGGAATCCCATGCCTTGTAGAAAGTGTGTGAACTCACCTTGGTTTGCTCGGTATGACTAGTTACTTGTTTAACAGTTGATCAAACACGTCCTAAAAGGGTTACCGATAACAGTCAGTTCCACGTGCACATGAACCACATCTTTCACATACAATTAATTCACGTATTCATTGTTCACATAAAGCACATTTAATGTACATGCAACGCACACAGGTAGTTCAAGTCATGACAGTTAATCCATTCATCTAGTGCCATCAGAAAATCACCTGACACGTATAGTTCAAACATACTACACACATACATACATGATTCACTCTCATACGCTTCAAGCCCAATTATTAAACATGTGCGGCCCAATGTTTCTAACAAGGTCAATCTAAAATTCTCTAATTATCATCAAACAATTACCCATTGCAATCATGTAACCAGCTCAAGCAATCAGGTTATTTGTAGAGCTCGAGGCTTTCACCATTATATATAAGCAATACACCCTATTTACATGTTATCCATCCCTAGATCATTAATTCACAAAATACCCAATATAATCACTATCATATCAGACAATACCAATCATTAGCATACTAGTCGGTCATCCACATATTCATCATATTAACAATCCTTCAATCTCAGGTATCATTCCATTACATAATCATCATCATGCAGTTCGAAGTCACAATCAATTAACTACAACAATCATGCAATATCATATTCATTCATTCAATATTAATAGAATTCGGTCACATGGCTCTGACATTGCATGATCTTTGATTTATAATTTTATTAATGAAAAACATAACAATGGATCATCATCTTCACATGGGCTGTCCCTTTTTGAGCCGACATATACACATAAAGTGACGGCTGAATTAGTGGAGGTGACTTTGGGTTTTGTTAATAAATCAAATCATCATCACTTCTTATGAGAATATGATAACCATGGATACGGCACCCTATGCACACAAACCCTCATTATTTGATTAACTGTTAAACCACCATCTACATTAAACCTTCAACAACACTTACAGTAATTGATCACAACCCAAACCGGAGCCAATTAAAACATTCAAGATTCACAAAATCCTTGAGTACTAGCATAATACAACTTTGTTTGTATTTTATCATTAGTTTACATCCTATACTACAACAATCACGATTAATACACTGAATCACTTAACACATTAAACACAATTACACTATCATGCATCCCTATCCCTATCATCATATCACAAGAACATTCATCATCAGCAACTTGTAATCAATCTATGAAAAATCCAACCATATCATGCAAACCGACGCAAAATAGCCAAATTAAGATCAGATTCAATACAATATAATTATACTAACCGGACTAGAGATGTTTCTATTCACGAGAGTCTAGCTTCAAAGGGAAGTACGAATCTTCGAAAGGTAGGCTGATCGCGAGAAGGAAGGAATGGGGTGCACTAGGGTTTGTTATCGACGTGATTTCCAAAATCACAAATAATATTACGTACATTTATTCTCCTAGTTCTACACACGAACAAGATCATACCATTAACACAGTAATAATATGAACAATTACAACAAGGAACCCGAATCACAATGATGGTAACTAACCGGGAAGTGTTGAACATGCAAGATGACTAGGGTGACTAAAACGGGGCTGGATCATTAGTGAAGGCCCGCGGATGAAGAGGCTAGGCTGCCATCGATGTTGTGTGTGATGGTCAGAGCAAGGAGTGTCGGAGTCTCCGGTCACCAGACGTGAAGGAGAGATAGGGAGTAAGGCTGTAGGTTTCGTCGAAATCCCATCGCCGGCCGGAGAAGTCGTCAGATTCAAGAACGAGAGGGAGGAAGGGTTGTTGTTCGGCTGAGAATTGACAAGTGGGATTTAGGGTTTGTATTTGTTTTCTTTTAAAAGAAGATGGGTGCCATCCCACGCAATCCCATGATACGAATACATATAATAATATAGTTTGGGGCGGTTTGTATTATTAGCCGAAGTGGGCTCAAGCCTACTTACTTGGGCCGTCGCACAAACTGGAAACAGGAAGGGGAATAGGTTATTCCAACTCAATGTGGGCCGGTTATGATAGCTAACCAAAACAGTGGATCGGGTCGATTGTGTTTAAGATCCACTCACATTAAACAAAACATATATTCATATTATTCATATCAACTAATATCAATACATGCACACATATAACACACCATACGAATCTATAAACAACACGTATATTACAAAACACACTTTGCAATTAAATACCAAGTTAAGTCGAATAGAGACCTTGAAAACTCGGGTTGTCACACATTATCTAATATTTTGTCTCCTAGAGTCATCACGAGTGCGGGGTTTAAGCGGGGTGCTAAGGTTGAGGATATCCATGAAAATGGTTCTTGGACTTGGCCGTTGGCCTGGAGAGATTTGTATCCAGTTCTGATTCAACTGGATCAAATCACGTTGAATCCGGGTATGATGGACCGGATTTGCTGGAAGGAAGGGGATGAGCTTCTTGATTATTCAACGTCCAATGTTTGGCATTCGGTCCGTGTGAGAGAACAAGAAGTTAATTGGGTTAAGGTTGTATGGTTCCCCCAGTGCATCCCTAGACATGCGTTTCTTATGTGGCTGATTTTGCGTCGCAAGCTGCTGACCCAGGATAAAATTCTGCAGTGGGATATCTCAAGACGGAAGAACATGAACATTTTTTTGGGTAAAGGGTTACCCCGGTGATTCTATTAAAATGCAACCGCATTTAAGAACAAGTAGAGAGGATGTGTTCCACACTAGTTCATATACAGGACATGCCCCATATATGTAAATCAAAACAAAAACCAAAGACCTATAACACCCCATAACCTAATCTACTATACATCATGACAAGACATCTAGTAGACAAAACATTGCAAACCACAAAACATAATCCTCAACCACCATCATCAAAGATAAAGTAGCCACAAAACAGCAGCCCCTTCAGACGAAAAGCAGACAGCCTATCCATTAGAGAACTTGGTAGAAGAGGTGCTTGCCCCTGCTTTCGAAGAAAAAGGATGAGTACCCGATGTTATAAATTCACTAGTTTCATTGTAGACTTATTCAACCTCCTCCTCATCCAATTCCTGCCTGTCACTCGACGGTTTCTTCTCCACTGGACCCACAGTGGTACCTCCCTGATTACCAGTATCATCCTTCAGAATGTCAAACGGGTTAGACGTTGAAACCTGATTCTGCATCGGACTCTTTGAGGACGATTTTGGTTTAGGGTTGACAACTGGCCTGTAAACTAACTTAGGCTTCTGATTTTTCATATGGATGCCTTGGTTGTTCACTTTCTTCTTCTTGACCTCTACAACCTGAAAGTCATCATTATTCTTTTCAGCATCCCCACTAGAAGTTACCTGAGGGTTCTTTGGGCACGAGCTGTCATCATGACCAAACACACAACAAGAGGAGCACCTTAGAGGCTCCCAATCATATTCAATCTTGACCTCCACCTTTGAATACCCACTACCATCCATAGATGGGATAGCAACAGTAACACTCTTTTTTAACTCAGCCCCCGCTTGCACTTCAATAAGCGCTCTAGCATAGCTGCTCCTTCCCCAAGATTCAGCACACATCGAGGCAGTATACGTATCCAATATCTTAGGTATCCCAATCATAGAGGCAACCAAGCTAAGCCCATCCTCGGTAAATGCCGCTAACGGCACATCATGCATCTTGACCCAAACTGGAACCACTTTAATGTCCTCTTTTTCCATCTTGATAGAGGGCGACCACTCCTTCAAAATTATGGGAACACTTCTAATTAGCCAAGGCCCATCCTCTAGCATTTGATTCATCCCTTCCTTAGTAGTAAACTTAAAGAAAAATAACCCGTTTGCATTCATCATGAGCCGGGAAAGACCATATTTAGCCCAGTTGTTTTTAGCAAAGTAATCGACCACAGGAAATGCCAACCGTTTACCCAGAAAATATCCAAACAAAGTGTTTGCATACCTATCAGTAACTTGTTGAACCGACGACAATGGAATAACAACATCAGCACCATCAACTTTCTCGGCAGATTCCATCACCCGAAAATTCACTTTAACCTTCTCCTTTGTGTTCTTTACAATGTTAGCGAAGGAAACAGGGTCTGCAGGCCCCGAAGTTCGTGCTTTACTTTGAGCAGCCGAGAAATTCATTCCAATGAAACCTGTTGATGGTGAACATCCCATCTTGGGATAATCCCAACATTGCTCTGGTCGCTCAGCAGCCGATTTTACCACCAGAGATGTGACCTTTGTGAGTTCATCAATGATATTTATACTGTGACAACCCGCACCAAACCAGGTATCCGTACGAATTAATTAATATTTAATTAATGCTAAATTACTGTGCTTGCTTACAACTGTGATTAAACTGCTTACTGATTTCTGATACATATATGCTCATGCATCACATTTTATACTGTCACTCTATTATTTTTACACAAACATCAGTGACAACCTTGATGCACAGAAAGCACAGTGAGCACACTATACGGGATACCCATTAAACATGCTGACATAACCAGCATCAGGTAGACACTGCCTCTAAGGCCGGTATGAGCCGGGAATAGATTGCTACACTGGTAGTGAGTGTAGGGAGGTGAGGATTGTAGAACTGCGTCACTAGGTGAAGTTTATAGTGACCGGATGTGCCTAAAACGTACCTTAAGTACAAAATTCTGCACTTTAATACAAAACTCAGCATTTTAAATTACTAATAAAGTGCAAAAACATTGCAGAACGGTCCAGTATATTTTCCTAAGTGTCGGGAATAATTTATGTTACAAAAATATACATAAAGGACCTTTTTCGGCATAATTAAATATTTTACGGAACAGTATTTAATCGTATAACCGTACACTACCCGAGACACTAAATTTTTGGCAGACACTTTGTTTTATTATTTATGGCTAGTCATGATCCCCGTATGCCATAACACCCGCTAAAAATAAACAAACTAACAACATATCATCCTAATACTTACTTTCTAGTTGGGAAATATTTACAACATACCCCCCCCCCCAACGATTTCGGTTCCCAAGTGGACCCCTAAATCACCCCCCATATCTCACAAGATTTACTTTATATTTTTTTTTGGATTGATTACTTGCATGGATGAACAAAATATAAGGAGTAGATTATATGTATGACACCAAGGATCTCCATCATTTCAAAGATCACACTCTCAATTTACTCCTCTCTCTCTCCATTCGGTTTACTACAACCGAATCCACCACCATATCACATTTCCATACTTCACATATTCTCATTTGATTTAATATCAATTACTTATTAGACTTTACTTGTTGAAATTAACATAATATATGAGAATATCTATTAAAGCATGGTGTAGGGATCCTAACTTCACTTCACAAAAGATTTCACTCATTTCACTCAACTCTCTCTCTCATTCGGTCACCCCATAACCGCCACCCTCACCACCGATTTCACACCCACATCTCCCAAGTTTCAAGTAACTTTCAAACCTTAGAAGTAAGCCATGGAGGTTCCCTCTTGAAGGAGCTTGTTTCAAGACTTCTCACCATCTTTTCTTGCCAAATTGTCGTCCCTAGCTTGAGGCTAGTAGTAAGACCCATTTTACTTTGTTCATCTTGTTCGAAATTATGATTTGTAGCATGATGCGTTGTTGTTTAAATCACTAAATAACGAGAATGCTAGAAAATGTGAAACAAAAGTTATAAACATAAAAGCTACATAAAAGTTTACTTATGTCTAAATCATGAAGCGGAATCTTGTTGGTTTGAGGGTTGGTTAAATCATACTCGATGTTTAAAAGCTGTTTTCTTGTTAAACCAGTTAATCGGACACCTTTTTAACACGATTTAGTAACATTTAAGACGTAAATAACATGCTGATGTACTTTTCCAGCCGCCTTCAACAGGCTGTAAATGGACTTTAAAAACTCGAAAAACGGAATTTCAAAAGCCTAAATCGTGTCATTTTGAAAAACGAAGAAAATGGCACTGGAATCGTATTTTTCTGAAGTAGGTTACTATTTTAAAAATCTGTTTTCGTGACAGCAGCTAAGGCTGATTTTAACTGCAGAAAAATGGGTCATATGTTTTCAGTCAAAACTTGAAACCTAAACTGAACCAGCCCCTGAAACTTTTATCAAAGATGGTCACGGATGTATTTGTGACCGTCGAACTGGAATTTCGATAAACGGACTTACGAGGAATTTTTGACAAATTTTTCCGTAAACTGTGATCAGAATGTAACGAATCTGATCACAGTTCGGTAAACGATTTTCTATAAATTATTGATAATGAACTAGACCCCGATATTTTTACACAATAATTTGTGGGTCGATTAGGACGTTCCGCAAAAATTTGGGAATTTTTGGAATAAGTTAAGTATTTTATTTACTCATCCGAAAACAGTCCAGTTTTCACATATTGACACTGAAACGACAAGGGTAGTGTTTTGCGTATTAAAACGTAAGGGGTTGATTGTTGATGATCATGGGTTGATTTCAAAAAGAAAAAGATGTGCGTATTAGCACGGACACTCCCGTTTTTAGGGGAAGTTCTGGCGAATTTTTCTAAAAATACCAAGACTTAGAAAAACTATTTTTCTAACAAATATGTTTAACTTTATTTCTCGGAATTAAACCTCGCCATGAGTTTTGACATAAAACTTTAAAGTGTTGGATATGAGACTTGTAAATGTATTTTGTCAATACTTTAAGTCACCAAATACATAATACATGTACGAACACCCCATCCTTGGGAAGGAATCTATTTATACGATAACCAAGAAATATAAACACGAAATAGTTGTCTAACTATTTCCCCAAGAACGTTAAAACTCTAAGCTAAGGCACGGCCGTTCGTCTAATAGATATTAGCACGATTGTAGGTTGTTGTGTTGCGGACCGAGGTTGATTTGCTGTTATCGAGGACGCATTACAGTGAGTTCATGTCCCCCTTTTCTCTTAACTGTTTTCAGTTTTCTAAACTGCGGGGGTGAAATACATGTTACTATGATTACGAGTACTTTTATACATGGTATGGTTAGCGTAAGGAGGGTTACTGCGTACAGATCATGTGAGTGGGTAGGTATTACTTGTGGCCATTAATCCTCATTGTAGGACCGAGGGACATTAGTGATAGATCTATTTGGGTGTAGCGAGCCCCACTTCTGAGCCCGCTTAATGGACCAGGTGGTGACTAAGTGCCCGACGCACAAATCCGCTAGGTTTGAGTCTTCCTGCATCACTTCACACATATCATTGTCTTTGCAACCCAATGGTGATCTCTTTTTCCTTATTGCTACATACCAGGGACATTTTTACATTGGGACGTACTTAAAAGGTTTTACATACTCACTTTCACATGAACTCGCTCAACTTTATGTTGATTTTTCAACTTACATGTATTTCAGGGAACTAAGGATCTGGCACGGTATGCTACGTTTTCACGCTGCGTTAGAGTTACGGGATCATCCACGTTTAGGGATTGTGACTTTTACCTGGACGAGTCGCAAGTCTTAAACAGTGTTTATGTTATATTTGTGGTTGCGTTTTAAGAACAAAGTTTTTATGTTATCAGGTTGTAATTTCCGTTGCAAGTGTCAACGCATTAAGACAATGTTGTGGTATTTTACTTTTCAAACTTAAATCAATGGATGATCTGCATGGTTTTATATTCATATAGCTTTGTTGTGATTAAGCTATGGTATTAAGAAGTCACACCACATAAACCCACGCTTCCGCAAAGCCAGGGTGTGACAGCTTGGTATCAGAGCCTCGATCATAGCGAACTAGGATTCTTTCTCGAGTCTAGACTATGATCATCAGGGCACTCACGAAAATGTTTTCAAACATTTTTTTTTCTACATTGCATACCACTTAAGTCCAGATCCAGGTCACAAAACGTTTTTACAAACAAAGTTGAGCACATTTTATTTATAGGCTCAGTCTGGGAGGCTGAGGCTCAGTCTGGAAGGCTGAGGCTCGGTCTGGGAGGCTGAGGAAGTAGGCTAGTGGGACTAGGAAGGACAGTCCGAAAGGCTGGGAAGGTAGTTTGAGAGACTAGGAGATTCAGTCTGGGAGGCTGGGAGGCTAGTGGGACTAGGAAGTTTAGTCTGAGAGGCTGAGAGATTGGTCTAGTGAGACTAGGATGAATACATGCTCACATTGATATTACTCACACGCTTAATTGCTGATTTTTGATATACGTGTATCTGAATATTTGCATACACTAATCGTTAATGATTACTATGGGTATACATGCTATGACTATTATGGACCGGCACAGATGCCACACTATTTATAAAACGAGTTATCAGACATTGATGACCCTACGGCCGCTGTCACAAATGAGGAGACTGCATCTAGCCAGAGATATTTACGGCAAACACTAAGAGTGATCCTGACATACCGACCAAGGACGAGGATGACTTTCAACAGTCCGCGCTACCCGATTCTGGTAACACTTTACCCTTGCTGATGGCTTCTCTGACAAGAATCTTTCTGTCGCTCTTGTTTCGGTCTCTGACCACTTCATCACTGGTCATCCCGATGGTGAGCACTCTATGGATCCAATCCTCGATAATGCGCCTCCTGCGGACATTTCTACTGAAGGTTGGCTACTCGACAAACAATATATGACTACGTGGGCATGCTTATCGATGGTCCTCCTTCCGACGCCCCTGACGATAGAAAATTAGACGAGGACACTGTTACTAACGTCACTTCTTAAGACCCCTGTTAATAAGCCATCCTTCGATTTTAGCATGCATTCAGACTCCTTTGCGTCTGTGACGTCTGCAGCCCAACAGACAGCCGGAGTACAGCATTCTACTACTGACACAAGACGACAGCGACATGGCTGCCGCACTATCACCTGCTTGAGGCACCACACCGTTACACGACCCAGGGCCTGCTGCTGAGCTAGCTTCTGCACCTGTTGAGTCAGCTTGACGTTACAATCGCTGGTCCCACACCCTCGCCTGATTGTGACCCTGATAATTTTGGTTTACCAGACATTGCACCCTACTATCTAAACCAGTACCAGCACCTGACAATCTCCTTAGTAGTTGAAACGTTTGTTTCCGTATCCATAACCGTTGATGTTGCTCCTTTTTCAATATGGAGATCGACGCCCATTGCACTGGCATACTTATCGTTTCCTTTCCGGACTTGCCCGTACCCCGGAAGAGTACTTCAGGTCAGCACCCGCATAACAATCCATTTTGCTACAACAGCATTTTCTACGGCCTGACAGGCCGCACCGTTTACTCCTCTCACCCCTACATCGCTGTACGAGCCGATTGGATGGATCCTATAGTACACTATGCAGATTTTTGACCTTTACCATTTCTCGCGTGGTGGAGGCCACATACGAGATGAGTTGCTACTGTAACACCAACTATAGTTTGAGGATATGAGTCGCAGAATTTTGGAGCTTGAGCTGGCACCACAATTGGCAACTCCAGGTGCAAAGCATTACATAACCGAAAACATGATCTAAGTGCCTACATCACAAGACAGCATTTTGTCAGAAAAGTTTATGTGAGACACCACGTCCTCCACCCTGTCTATTGCCAGCATACTTTGATTCGTCACATACATCAAGGTTCCTTTTTGCACTCTCGACCGTTGCTATTACACCGTTCCCAGGATTCTGATACTTATTTCTTTACTATCGAGCGACAGAGCAGATAATTACTTCAACATATATACAAGCTCGAGGAGGGACTCACGCATGTTAACAGTTTACTTTTCTTTCCTCCTCCTCAGTCACCAGTATAGTTAGTTTCTGGATTATGCGGATTGCATTACACTTGAGTAAAGACACAAATGATAACCCAGGATTGCGGAAACTTTCGAGGACCACTTCTGATTTCAAATTTGATGCACTAATATACGTATTGGACAAGGGTAGGGTGACCCTGTGTCCCCTCTGATGTGATACATTTTGTTAGACACAGTGATTGTGGCCGAAGGATAATGAAAGCCCAATCATCTTTAAACATGCGACAACACTTTGTGGCCAATAACCAATGAAAGCTCAGTCGCTAGGTCTTCGCTAAGCACGTCATTGAACTATGTGTGTGTGCTATAATTATAATACTACGTGCTTACTTGCTATGCTCACGTTAAACATAATTACCGAATTACTTGGTCACACTATGATTATACCATTACTTGATTGGTTGATATGGTAACCTGTTATGTGTATGTACTTATGACCACCAAACAACCAAATGCACGCACGAAGCAAATTAGACCTGACCTAACCGACCTTCTTATAGGAAGATGTCGACTCAGGGGAACACCGGTATCAACAACCCTCTACCTACAACAGAGTCAGAACTGCAAGGACACCTATCGCAAGCCATCGCACATCTCGAGGCCTTTCGTTCCGAACACGGCGGAGGTACCTCAGGAAATAAACCACCCAACGGCTGCACTTATGAGCAGTTCTTGAACCACAAACCCCGAGAGTTCGATGGCACTGGGGGTGCCTTAGCCTTCGTACGCTGGGTTGAAAAGACAGATTCTGTTTTACGACTGAGCAAATGTGACCCCGAACATCAAGTCAAGTATATAACGGGACTATTGGTGGATGAGGCTCTGTCATGGTGGAACCATCAAGTCCGGACAATGGGCGAGACCGCTGCTTATGATATGACATGGGACGAACTGAAAGATCGGATGCGTAAGAGATATTGCTCGAGGGCAGAAGTCCAGAAGTTGGAAACAGAACTGTGGAACTTGAGAATGGAAGGACCAAAGATAGCAGAGTATGTGCGGAAATTTAACGATTTATCACAAGTTGCCTTACTCCTGGGGACACCAGAGATTAAAAGAATTGAACAGTTCATAAGGGGATTGGCACCTCAGATTCTAAGCCTGGTAACAACATCTAAAGCTTCAACGATCACCGAGGCTATCGACATAAGCGTGGCACTCACGGAAGAAGCAGTTAGACGAGGAGAATTTTCCACTGCGGAGGAGAAAAATGAGACTGCTATAGAGGCATCTGGAGATAACAAGAGAAAGCTCGCAAATTTTAAGATGGTTACTCGGGTAAGTAACAAGAAGAAGGCCAAGAAGGGAAAAGATTACAAGGGTATCCTACCTAAGTGCGACAATTGTTTACGTTATCATGTCGGGCGATGCAAATATGGAAATTGTGGTAACTGTGGCAAGGTGGGACATGTCAAGGAAACTTGTTGGCAAAATACTGAACATAGTAATGGGGGCCAGGACGGTAGTGAGAATCACGAAGGGGACAGCGACAATGATAATTGTCGAGGCAGAATGAGTGATAAACAGAAACGTGCTCGAGGATGTTTAAACTGTGGAAGCAAAAAGCATTTCAGAAGATATTACCCTAAAAACAATCAGGCGCAAGGATGAAAGCTCCCCACCGGAGCTAGGGAGACACGCCAGGGATCCAAGCATGGACATCGGTACGTCCCATATTACTCAATATTATGCATCTGTATTGCCAAATACTGTTGCAAATTTTACGATTCGCACCTCTAGAGTTCGAGAGTATAATTGGTTTAGGTGGCGAGTAAGTAGATATTCCAGTACCCATTAGAGCTAGCTTAGGGGAAGCTAGTGGAAGCCAACGCAGTAACTGGAATCGGCACGATAGAACCCGAAGAGTGTAAGTTTACGCTAGATCTACTGCCAGTTGAGTTGGGAAGCTTCAACGTGGTAATTGGATGTATTAATTGGCAAGCGTTCGGGCGGAGGTTGATGTCCGCACCTCGATGACGAAGGAAGGAACGATCGTGACTCACGAAGCAGGATACACCACCACCGATCACGAATTTCTTAACGCACGAAAGTCATTATGGGAAGGATGTGTTGATTCCTGGCTCATGTCGAGGACAAGGGAGCCGAAGAACTAGAACTTAACGATACCCCGTGATCGGAGAATACCCTGAAGTCTTCCTCGAAGACTTGCCGGAATCATCTCCTCAACAATTAGTCGAATCTCGCATCGATTTAATTCCAGGCACCGCACCTGTAGTCGATGCATCGTAGCAACTTACATTTTCGGAGATGCAAGGATTGACAGTGTAGTTTCAGTAGTATATAGAGAAGGAAGATAACAGACCAAAATTCCCATCTTTGGGTAACCCCATTTCTGCCCGTCAAAAAGAAGGATAATGATTTTCAAATAAAACATCAACTACCAGGAGCCGAACGAGCTAACACACGAGAGTCGGTGCCTCATAGTAATGGTTAACGAACCTCTTATATAACTAACTATGAGGACCCAACTACTATTACACGACTGGTCCACAATCGAGCGTCGTTAGCAGCGAATTCAAGAAGAAAGTTTACCGGTGAAAATTGTGGGACAATGACTAGTTCTTAGACGTACACACAAACGGTGTTTCCTATACAATGTACAAACCGGATCCACACGGGATACGAAGTCTGGAGGATTTGGAAAACATATATTTAGGACCTTTGTGAACCCAGATCCAAACTCGTTAGGGTTTTATTTAGGAACCACATCTGTCAACTCAATCAACCATCGTTAACCTGGCGCATATGCTAGTTCCGTTGACCAAGCAGAAAGTACTTAAATTTCTTTTACTCCTAGTGAGTAGATGATTGCATCTCTACTCCCCTTAACGGTAGTTGCATCACATAAATTTTCTTCGCTGAGAGCGAACACCCATTGATTCGAGACTTGGTCATTTCTCCATTTTAGCAAATACACATTGCTTCACTACTTGAAAACTTATATGTTATACATGCACCTTTTTGTTACGCATGCGGTTTCATTTCAAACGCTTCATTGAAGTTCAACTATCATGTTGCTAAATCTAATCGCTGATTCGTGATTCAAATGACCTACATTATTGATATTGTTGACCCTTTTTGTTACCAAGTCAACCCGCTTTCCTGAAACTTCTTTTGTTTCAAAGTAACATTCATGGTTCATCTTTGTGGCCATGCCAAGGTTTCCTTTGTTGATACATACGTTTATTGTCGGGTTACGTTGAAACCAAGTTCAATTGCTTGAACTTATCCAGTTCGTAGGTTTAACTTGAAACGCTATATGATGTGTTGGGAGTATCATAGTCAACTATTTTGCAGAGATTCTTTCACTTCGAGTCAGGGTAGATTTGGTTGGTCTACGACTCCACTAAAACGTTTGATTTGTTTCGATACCTTGCAGTGATAATTTCACAAAATTGAAGCTTGCGCTAATTTGATTACTCACTTCGTACACGGATTCCATTCCCTATTTAGTTGTTAACAATCCATTTTGGATCTTCACGATCAAAACGGCCTCAACACAATTGTGTGTTAGGTCAATGGTACATAGATTCATTTCATAAGCACAATGTACCTCCTAACGATTCTTTCATTACAAATTGAATACTGTGCGGCATTATTGCTTCCCATTTTCGAACAGAAATAATGGTTCTTTGATGTTCCGTATTTATTGGATAATGCCATTACGACACCTTGTGATGTCATCATAAACTTGTAGCTTGTGCTAATCATGGTAAATTATTTCACACAAGACCACACATACTTTTGTTTGGTTTATCATTTAAACATTTCTGATGCAACTACGAACCAAGACAATGATACACCAGATTCGCTTGTATTCCATTCGGTATATGTTCACCATTCAAAAATGTCAACACACTAAACCTTGCCAGACATTTATTCAGGAGTTGACAGATCATTTTACTATTACGTTGAGTTGTGGATTTTTTAATTCACATAGCAGGTGCTATGTTTTGTGAAAACTCGTTTGCATATTGCGAACGATCATTGAGGACCTTATTAGCTAAAACTCCTCTTTTGGGGAACCCCCCTGCTAGCTGAATTACGCTAGACTATACGTCAAATTCGGGTTGTTATATATTCTTGGACTCACTTAATGTGAGTAACGTTTGTCTGGTTTGATGATTATTTACTGCAATATTATACGTGTGTGACTTAACCATAAGGAGTTAAGGTAGTACAAATTTCGAGGACGAAATTTCTTTAACGGGGGGAGAATGTGACAACCCGCACCAAACCAGGTATCCGTACGAATTAATTAATATTTAATTAATGCTAAATTACTGTGCTTGCTTACAACTGTGATTAAACTGCTTACTGATTTCTGATACATATATGCTCATGCATCACATTTTATACTGTCACTCTATTATTTTTACACAAACATCAGTGACAACCTTGATGCACAGAAAGCACAGTGAGCACACTATACGGGATACCCATTAAACATGCTGACATAACCAGCATCAGCCAGACACTGCCTCTAAGGCCGGTATGAGCCGGGAATAGATTGCTACACTGGTAGTGAGTGTAGGGAGGTGAGGATTGTAGAACTGCGTCACTAGGTGAAGTTTATAGTGACCGGATGTGCCTAAAACGTACCTTAAGTACAAAATTCTGCACTTTAATACAAAACTCAGCATTTTAAATTACTAATAAAGTGCAAAAACATTGCAGAACGGTCCAGTATATTTTCCTAAGTGTCGGGAATAATTTATGTTACAAAAATATACATAAAGGACCTTTTTCGGCATAATTAAATATTTTTACGGAACAGTATTTAATCGTATAACCGTACACTACCCGAGACACTAAATTTTTGGCAGACACTTTGTTTTATTATTTATGGCTAGTCATGATCCCCGTATGCCATAACACCCGCTAAAAATAAACAAACTAACAACATATCATCCTAATACTTACTTTCTAGTTGGGAAATATTTACAACATACCCCCCCCCCAACGATTTCGGTTCCCAAGTGGACCCCTAAATCACCCCCCATATCTCACAAGATTTACTTTATATTTTTTTTTGGATTGATTACTTGCATGGATGAACAAAATATAAGGAGTAGATTATATGTATGACACCAAGGATCTCCATCATTTCAAAGATCACACTCTCAATTTACTCCTCTCTCTCTCCATTCGGTTTACTACAACCGAATCCACCACCATATCACATTTCCATACTTCACATATTCTCATTTGATTTAATATCAATTACTTATTAGACTTTACTTGTTGAAATTAACATAATATATGAGAATATCTATTAAAGCATGGTGTAGGGATCCTAACTTCACTTCACAAAAGATTTCACTCATTTCACTCAACTCTCTCTCTCATTCGGTCACCCCATAACCGCCACCCTCACCACCGATTTCATACCCACATCTCCCAAGTTTCAAGTTACTTTCAAACCTTAGAAGTAAGCCATGGAGGTTCCCTCTTGAAGGAGCTTGTTTCATGACTTCTCACCATCTTTTCTTGCCAAATTGTCGTCCCTAGCTTGAGGCTAGTAGTAAGTCCCATTTTACTTTGTTCATCTTGTTCGAAATTATGATTTGTAGCATGATGCGTTGTTGTTTAAATCACTAAATAACGAGAATGCTAGAAAATGTGAAACAAAAGTTATAAACATAAAAGCTACATAAAAGTTTACTTATGTCTAAATCATGAAGCGGAATCTTGTTGGTTTGAGGGTTGGTTAAATCATACTCGATGTTTAAAAGCTGTTTTCTTGTTAAACCAGTTAATCGGACACCTTTTTAACACGATTTAGTAACATTTAAGACGTAAATAACATGCTGATGTACTTTTCCAGCCGCCTTCAACAGGCTGTAAACGGACTTTAAAAACTCGAAAAACGGAATTTCAAAAGCCTAAATCGTGTCATTTTGAAAAACGAAGAAAATGGCACTGGAATCGTATTTTTCTGAAGTAGGTTACTATTTTAAAAATCTGTTTTCGTGACAGCAGCTAAGGCTGATTTTAACTGCAGAAAAATGGGTCATCTGTTTTCAGTCAAAACTTGAAACCTAAACTGAACCAGCCCCTGAAACTTTTATCAAAGATGGTCACGGATGTATTTGTGACCGTCGAACTGGAATTTCGATAAACGGACTTACGAGGAATTTTTGACAAATTTTTCCGTAAACTGTGATCAGAATGTAACGAATCTGATCACAGTTCGGTAAACGATTTTCTATAAATTATTGATAATGAACTAGACCCCGATATTTTTACACAATAATTTGTGGGTCGATTAGGACGTTCCGCAAAAATTTGGGAATTTTTGGAATAAGTTAAGTATTTTATTTACTCATCCGAAAACAGTCCAGTTTTCACATATTGACACTGAAACGACAAGGGTAGTGTTTTGCGTATTAAAACGTAAGGGGTTGATTGTTGATGATCATGGGTTGATTTCAAAAAGAAAAACATGTGCGTATTAGCACGGACACTCCCGTTTTTAGGGGAAGTTCTGGCGAATTTTTCTAAAAATACCAAGACTTAGAAAAACTATTTTTCTAACAAATATGTTTAACTTTATTTCTCGGAATTAAACCACGCCATGAGTTTTGACATAAAACTTTAAAGTGTTGGATATGAGACTTGTAAATGTATTTTGTCAATACTTTAAGTCACCAAATACATAATACATGTACGAACACCCCATCCTTGGGAAGGAATCTATTTATACGATAACCAAGAAATATAAACACGAAATAGTTGTCTAACTATTTCCCCAAGAACGTTAAAACTCTAAGCTAAGGCACGGCCGTTCGTCTAATAGATATTAGCACGATTGTAGGTTGTCGTGTTGCGGACCGAGGTTGATTTGCTGTTATCGAGGACGCATTACAGTGAGTTCATGTCCCCCTTTTCTCTTAACTGTTTTCAGTTTTCTAAACTGCGGGGGTGAAATACATGTTACTATGATTACGAGTACTTTTATACATGGTATAGTTAGCGTAAGGAGGGTTACTGCGTACAGATCATGTGAGTGGGTAGGTATTACTTGGGGCCATTAATCCTCATTGTAGGACCGAGGGACATTAGTGATAGATTTATTTGGGTGTAGCGAGCCCCACTCCTGAGCCCGCTTAATGGACCAGGTGGTGACTAAGTGCCCGACGCATAAATCCGCTAGGTTTGAGTCTTCCTGCATCACTTCACACATATCATTGGCTTTGCAACCCAATGGTGATCTCTTTTTCCTTATTGCTACATACCAGGGACATTTTTACATTGGGACGTACTTAAAAGGTTTTACATACTCACTTTCACATGAACTCGCTCAACTTTATGTTGATTTTTCAACTTACATGTATTTCAGGGAACTAAGGATCTGGCACGGTATGCTACGTTTTCACGCTGCGTTAGAGTTACGGGATCATCCACGTTTAGGGATTGTGACTTTTACCTGGACGAGTCGCAAGTCTTAAACAGTGTTTATGTTATATTTGTGGTTGCGTTTTAAGAACAAAGTTTTTATGTTATCAGGTTGTAATTTCCGTTGCAAGTGTCAACGCATTAAGACAATGTTGTGGTATTTTACTTTTCAAACTTAAATCAATGGATGATCTGCATGGTTTTATATTCATATAGCTTTGTTGTGATTAAGCTATGGTATTAAGAAGTCACACCACATAAACCCACGCTTCCGCAAAGCCAGGGTGTGACATATACCACGTTTTGGCTTTATATTGTTCCCATCAACATCAAGAATACGATCAGCAATTTCTTTAAACGACAGTGGTGGCTTTCCACCAATTTTCGTTTGTTCATCCATTAAACCCTAATCTGATCACTGGGCGTTTTGGGCGATCTGGCTTTCTCATCAAACCCTACACGAATCAATCAATCTCTGGTCTCGTTTGATCTTGATTACTACCTAAGGATCCCTTATCGTTCTTTAGGTTCTATTCAATTGATATCGGACTAAGTTTCGTGCGCTAGGGTTTGCTGTTTCATATTGTTTTCTGATCGATACTAGGGTAGCTGCCGTCATTCTGATTGTTGGGGTTCCGGTTGTCTTGTTCCAATCGTTGATTGTTAGGGTTTGTGAACTAGGGTTGTTTCAAAGTTTAATCGGATTAGGGTTTGCGAACTAGGGGTTGTGGCGGCGCTAAGTTCTGGTTTGCGAACTAGGGTTGGCGGCTGTTTACTCTCCCAATTACGGTTTTGGGGCTGATTTCTCATTGTTTCAGATTGTTGGCGAAGTATTTTGGTGGTTGCGGCTATTAGGGTTTTCGGGCGGCTTGTCCATTGAACGAAATTCTGGCTGCTAGGTTTCAGTCTAATGGAAGAACGCATAAAACCTGGTGGGAGGCCACCACTGTCTTTTAAGGAAATAGCGGATCGAATTCTCGATGTTGATGGGAACTATATTCAGCCAAAACGTGGTATCAACATCATTGATGAACTCACCAAGGTCACTGCTCCGGTTCAGTTGGATAAACCGTTCTCGCCAACAACGGGTGTTCATTGAGTGAATTTGTTTACTCCATTGGCTGGTAACTTGACTTCGAATTTATCTGGGGTTGCGGAACCTTTATCTTTTGCTAGCGTTGTGAACACCGCAAAGGAGAAGGTAAATGTTAATTTTAGGATGATGGAATCTAGCGAGTCGATTGATGGAGCTGATGTTGTTATTCCAATGTCTTCGGTCAAGCAAGTCTCTGACAGGTATGCTAACACGTTGTATGGATATTTTCTGGGTAAACGGCTGGCTTTTCCTGTGGTGGATTATTTTGTAAAGAACAACTGGGTTAAATATGGTCTCTCTAGACTAATGATGAATGCGAACGGGTTCTTTTTCTTTAAGTTCAAAACAAAGGAAGGGATGGATAAATTGGTGGAGGATGGACCTTGGATGATTAGAAATGTCCCGATAATCTTGAAGGAGTGGTCGACCTCTGTCAAGTTGGAAAAAGAAGATATAAAGGCTATCCCGGTTTGGGTTAAGATGCATGAAGTGTCGTTAGCAGCTTATACTGAGGATGGTCTTAGCTTACTAGCTTCTAAGATAGGGGTGCCTAAGATGCTAGATTCGTACACTGCTACAATGTGTGCTGAGTCATGGGGTAGAAGCAGTTATGCTAGAGCTCTCATTGAAGTTCAAGCCGGGGCTGAATTAAAGAGGAGTGTTACAGTTGCAATCCCATCTTTAGAGGGTAATGATCACGCAATGGTGGAAGTAAAAATCGAATATGATTGGGAGCCTGTAAGGTGCTCTTCTTGTTGCGTGTTTGGTCATGAGGATCACTCGTGTCCAAAGAGGCCTCAGGTCGTTTCGACTGGGGAGTCTGGAAAAAAGATTGATGATTTTCAGGTTGTGGGTGCAAAGAAGAAGAAATCTACTAACCAAGGTCTTCACATGAAAAATCAGAAGCCTAAGGTAGTGTACAGACCAGTTGTAAACCCTAAACCAATTTCGTCCTTGAAGAAGCCGATGAACAATCAGGTATCAACGTCAAACCCCTTTGATACCCTTAAGGAAGATGATGGTGGTCAGGGAGGTAGTACTGTGGGTCGTATAGAGAAGAAGGAGACACAGTCGAGTGACAGGCAGGATTCGGATGAAGAGGAGGTCGTTGAAGTCTACAATGAAACCAGTGAATTTATGACATCGGGTATTCATCCTTTTTCTTCGAAAGCAGGGGTAAGCACCTCTTCCAGTAAAGTCTCAAATGGATAGGCGTCTATTGGTTCGCTTGAAGGGGTTGCCGGTTTGTGGCAGCTTTATCTTTGATGATGGCGGTTGAGGATTTTGTTTTGTTTTGCATTGTTTGTCTACTAGATCTCTTTCATGATGTATAGTAGGCTAGGTTATGGGGTGTCATAGTTACTTTGGTTTGCTTTGTCATACATATATAGGGCATGTCCTATATATGAACTAGTGTGGAACACATCCTCACTACTTGTACTTATTTGCGGTTGAATTTTAATAGAATCACCGGGGTAACCCTTTACCCAAAAAAAAAACCCTAATCTGATCAATCAGAAAGGGAGTGACGGCTGAACCCAAAAAGAAACTGGCAAACCCTAGCAGCCGTGACAAAACCTGAATAAAGCCGATTCTGCAATGATTAAACAGCCGCAACAAGCGCAGGACCTTGAGAACCCTAATCTGATGTAATACCGATTCGCCGTTCAGATCAGATTAAGAATAAACCCTAGTCACAAAATAGGCAGCCGTCACCCTAAACCAATCAGAAGATAAAGAAAAACCCGAACAGATTAGTAATAGGATGGACGGCGGCAAAGACAAAACAAACCTACTTGTAAAAACCCTAATCTTAACTTCAATTAATTAGGAATCAAGGTATAGTCAAGATGCCTTAGCAGTAAAGGAATCGACAAACCCTAATCACTAATCAAAATCGATCAAGAACAGGTTAGAGACGAATGAAAGTAGGGTTTAGGAGAGAATCGCCAATTTCGCCCAGAGCTCCTTTCACTGCTCAGACTTGATGTTTGAAGAACATGAACATGATGTGCTGCTTATTGTGCTATGCGGATGTTGATTCCCATGATCATCTTTTCTTTGAATGTAAGTTTTCTTCACAGGTTTGGAATAAGGTTAGACACAAGGTTTGTATGAATAATGTTGATTCCAAGTGGAACTCGGTTATGAACTGGCTGTTGGATCGTGCTCGGTCAAAATCAGCAGCGAATTATGTTGGCAGGTTGCTTGTTGCTACGGTTGCTTACTTCATATGGCAGGAACGGAATGCTAGATTGTTCAAAAACCAAACGAGACCTCCGGACACCATTTGTGAGCTAATTGTTAAGACTATTCGGTTCAAGCTTATGGGAGTCAAATTTAAGGATTGTGCGAAGATTAGGAGGATGCTTGGAGCTTGGGATATTGGTGGGGACGGTGCTATAGACGGTGGGGGCTAATTGATGTCTAAGTTTAATGTTTTTGTCTAGATCTTAGTCTAGTGGTGTTTTGTTTCGTTTTTGGTTTTTGGTGTACATTCATGGGGCATGTCTCATGTTTGAATTAGTGGAGACGTTTCTTCATTACTTGTTTTATTTGTTTGTGAATATATAGAATCACCTGGGTAACCCTTTACCAAAAAACATATGGAGTTTCGTCACACATGCAGCCGACGAAACATATGGGGTTTCGTCACCCATGTAGCCGACGAAACATATGGGGTTTCGTCACCCATGTAGGTGACGAAAGATGGGGTGATTCGTGATCGGGGTATTTCGCCGAGGGGGCACTAGGTGTAACAGTGTTCAAGAGTATTGCATGTGTTGTGAATACTTATGATTATCGACTTATGCATGATAATGATTTGTTCTAGAGATATGAAATCTGATTTGCATTGCATTGTGTGATTAAGACATTCCTCTGTTAAGTGTTATGTGGTCACATGGGATGTGTACTCGTGCGTGATTTGGGTAGTTGATATATGTTATACAATGCTCTTGTTGATGAATGCAAACTGTGTTAAGTATGTGACTTGAACGATTACGAAACTGATATTGTTTGGTAACCACGGTAGGGTTTGGGTTGACCAACTGCACGGGTAATTAAAACATACCGAGCAAACCAAGGTGAGTTCATTTCTCTTGAGCATGCGTCCCGGTGGTTGGGACAGTCTTTGGGTATCCCTGAGAGGGATTGGTTTTGGGTAAATCATGGGTATTCCTGCAAGGAATATGTCTTTTGGATGAATCTGGAATGTTGGATAATATACTCATCCTATCACCATTAAAGTCCCTCCGTGTTGTTTGGTTACCTGAAAGGTAACAAGGTATTAGTTGGTAGCGCTACTTAGGTTTGGCACCCTCACCCCGTACCTGAGAGGACGGGTGTGAACTAATGACCTAGTCATGACCAATGCTTTGATAGGAGCATTGGGGAAAGGGCAATGCAAATCAGGATCCGTCTTGTATTCGGGGTATTATCAACATTAAATTCAATGGATTAAAATAAACACTTGGTAACCAACGTTTTCGTAAAACTATGAACTCACCAGCGTTTTCTGACACACTTGTTGCATGCTCGCAGGTCGTTAGGTACTTTGAATGGGAACTTGCTATCTGGATGGCTGGAGTGGTCATGGGTCGCAGTGCTTGATTTTTTTTGGGTAAAGGGTTACCCCGATGAATTTTATAAATAATCAAAGAATAATACATGTGTAACAGTTAGGAAACACAATGCTAGACTTGGCATACCAAGACTAGTACCACCAGCAAAAAGAAGACCAACAGAAAAAAAATAGACACCCAAAGACAACCAAGAAACAAACTCAACCAAGACTAAACATAAAAACCCAACACACTATAAGCTAGCCCGGGCCATCGTCGTCTTCTAGCAAAGGAATCTTCCACTTCTTCAACAACTTCATGTGATTCGTATCCCCACTAGTTTTGAAACCCACCACACGTAATCGGATTGCATTAACAATTCTATCGGTCACCATTGACACACTGCTCTGATTTGGAGAAAAAAGGCGATTGTTCCTTTCCTGCCAGATAAAGTAAGTTGAGGCCGCAACTACCATTTTGCAAACAATGTGATCAATCTTCTTTGTATTAGCATGATGAATCATCCAGTCCATAATGGATTCCCATGAGTCATTCACATAACTCATATCCACCAAATAATTGACATTGTTCCATACCTGAGCCGCAAAAGTACATTGGAAAAAAAGATGGTCCCTTGAGTCATGATCATACTTACATAACGGACAACACATCAGCCTTAGGTTTGTTTCACTTCCCGCTTCCCATGCCCCCAAACGATCCTGGGTTCTTAGCTTATTCTTAATAACCAACCACATGTGAAACGAATGCCGTGGAATGCACTGAGAGAACCAAATAAGATTTGCCCAGTCAACCGTATCATTACGATTCCGGAGATTATTCCATACCTCCTTCAATCCGAATTGCTGAGGAGTACCCTCCAAATCTTTCCATACTAGCTTGTCTTCCATATGTTGGACTAGATTAGGAGTATCAATATTGATTAACACCGGAAAAAGATCTAACCAAGCTTGCGGCCACCGCCATTGGCCGTGATCATCAACAAGCGAATCCACAGAGGACTGGAGAGTAAAACCTGCATTAGCAATAACCCGAGGCGAGATAAACGAGCTTAAAGGGCTATATAGACACCAGTTGTCGCTCCATGCATTAGTTTGAGCTCCACTTCGAATAGACTTCCAAAAAAATGGCCGCACCAGACTACGAATGGACATGATCTTCCGCCATCCCCAGCTTAAACTTCCCCGACATGGAATATCCCATAAGCTTCTTCCTTTCAACTTGTGAGATTGAATCCATTGAACCCATAAAGATCTCCTATTGCTAACGATGCTCCATATGTGTTTTGTTATAAGCGCTTTATTAACATCCGAGATATTTTTATACCCAAGCCACCTTCCTCTTTAGGCAAACAAACCTCCTTCCAAGCCACTTTAGCATGAAGTTTGCCTTGGCGACCTGCATTCCATAAGAAACGCCGCATCCTCTTCTCTAGCTCCTTGGTAATACGAACTGGAATAATGAAGACGGCTGCCCAATAAATATGCATTGTTTTGTTTTGTCTTGCCTACTAGATATCTTTTCATGATGTATAGTGGGCTAGGTTATGGGGTGTCATAGCTTTATTTGTTTTGTTTGTCATACATATATGGGGTATGTCCCGTATATGAACTAGTGTGGAACACATCCTCACTTCTTGTACTTAATTGCAGTTGTTTTATAGAATCACCGGGGTAACCCTTTACCTAAAAAAAACTGGAGACGTCCCGCAAAAGAAAGGGATTTCGTCATCCAGTTATTAATCTTGTTATCCGTACGCTCCACCAAAAGCTTGCAATCATTAGACTTCAACCTCGACGATATTAGGGGAACCCCTAAGTATCGAACATGCAGGCTCCCTTCTTGAAATGGCAAAACTTGAAGGATCTCCTGTCTAATCTGGTGAGGAACATTCCCAAAGAAAACAGTACTCTTTGACAAGCTTGCGACCAGACCGGATATAGCAGTAAAAGTTTGTAATACTTCCTTGATTTTCCGAACAGAAACTATGTCACCATGAACAAAAATGAAGAGGTCATCAGCAAAAGAGACATTAATGATCTTCTGTTTAGCACAATGAGCATGAAATTTGAAAGAGCTAGATTGAGCGGCTCTTTGGAGCATACAAGAGAAGACCTCCATGACGAGAGTAAAAAGATATGGAGACATCGGGCCACCCTGTCGAAGACCACGTTTGCCTCTAAAATAGCCATGAAGATCACCATTAATGTTTAAGGAATAAGAAGCCGTAGATACGTACGTCATTATCCATGCCACCATTTTATGATGAAATCCAAAGTGCGTAAGAACATCCTCCAAAAAAGACCAACTAACAGTATCATAGGCCTTTTGAATATCTATTTTAAACGCACAACGAGACGGGCCTCTGTTAAGATGATAGTTATGCATTAGTTCTTGGGTCAGAAGGATATTGTCTGATATCCTTCTTCCTGGCACAAATGCAGATTGGTTGATACTAACCAGCGACATCAGACTACCATTAATCATGTCCGTTATAATTTTGCTAATACACTTATACAAGACATTGCAACAAGAGATAGGCCTGTAATCCAGAACCGAATCCGGAGTCTCCTTCTTTGGAACTAGAGCCAGGATCGTATGATTTAACTGTTTCAGCAGTTTACCGTTTCGAAAAAAATCCAAGATGGCGTTAGTAACATCGTTACCCACAATATCCCAGGCATGCTTGAAAAACGCTGACGTAAACCCATCGGGACCTGGCGCCTTGTTTTCACCAATACTAAACATCGCCTTCTTGACCTCCTCCCGAGTAACCTGACGAACCATATGATCTCTAGCATTTGAATCAAGAGTATTCATAGGCAGATTATCCCATTCCAACCTGTCTACCCGATCTTCGAAGCCTAAGAAATTAGAATAATGATCAACTAAAGCAGTCATAATACTATCTCCTTCATGTCTAGTGCCATTAATATCCATTATACTATGAATTTTACCTCTCGCATTACGACTTTTCACAGCATTATGGAAGAAAGAAGTATTAGAATCCCCCGCACAAAGCCATTCAACCTTAGACTTCTGTTTGAGGAAACATTCCTCATCATATGCAGCCGTTTGGAACTCTTTGAGACAAAGAAGTGGTTCTTCTACACTTTGCCTTCGGCGTCTATTTATACTTGGGCGGAAATGCAACAAATTTTCCTAGACGAATTTTATACCGCTCAAAAGACTAATGACGCTAGAAAGGGGTTGAGGAGCTTTCAACAACAACATGGTGAAATGTTCCATGAGGCTTTTGAGCATTTCAATATGATGATCAAAAATTGCCCTCATCATGGAATCGAATTGTGGGAGTTAATGAATGCTTTTCACGAGGGGTTGAGTGCCGAAGATGCTCGTGATTTAATGTCGATTACCGGTGGGACATTTGGTACAAACTACGGAAATGATGATTGGGAGTTTTTGGAGAACATGGCAACTACATCAAAAAGAAAAGCTCAATCATCGAGGAGAGCGCGACCGGCCATTGCCCGACCTCAAGTGCACGCAATAGATGATGGTAATGTTCAAACCACTAACCAAATTTATGATGTTTGTGCTTTGTGTAATGAAATATGTCACGCGGCTGAAAATTGCCAAGTAATGGTGGAAGGGCAATATGAAAAGGTTCATGCGGTTCAAGGTCAAGGAGGGGGTGATAGGAATTACAACAACATGAATTCCAACACCTATCACCCAGCTTTGAGGAACCACCCAAATTTCCGCTATGGAAATCCGTCAAACCAAGCTAACCCCAACTTTCAAGGAGCTCAAGGTAACTTTGCACCTCGTCAACAATACAATCAAGGGAATTATCGGGGTGGAAGCAACTATGGTTATCAAGGGCAAATTCAACAAACGGGTCAAAGTGGTCCTTCGGGTCAAACTTCATCAAGTGGGAATGAGGTCATGGAGATGTTGAAAGCGATGCAAATGGAAATGCAACAAAGAAATCAATTAGATGATGTTCGTATGCAAAAAGATGAAATCCGTGACAAAGCTATCCAATCATTGACCACTCAAATGGGTCAACTTGCAAGTGACGTGGCGATATTAAAGAAAGCAAAAGGCCAGCTACCGAGTGATACGGTGCCAAATCCCAAGAACATAAAAAGCATTAACATCAATGTGGTAAGCACAGTTCCAAATACTAAATTTAATGAAACATTGCTAACTTCTTCGTGTCAAGTGAATGCAGGTTTGGAAAAAGATGCCGAAGTCGAGAATGATACAGAGTATGGAGTGCCAATCGTGCCTATCCGTGTGGGAAAATTAAAAATCCCTCACACATTGTTGGACTATGGGGCAAGCATGAGTGTGCTACCAAGCGATCTATACGATATGTACGACTTTGGTCCACTTGAAGGTATAGACACCATGGTGAGCTTGGCGGATGGAAGTTGGAGGCGTCCACGGGGAATGGTTAGGAATGTTAAGATTCAGTTGGGAGAGTTTGAATACCCGGTGGATTTTATAGTTTTGGACTATGCTTCTACCAATATGGCATCACAACAAAGGGTAATTTTAGGTCGACCGTTTCTATACTCAGCAAATGCTCAAATTAATTGTAGAGACGAGATTATTACCATGACCGAAAAGAACCGTAGGTTGTATTTTGATGTTCAAACTAGAGTGATTAGTTATGAGTCCATTGAGAGGAAGGGTGGTGAGCCTATTGATTGTAGGAAAAATGTGTTTCAAAGAATGAGAAAAAAGCACCCACCGGACCGTGAAGGTTTCACATATGGGTGCGAGCAAGAGTGTATTTTTTTTTTTTTTTGGGTAAAGGGTTACCCCGGTAAATATTATAAATCACCAACAAACAAAACAGGACGTGACTTAAACATAGCCACACACTACTAGACTTGGCATACCAAGACTAGGAAAACAAGAGACCTACTCGAAACAAACACAATATTCGACCAAAACAACAGCCAAATAAAAAAAACAGCCCAGGCCTAAAACAAGATGGATGCATTTTGCTCAATGGCACAAGGAAGTGATGGAAGTGGCAGTAACCGATTCTTTGAGCCACCATAAATGAGGGTGGCTCGGTCTGGCTGAAGACTCAAAATTTAGCGCTGCTCGGGAGGCAACCCGGGGTTTTATATTGATCTTGTTGTTTTTATCTTTCTATGTTTCAGGGCCATGGCGACATTCAAGTGTGGGGAAGATGTACGGATATTTGGGTGAAGGTGGTGATAGGAAGTCGGATTATCTACAACATCTGTTGTGGCAAACTTCACCAGGTCGATGTACTCTTTCCTTAGTCTTGTTGTGTTCTTTAGCTTTGAAATAATGGTAGTTAGTTTGTTTGATTTTGTTAAAAAAAAAGAAATTTGGGGTTGGAGTTGATAAGCTTTTAGTTGGTGTTTAAGAGTTTATGCGATCAAAGTCTCTCAAAACCATACATTGGGGTCAATGTATCCCAAGTGTGGGGATGGGAGGAAATTTTGAGGATTTTGAAAAATTTTGAGTCAAGCAAAACATTGTGAGAATTTGAACACCCTAGATTAACCCCAAATTGATGCACCGGCAACCCTTGATATCTTTTTATTCTTGGTGAGAGTTGAAGCCACATTTGTATATAAATAATGCTTATCTTTGATGAGAGTGGCTACGGGTGGGGGTGCATTAGAACTTGTGCTTGAATGCGGTTCGAGGCCTTAGTTGAACATGAATGTAGAAAGGATAAGGGCATTTAGGTAGCCTCGTCATAGTGTGTGTGAGTGTGGGATTTGGGGGGTTGGACCTCATAAGTTATATATATGAGCATGGTTGCGAGAGGGGCGGGGGTTTGGACATTTAGTTGCCCAATTTTGTGCCTAAAAGCCTATCATTTGTTACCCCTAGCTACTTACTTAAAAACTTACCCAAACTTAACCCGGTCTTTTAGTGTTAGTAGTAGTAGTTGTAGTAATATGATGTAGATATGTTTGAAGCTTTATTGTATGGTTGTTTGCTTGTTTAAAAAAAATCAGAAAAATCAGAAAAGAAAGAAAAAAGAGAAAAAGCAATGAAAAATGAAAAGAAAGGATGTTTAGTTGTCTTGTACATAGTAGTTTAGATTGGTAGTTGTTAGTTTGTTTTATTGTGTAATAAAAAGACCGGGTTAAGTTTTCGCTACTTCATATATATTCCATTTCCTACCCATACACCTAGCCACGTTACAACCTTGAAAGTCCCTTTGATTTGCATTCATGTTTGACATGTTTTAGGAGAAGGATCGATTTAGGTACAAGCCTATAGTTGTGCAACCGCCCGTTAGCCTTTATGTGTCTAGCTCATATTGCTAGTGCTTACTTGTAACCGAGAGGAGAGACATAGTGAGGGGTGCATTAGTTGGGTGTTAAAAAGGGGTTAGTAAAAGGATTGCTTGTTTTTGCTTGGTTTACATTGATCACTTGTTGAGAAATTGATTTGATGAGTTGCTTGGGACAAGCAACGGGTAACTGTGGGATGTGACGGGTGGTCCGTAGGACAACCCTTAAATGAGCTAAATACGGGCATATCCCATATTTTAGGCGGTTATTTATTTCGAATGTGATAACTACGAGTTCTTGTGGTTTTACAGGTTAACCGTCTAAATCGGTGAAGTTAGAGTGCGTGTTGATGAAGTGGAACTACCGGGGATGATCAACAATGCGAAAGATACTATTCGGTAGATGTTCGGGTCAAATAGATAGCCAAAAAGTGATCAGCATGTATTGGGCCATCAATATTGAGAGACTTTGGAAAGAGTCTACAACAACATCACGTGGCTTCTTAGGAGACATCACCGAATTAATAAAACATAACAATTTGAAGTGGAGGCACAAAAAGTCAAGATTAGAATATCACTTCATAATCAATCACGTGGATATGAGGGTTTGAAATAAGACATAACACAATCTTGGGCCGTGGACCCTAATCATCATCATACGAAAAATAGGCAGCCAATATACACATTATTTTATCAGCAGCCAATAATTCTATCCAATCGATAATTGATAGCAGCCATTAAATATTGTTTGGAGGACTTTGGCAGCACATGGCATCTTACAACATCATGTGAAACACACAACATTGGGCCGCACATGTGGGCCTGAATGTAGACAGCACATGCACCTCTTGGAATTTGGCGGTTGACTTGTGAAAAACTTTGATCTGTTCTTTTTGGATTGGGCCGCCATATTCTCAAAAATGGAAGTCACGTGAAGGAGGCTATGGGGGTTGTGAAAAAGAGATAATCGATCATGTTATTGGCGGCAGCATTGGTGAGGCACAAAGAAAAGAGGTGGACCTGATTTTGGCCTGGAGCCCATCGTAACTCAGACACATCCTACCGTAACAATATTATTTCCACCGTAACTTACGGTGGAGCCGTAAGTTACGGTGGACATGACGCGAAAATTGTAACTGCCATCATTTATGCGATTTTGGCTATCTTGGCTAGGTGGTGAACAATTGCTAACATTCGGTTTGTGTTTTCGATTTGTATGAACATTGAATTGCTTGTTATGATGATTCACCAAGCTATGTGTGGCTAAAACTTTCGGTGATCGTCTTAGGTGCAGGTTTCTCTTGAACTTTTGTGTGTTTATTTCTGAATTTCTAGAATGATAACTTGTGTTTGCTTGTTTATCATGGTGTATGCATAATTGTTTGTAGCGTGTTAATTGATAGTGCAATTTATGTTGGGCTCTGTATGCCCAAGACACATATTAAATTGATGTGCCTAGTACGTTATGATCCAAGTCGAGTCATACCCAATAACAAGCTAGACAAACACTTACAATATTTATTTATGATATGATCAAATAAATAAATATCAACACTTAGAATATTTAGAAATTGGTTTTCTAAATAATTGCACTTGACAAACTAATAAATTATATGGATAATTTATTTTGAGAGAATATTTTTTATTTTTGTTATTTAATTGGTTAAATAACATAATAAAAATAGCATAAGTCTTATAACATATGATGTTATATTTTATAAAAGTTATAAAATATATATATATGTAAGACTTAAATTTTATAAAAGAAATTGAATTTTTTTTTTTAAAATTAAGCTAGGCCGCCCCCCTCTTCCCAAGATAAAAGTGGCAAATAACAATGCATGCAAGATTGAGGATCTTGATTGGATGGTCTTTCCAAGACCATTGTGGTCCAATTGAAATACATGCATTTATGCATGTTTAGATGTTCATGCATTGGGTGAATTGGGTGGCACATTCTCTCACTACTTTTATTAACATTTTTGTATGACAAAAATAATCAAGAGGGAAGAGATGAACTTGAAGAAGCTCTAAAGAAATGGCTGAAAATTTCGGCCCCAACATGATCATCCAAGAGGGTTTTTCTTTTGGAAAAATCAAGTGTAAGACTCCCTAAAAATCGGGTCATGTATGGTTGATCAAGTAGGCTTTTTCATGTTCATAAATCAAGTGCAAGAACTCTACAACCTCCTCTCATATTTTCGGCCATATGATGGCTTCAAGAGGGTTTCAATAGTGAGTTCATAAGTGTAGAAATCCTAGCTAAACACAAGGAGTTTGTTGGAAGGCTTGGGGTATACAAGCTTGAGGTCTTCTACATTTGAAGGCAACCGTTCAAGAAGCATCATCATCTTCATATCCTTTACTCCTTGGAAGGTAGTATTCTAAACACTCTATGGTTGTGTATGATAGTATGCATCTTCATATATGGATCCGGGTTTTGGGATTTTGCATATAAATGGTTTTATATCTTATAAAATTAACATGTTTTAAACATTATTTCCGCTGCGTTTTTATTTCATATGGATGAAATTGCTTTGATAAACATGTTAAAATTCCTTCAATGGCATCTAGAGCCGCTTATATGAGTGCATGCTTCAATAGACTTAAAATTTTCGGGTTTCGGGTTTGGTGAAAACCCTATGGCCGAAATTTTAAGTATGGTTATCCCTTTGTTTTTCAAGATTATATTCTTACATGCATAAATGAATCTTGAAAAATTATTTCATATGGATGATTTGTTTGTTTGGACAAAACTTACCTTTTCGGTTTTTTGGACATAGCCGAAAATGGTTATTAAAAGGGAACCATTTTTTTTATGCTTCTTGAAATTAATATACATATATATATATGTGGATATATATTTCGGTGTTCATAACCTAGCCATGACCTTGTATGAATATGTTTGTGTTTGTGATTTATATTTAATTATTTCAAGGTTGTAATAATTATTAATTTGTCTTCCATTTGTAAAGATATGTAATTTATTTATTTTTCATTTGGCATGTAAAATAAATAGACTAGGTGCATTTTATTTTACTAGAAAAAATGTATTAGGATATATTTTGTAAAAGAAGATGCTCACAAAAATGCGGTTTTGATTTTTGCCAATTTCGGGCATAAAGGACTTCATAGTTCTTAACGGGATTTTAGCCCGAAAACCAAAACACATTTTCGGAGCCCAAAGGAGTTTGGAGCTGAATTAAAGTACATTTTGGAAGCTCAAAGAAAGTGAAGAAATCACAACACAAAAGGGAGACTTGAAGCATTTGGATGCGTGATCAAGTGGGAGTTCAACGACACATCGCTTGTGTCATTTTTCACCCTTTAGGAAGGACCTTTTGGCACACTTGTTTCGGCTAACAAGTGTTGTCAAAATAGTTGGCTATGGTTATGCACCTAATGATATGTGTGTTGTGCTTGTGTGGTTGCTTATTTATATTGTTTTGATGATATTTGGATATGCATGCTTAACAAACTAATAATCAACAACAAGCGTAAAATTGGTTCTTTACAAGATCATTAAAATTGGTTAATAAAAGGTTATTAAAAATTAATGATTTTATAATAAAATGGGTTTTATTGAAAAGAACCTTGAAATTTTGTTTTCACAAAAGTACCAAGGATTTGAATGCATGCAAATGTATGGTACATATAGTTTTCTAAACTAGAATTTTTGAAAACTCAAAAATCCCTTTTAATAAAACAAGTCAAACACCATCCTTTTATACAACACTCGAAACACTTGGGAACTCTTTTGTGGGATAAAGGTCACCTAACCACATTTGAAGGAACTTGTATATTCGAGGTGGGTTTACCATGTTTGTGGGATAAAGGTCACCTAACCACTTATGTGAATAAACTCACACGTGTGTGTAAGTTGGACGACTTGATTTGGAAACCATGAACTTAGGGTCACCGAAGCATGGGGAACAAAAGGTGTTGATGGGATTAAACATGCCAACTAAACATAAAAATTTTAACCGATCCCATATGACTAGAAGTTGCAAAGAGTTGCAATTGTCAAACGTTGACTACCTTGTTAATTTAAATAGAGGGATAAAGGTCACCTAACCAATATTTAAATGTAACGTTGGATTCTAGATTTTGATTATTAATTGTCTATGAGACACAAAGGGTATTAATGATTAAAATATAATAATATCGAAAATACTAAAATTGAACCTTGTTAAATTTTGTAGATGGCCGCTAACAATATTACCCAAACCGTCCGTAAACTATCACTAGAAAAACGATCCTAATCCCGATGAACATCTTATGGAAGATAAGGATGCCTATATCGATTGGATTAAGTATATCGAGAATACTATGCAAGCCTCTTGCCTCATGTTAGGAATTATGATTTCCGAGATACAAAAGGTTTTTGAACATCATGAGCATACGACATGATTACCCAATTATAGGAAATGTTCCTAAGGGTAGAACACTTCGAAACAGTTCAAGCACTTCATGCATGTCGAATGGAGGAAACCTAATCGGACTCATCTTATGTCTTTAAGATGAAAAGCCATATTGATCACCTCGAAAGGCTCAATATGGATAAAAGGATTTTATCCATTCTAACGATCAATAAGGGTGGCAACAAGAAAGGGCATCACCCCGACACCAAAGAAAATGTTGCAAATGGAAATGGGTAATTCAAAGGGAAATGATTAGAAAGACTAAAGCAGAACCACCGAAACCAATAGAAAAGAAGGCAAAGGTTGCCACGAACGATCCATGCTTTAAGTGTGGTGAGATAGGGCATTTAAATAGGAATTGTCCAATCTATCTCAAAGAGTTGAAAAACAAGAGGGATGCAAGGCAAACCTCAGGTACAATCTTAATAATACATATTGACCTTAATGTTATCTCTTCTAACACATGGGTATTAGATACCGGATGTGGAACTCATGTTTGCAATTCGTTGCAAAAGGTTCAAAAGAAATAAACATTACACGAAAGGAGACTATTTTTGAAACTTCCAAATAGTTTGGAAATTGTTTTAAAATGTTTTAAATGCTCCTAGTTTGACTAGGAACATTATTTAAGTTTCCCTTTTGAGACAATATGTTTTGATTTAAAGTTTGTAAACAATGACATTTATATTTCGATGAATGATATGTTTTACTTTAAAATTATGCCTTCAAATGGTAGTTATGAATTGGTTCATAATAATACATCATTTGATAGTTCAATGTACCAAGCAATCACCAACAAACTCAAAATGGATTTGAGTGAGACTTATCTTTGGCATTATCGCCTTGGTCATATAAACAGATGTGGCATGTAAACACTTCGAAAGAATGATCTTTTGGAAACAAATGAAATTGGTTCATTTGATACATGTGAATCTTGTTTACAAGGTAAAATGACTAAGAAACCCTTTAGTGGGAAAGGGCAATAGATTTCTTAGGTATCATACATTCAAATGTATGTGATCCTTTTAAGCCAATGACTAGGAATGGTGAAAGATACTTCATTACTTTAACCGACAACTATAGTAGTTATGGTTATGTGTACTTGACACAAAGAAGAAGTTTTGAAACGTTCAGAATCTTCAAAAGTGAAGTACAAAATCAACTCTTTTAAAGTTCTTCGTTTTTGATAGAGGAGGAATCAAACTCTATTAGATATGGTTCGATCTATGATGGCTAGGAGCGCATTATCTCTATCACTTTGGGGTTACGCTTTGCTCTCCGTGGCCCATATGGCCCCAGCCAAGAAAGTGGATACGATACCTTTTGAAATATGGCATGGAAGGGTTCCATCATTATCATATTTAAAGGTAAGGGGTCGTAAAGCTTATGTTAAGCTATACACCTCAAATAAATTGAAAGTCCGATCCACTAAGTGTATCTTCGTAGGATATTCTAAAGATGGTATAGGATATTAATTCAAAGATCCAACAGAGCAAAAGGTATTTGTTGCTCGAAAGGCTAAGTTCTTGGAAGCTAAGTTCCTTATGGAAGGAGCTAGTAGAACAGTGGAACTAGATGAGGATCAAGAACCACATGCCAATACACGGTTGGTTGATACTAGCGCTCAACAAGAGGTTGTTGAAAACGATCAAGTGGTTGATCATCACACACAAAACGTTTGCAGATCTGGTAGAATAAGTAGTCCACCTGAAGGATATGGATTTTTCATGGATGGATGCTACGTGATAGATTCGGGTGAACCTACCACATACCATGATGCAATGTCAAAATTCGATTGTGACAAAAGGCTTGAAGCCATGAACGTGGAGATGCAATCCATGTATAACAACCAAGTATGGGAATTGGTTGTGAAATCTCTTAACTCCAAAGTGGTTGGAAGTAAGTGGGTTTTCATGAAGAAAACAAATATACATGGAAACTTGGATACTTGTACAACGAAACTCTTAGCAAAAGGTTTCACTCAAACTCAAAGGGTTGATTATGATGAGACCTTCTCGCCTATGGCGATGCTAAAGTCAATTAGGATATTATTTGCCATACCTGCATAATATGATTATGAGATTTGTAAAATGGATGTCAAAACGGCTTTCCTTAATAGATATCTTGAGGAAGATGTCTATATAGTTAAGCCTGAAAGTTTTGTCGATCCAAAACATCCTAACAAAGTATGCAAGTTAAAGATATCAATCTATGGATTGAAACAAGCATCTAGAAGTTGGAATTGTCACACCCCGACCACGTAGAACATACAAAACGTGGCGGAAACATCGGGGAGTGTTGTAACAGAATTAATGTTTCACAACCATGGAAATTAAAGTTTCGTTTTATTGATTAAAAGTGTTACAATGTCTTAACAAACAAAGAAATACAACATAATTAACTAGTCTTGCATCTTTTATTGTCACTAAAGCCCAAGTCTGCCTATGTGTATCTTGATCATCTTATGTAACAGCTCCTGAAAAACACATGTGAAAATAGGTACGTCAGCATAAAAATGCCTGTGAGATACATAGGTTTTGTGAAAATAGGTTTCATGACTTATGTTTGAGAAAATGTTTAGTCATGAACCTTGTAATTTGCTTTGTCTTTGTAAATCATTTGAAAAACAATAAGTTCAGATGATATGTATAAATAAGAAAATAATGCATGGTTAAATGAGTAACCATGTAAAATGAGTTTGTAAAAGTTAAGTTGTTTGTAAAACAATGTATTGTGAAAGGTATGTTATTTGTATAAAATGTTATATGTATCAAACTGAAATGATTCAAATAACGCTACGATATATGTAATACCATACAAACACTTATATATAGGAAGTACCAGCGGCGTATCCACCATGCTTGTATCATATTACACACGCATCGTTACTTAATCACTTACTCAAACCACCAATGTAATAAGTCTATGTTTAAACCAATAGTCAAAAGTCCTTGTATAAACCATGTCAAATGTTTATAGTCCAAAAGTAGTCAAGTAATGTATAACCAAAATGATATGTATGGTAAGTAAAATTTAGACTACTTAAACCATAAGTAAAAATGTACAAAACAAAGTATTGAAGTAAAACTTGGTTTAAATCAAAGTTATGTTTTGTAAGATATATGCATGCTATACTGAATATGAACATTTATGCGGTATTGTGAAAATTCATACATCCAAGCCTTGAGACAGACGGATAACTATGTAAAAGTGAGTTATCAAGAGAATATGTATTCGGATTCGGTCATTCCTTTCATCCCCTTTCCCTGGGATGTCCGGAACGGGATTTGTCAAGTCCTATGGTACCACTACCTACTAACGAACGGCATGATCGGTGTTAATGAATGTCTAGTATAGTTTAAACAAACCAAATGTCATACCAAAATGTAAGCATGTTTTATGAAGATAATGTACCTAGTATGCTAGAGTAAACATACAGGGTAGAGCTGTAAAACAATGTGTCCATATGTTACTGGAACATATGCAACAGAGATGCAGTATAAAACAATGTACTAAGTATGCAAAGTCATCATACAAAGTAGAAAAGTCATGTAAAACAATGTACTAAGTATGCAAAGTCATCATACAAAGCATAGAACACCATGAAATCATGTACTATAAATGTACTAATGAACATAGCAAGTATATGATGTGAAAACAGGAAAGCACGAAAGTAACAAGTAGGCACATGTGTTTCACCCCAAAACAGTTTGGAAAACAGTAAAAGAGGGGTCTATGTACTCACTTGAGATTGCTCAGAAGTCCTTGAGTAACAACCAAACAATGCTAGAGATCGCGGATATCAAACGACACCTAATATAGGTAACTATGTTAATTAACCGGACCTAGATCGGAAGATCGGGTAGCATTAGGGTTTGTAAACCAAACGAGTGTAGAGACTCGTGTCATTTGGTTTAACAAAGCCTACATACTAAATGAAACTTAACCTAAGTGCTTACGACCCATTACGACCTGTTTAGGTAGCTTATGCTACTTTAACGCGTCGTTCGCGTGAAACGCGTTCAGATCGCCTAACTAGTCCTATGACAAGTGTTATATGCCTAAACATGTTACATAATCAGTTATGTGACAAAAGTTTAGGTTACATATGCTTAATTACCAATTATACATGAAAAGGGTATTCTGGTAATTTACCTAAGGCATATAAACTACCTATCATACAACTACTCAAACGATGTGACCATAGGGTATAACCTCGGAAGGTTATTCCCTACCTACTATGGTCACCTAATGTATTTGGTCGGATCCTAATGATCGACCAAATGGGTCGAGTTCGAAGGTATAGGCGATTTATTAGATCGCCTACCCTACGACCCTAGACAACGTGGTAATCAGTGGGCATAGTCCCAAGGGACTATGACCAACGTGATTACAATCACGTTGCGAAGTTCAAACGAACTTCGCAATGACCATAAGCTGGTCAACGCTGAAAGTCAAACAAAGTTTGACTTTCTGACTCTAAAAGCAATAAAATAAAGAAAAGAACGAAAGAATACTTACGAAGGGTCCCCGAATGCTAATCCCGATTCAAGAATCTCAGGTATGAAACAATGGTTTCAACTTAGAGGTTCTCAAATCAGAATTCTTGTAATTTTGAAGCATGGGGGTGGGGTATTTATAGTAAAAGGTCCACCGTTAAGATCGTTTAATGGAAAACGTGCCTTAATCGTAACCGTACAAGTGTTGGAACCTTATGGTGACTAGAAAATGGTTCTTATCAGCTGACTAGACAAATGAGAATGTGTGGTGGTGAATCAAACAGCTGCAATCTGCTGTTAGAAACATTTAACCTGGTCAGAAGGTCTGACGCGGGCCGCCTGAGGATGTTAAGATCCTGAGGCGGGCCGCCTAGGAGTCACAGATCAGAACAAAGTTTCAGAAATGTCAGTTTCAGTCCCTGCACGTGTTTAAGCCTATTTCCGGCACTTCTAAGGCCCGTAAAGCCAACTTTAAGGCCCTAAAATGATGCCTAAACATTGTGGACATGAAACATGCTCAAAAATATGCCGGATGTTGGTTCGTTTGGTCGTACGAACGCGATGTTCGCTTAATTACGACGAAATGCGCATAAGCGCGAAAAACGATCCAAATGACGCAACGAATGGATTTTTGGCAAGCCAAACACTAAAGCATAATATATTCATGCTTACATAAATTTTTGGATGTCCGGATGTATTCAGAACGTAAGTTATGCGCGAAAATGCAAACTTGTGCACTTTTTGACACTTTTAGTCCCTGAATGACACAAAAGTTTATTTTTGCATACCGAACACCTCAAAGCCTATTTCTAAGCTATGTGAAGGATATTTATGGTATGTTTAATTTATGGTCATGCTCCGGAATGTCTGTTACAATTCAAATTGGCATACTTTTGCAGTTTGTCAAGTTTAGTCCCTGTACGCGAATTAGCTTGTTTTCGGCATACCAAACCTTCCAAAACTTATTTCTAAGTTATGTAAAGGTTATTTAAGGTATGTTAAGCCTATGTCACTATTCCAGAGTGTTTGTTGCATTAAACTGGTTATATTTACGCATCGGTGCGCGTATAACCTTCCAGAAAGCGATTTAGAGTTTGAAATTTAACAAGAATTGATATGTGCAAATGATACACATATTTTTACAAATTCCAAGTATGAAATATGATATTTCATTGGTTCGGTATTTGTTTGATGGCCGTGGAGGCACAGGTGTTACAGTCTCCCCTACTTTAGGAAATTTCGTCCCGAAATTTATTTAGAGGAAACTTGTGAGAGTTTGAAAACATGAAGTTGAAAAGATCGAACAATATTGATTAGGGTTCTGAACTTCTAGTAACCTTTAATAACATCATGATTGCAATGTAAGAGGGATACTTATATACAAGTATATGAAGCGTCATTGGTGCGTCCACCGTACCTGTATTACATCGTTCTCATTTCGTTATTGTTGTCACTATCGGCTCTTACACATAATAAATCTTACTGGGTTTCTGTGCACTAAATTTCATAATTATGTACGTGTCCATAATCAGACAATTCCTTGCACAGTTCAAACAGTCTATTTTATAGTGTGTAGGGGAAAACCAAATGAACAAACCGGTGATGAGCGTGACTAGACCACCATAGGGTCCTTTTGACTAAATCAATAAATGATCTAAATAGACTTATCAAGGAGTCTGTCCAGCTACATCACTAGATGTCGTCCTTTAACCAAATTGTGAATCAATCTTTTAGACTAGACCACTAAAAGGATCTCTTATGAAACATGGAGCGGTACTTATAAAATCCAAGGGTCTTAACTATTACATAGAAGCCCATTAAGGATTGAAGGTAGTACCTTTTGAATATCCGGCTACGAATCCCTCATATGAAGATATGAAAGATTCTGCGAGGATTTGGATAACGAATATCCAGAGTATTAAAAACACAAAAACGCTTAAAAGAAAACATAAGATGAATAAACACATAGTCACATAACCACAAAATTGTTTAACTAGAAGTTTGTTCTGCTAACAGAGTACATGTATTTAAAGCACACTAGGAATCCATCTCGTGGATTTCATTTGGCACTTTAAACATTATCAAGAATCTAACTATAAAGATAGAAAGATTCAAAAAGAAAATTCGATTTCGATTACTAGAACCCGAAATGTTCGAATTAAGGTACATAAAGAATCCAATTAAGGACTCTGATTTGAATGATGATCATCCACAAGGGTCTAAATATGAAGATAAAAAGATCCCATATGGATTTTAGAAGTTGAAGATGTTTTGAAACCTTGCACTGGATGTGCTTAGGTCAAAACATGATGTAAAATGCTTATGAAGTTGAGATGCTTGATATGTCAAGGCGACATATGAAGCAGAGTTTTGAAGGTTAAGTCAATGTATGAGGAAAATATTTTTGAAAACTATGCATGTCACACCCTGGCTTTTGCGGAAGCGTGGGTTTATTTGGTGTGACTTCTTAATACCATAGCAACAATCACAACAATGCTATATGATAAAATACAAGATGTTCATCCATTAAAATAGTTTAGAAAATGTGAAACATATTGTCTTTAAAAACATCAACCACTGAATACGTTACAAACCATGACTTGTTTAAAATGAGTTCATAAGACTCGACAAAAGACTACCAATAACACGAGGATTTGAGACATGCAACCCGTCCAGGAAGGAGTTACACTTCCCAAACCTACGACTCTGGATGACGTCCTTATTTAGTACGCAGCTAACATGCACCACTTGCCAGATCCTATTCATTTCCTGAAATACATGTAATTTGAAAAGTCAACAAAAAGTTGAGCGAGTTCATGTATAAGTGAGTCTGTATAAACCATTGAAATGCGTCTGTATGAAAACCCTGGTATGTAGCAATTAAGGAAAAATAAAAGAGATCACCAATGGGTTGCAAAACCACTGGTATGTGTGAAACGGTGCAGGAAGTACTCAACCCTAGCAAATTTGTACCGGGCTTCCGGCTGTAAGACACAGTCACCACTATGGGTCGCCCCGACCTCATGGGTGTGGGCTCGCTACACCCAAATAGATCTATCACTCATGTCCCTCGGTCCTACGACGAGGATTAATGGCCTTAAGTGTTGTACCCACCTTTCACATGATCTAAGCGTCTAAACCCTCCTTAAGCTAACCATACCATTTATAAAAGCGTCTGTAATAGTTGTAACATACTTGGTACTCGTTCTCACCAAGAGTGCTTCTTGTATTTTTGTATTCTCAAAACGCATCATACTTGGTACTCGTTCTCACCAAGAGTGCTTCTTGTTTTTGTATCCATAATACCATTTGTAAACATTGTAATATTTGTAACATGTATTTCACCCCGAAGTATAAAACTGAAAACAGTTAAGAGAAAAGGGGAAACATGAACTCACCTTGATTGTGGGTAAGTCCAAATGCGTATGAAATTGTATGAGTTTTGGAAACAAAATTCCACGTCACTCTAATTGTTTGAACATGCAACAATATAGAATGTGTATCAACAATAATGTTTAATCGAATGAGCGGAAATCCTAAATCTCTAGAATTCGGTAGGATTTTGTCTAAAAGAAATATTGTGATAATTATATAACTAATTATCAAAAATAATTAATTTAAATCAGGATAATTAAAATAACATTTTTAATTATTAAACTTAAATAATACTGACTTAAAATAATTATTATGGCCTTGGAATTATTTTAAATAAATAAAATGATAAGATAACAATAAATAATTTTGTATAAGTTTAATTATCTAAATAATTAATCATAATAAAAATTCAGATTCTAAATTTATTTAAACTCAGAATAATACGTCTTTTGTCATAAGAATAATTTTGGACAAAAATTATTATATAGTTAACTTTGAGGAAACATTGTACAAGTATAATTGAACTAATTGGACAAATAAAAACTAACCGGTATTGATTGGAACGAAGAACCAAATAAATTCCGGTGACTTTGAACTTCGGCGAATGTTTCCGATTTGGGTTTCTTCGAAAAACAAAGTTTTAGTGGGTTGTGAAAGGTGCAGGAGGTTTGTGGGAGTCTGAGGGGTTTATATAACCGATCAATTACATTTAATAATTCTATGCGGATGGATGTTTGAACATATTTAATTCATAACTTTTGGATTGGTGTGTGTGAATTCATTTATTGTGTGCTACCTCATGATATAAAATTGGAGCACTAAAGTCCACAAAAGAGGGAGACAGTCGAAAATAATTGAACTTGATAAAGCCTCTTTTCTTGGCTTCAATGAAATAGACAGACGAAATAATTTTCAAAAAAAACTTTGGCTTTTAAAAGTTAAATTATTTTCTTGGCTTCAAGTATATAAGTGGGATCATATTCATTTTCAAAGAGAGTGTCTTGAAATGACACAAAATCAACAAAAATCGGCGGATTAATTTTACTTTATTTTTTTTTTAAAAATCCATTTTTTACGGCAAAAAAGGTGATAAAATATGTTGAATTTATGCGAAAACGAGTTGGCAATGGGTTGTGGGTCCGTGGGAAACGATCTTAGGTCAAAAGAATGGTTTAAAGTCGTATTTGGTGAGTTTTTGTTTGAAATCCACGTTTAATTGTTTATATATATACATATATATATATATATATATATATATATATATATATATATATATATATTATGATCTAATAGTCAACACAAGTGAGCTGTAGAAGAATAAAAAACCTTTGGGGAAACATTTCGGCGGATTAATCAAATAATATGTGGGGTTTGATTAAATAATATATGAAGTTTCTGTTCAAAAAAAAGAATATGTGGATTAAAATAATTCAAATATTATTAAATCCAATTAGTATATATAAGGAATTAAAATCCATATCTTAACAGCTCTGTACAGAGGATAAACTGGTTAAGACACTTCGGTTTCAAACGTAAGATTGTGAGTTCGAGTTTGAGGAAATGACTAAATGAACCTTAGACTTTTATAATTAAAATAAATTATATTTATTTCTTTTATAAATAGGTTTGAAAAAAAAAATGACCACAAGGACCCTAAACTTGTAGTTTGAAATAATTACACTTTTAACCCTTGTACTTATATAGTTTCAAAGGATGTCAAATAGGTCCCTCAACATATTGTTTGTCTATGTGTTGGCATTGTCAGCATGTTTCTGAGTTATCCATTCACTGTGCTAACTGTGTTTTGTGCATCAAGTTTATCACTAAAGCTTGTGTGTAATAAATGGAGTGACAGTATGAAATATGATGCATATGTATGTATGATATAGAAATCATAAAGCAGTTTAATTCAACAGTCGTAGTCAAGCACAGTCATTAAGCACATAATTTAATATTAAATAATTGTATGGATACCTATAATTGTGAGGGTTGTCACATTCTCCCCCTGTTATAGAAATTTCGTCCCGAAATTTTAGTTCTGCTACTTGATGCAGGGGTCTTGGGGAATAAATGTGGGTACCTTTCCTTCATACGGTCCTCACTCTCCCACGTGAATTCCGGGCCGTGTCGTGCATTCCATCGAACTTTAACGAGTTTGACACTACTCCTGCGTGTCTTGTTAATCTTCCAATCAGTAACCTCAACAGGTTCTTCAGTAAAGTGGAGTGTGTCGTCAATATGAACTTCGTCGGCAGGAATGATCACTGTTTCCTGAGTTGGACTCTTTTTCAGATTAGATACATGAAATGTATCATGAACGCCATTTAATCCCACAGGTAATTCCAACTTGTAAGCTACAAGGCCAATCCTTTTCAGGACTCTAAATGGCCCGATGTATCTGGGGTTCAACTTACCACGCTTCCCAAAGCGTGCTACACCCTTCCAGGGTGAAACCTTTAACAAAACCATATCCCCAACTTGGAATTCCGAATGTTTCCGGTTTGGATCTGCATAGGCTTTCTGTCTTTCGCGAGCCGCTTCGATACGTTTTCGAATCTGCGCAATCTTGTCTGTCGTCTCTTGGACGATTTCAGGACCAACCAACTGCCTATCACCTGCGTCAGCCCAGCATAGGGGTGATCGACACTTGCGTCCGTAAAGAGCTTCAAATGGCGCGGCTCCAATACTTGTGTGGTAGCTGTTGTTGTACGAAAACTCGACCAATGGTAAATGATTATCCCAGCTGCCACCTAGGTCCATTACACATGCTCTCAGCATATCTTCCAATGTCTGAATAGTTCTCTCACTTTGGCCATCAGTTTGTGGGTGAAACGCGGTACTCAGATTTAACTGCGAACCAAATGCTTCTTGGAAAGATTGCCAAATCCTTGACACGAATCTTCCATCCCTATCAGAGATGATCGAGAGAGGCACTCCATGACGTGCAACGATTTCTCTCATGTAAATTTCCGCAAGTTTACTCGTATTGTCTTTTTCCTTGATTGGCAGAAAGTGTGCAGATTTTGTCAGACGGTCTACGATCACCCAAATCGTATCGTGACCTCTGGGCGTCCTTGGCAACTTTGTTATAAAATCCATGGAGATCTGTTCCCACTTCCACTGTGGTATTTCAGGTTGTTGCAAGAGACCTGAAGGTTTCTGGTATTCAGCTTTCACCTTGGCGCACGTTAAACACTTGCTAACATAAACAGCAACGTCGCCTTTCATTCTAGGCCACCAATAGTAATCTTTAAGGTCCTGGTACATTTTATCCGCTCCTGGATGGATAGAGTACCGTGATTTGTGAGCTTCGTCAAAGATAACCTTCCTTAAACCACCAAACAAAGGAACCCAAATTCGTCTCATGAAGCACAAAGTTCCTTCCTCGTTTGGTACCAATTGCTTCTCCATCCCACGGAGGTATTCATTCTCGATATTCCTTTCTTTGAGAGCTTCTCTCTGCGCGGCACGAATGCGCAAGGAGAGGTCCGTCCGGATGATCATTTCTAAAGCCCTAACCCTTATGGGCTTGATCCTTTCCTTCCGACTTAGGGCATCGGCGACCACATTCGCCTTCCCTGGATGATACTTGATCTCACAATCGTAGTCATTCAACAGTTCAACCCAGCGTCTTTGCCTCATGTTAAGCTCCTTCTGATTGAATATGTGCTGCAGACTCTTATGATCAGTGAAGATTGTACATCGCGTACCATATAAATAATGTCGCCAGATCTTTAATGCGAACACCACCGCGCCCAATTCCAAATCATGGGTGGTGTAATTTTTCTCGTGTATCTTCAGTTGGCGTGAAGCATAGGCTATAACTTTCTGGCGTTGCATCAACACGCAACCCAAACCTTGACGCGAGGCGTCACAGTATACCACGAAGTCTTTCGTGCCTTCGGGTAGAGATAGAATCGGTGCGTCGCAAAGCTTGTTCTTCAGCAACTGAAACGCTTCTTCTTGCTTGTCACCCCAATCAAACTTCTTGTCATTTTGTGTGAGAGCGGTCAGGGGTTGAGCTATTTTTGAGAAATCCTCAATAAACCTTCGATAATAACCAGCCAAACCTAAGAACTGTCGAATCTCAGTTGGCGTCTTTGGAGTCTCCCAATCCTTGATTGCCTCGATCTTTGTCGGATCAACATGAATTCCGTTTCCATTTACCACGTGACCAAGAAACTGGACTTCGCGTAGCCAAAACTCACACTTTGAGAACTTAGCGTATAACTTCTCCTTCTTAAGTAGCTCTAAAATAGCTCTTAAGTGCTGTTCGTGCTCGTCCTTTGTCTTCGAGTAGATTAGAATGTCATCAATAAATACGATCACAAACTTATCCAGGTATGGCTTGCAGACTCGGTTCATCAGGTCCATGAAAACTGCCGGTGCGTTTGTCAATCCAAACGGCATAACCAAGAACTCGTAATGTCCATAACGAGTCCTAAAGGCCGTCTTCGGAATACTTTCTTCTTGTATCCTTAACTGGTGATAACCTGATCGTAGATCGATCTTTGAGTAAAAACTTGAACCTTGTAATTGATCGAACAGGTCATTGATCCTTGGTAAAGGATATCTGTTCTTGATTGTCAACTTATTCAGTTCCCGGTAGTCTATACACATGCGAAAACTACCATCCTTCTTCTTTACAAACAAAATTGGAGCTCCCCAAGGCGAGAAACTTGGTCTGATGAATCCCTTGTCTAACAACTCCTGGAGCTGCGTTGACAGATCCTGCATCTCTGAAGGTGCAAGTCGATAAGGTGCCTTAGCTACATGCGCGGCGCCTGGAACTAAGTCAATATGAAACTCGACTTGTCTTTGTGGTGGCAATCCTGGCAAGTCTTCTGGAAAGACTTCAGGATATTCTCTTACGACTGGAATATCTTCAATCCTTAGCTCGGCAGCTTCTTTATCCACGACGTGTGCCAAAAAGGCAACACATCCCTTCCGTAAACACTTTCTAGCTTTCAGACAGCTAATGATTCTCAACTGCGTATCACGCTTCTCTCCGTGTACTACGATCGTCTCTTCGTCTGTCATTGGAATGCGAATGGTCTTTTCGTGGCAAACAATCTCGGCCTTGTTGCTCGATAACCAATCCATTCCCACTACCACGTCGAAGCTTCCCAGCTCGACCGGCAGTAGGTCTAGCGTAAATTTGTGTTCTCCTAGTTCTATCATGCATCCCCTGATGACTTCACCCGTTTCAACTAGTTTCCCATTCGCCAATTCGATCGAGTATGGGATGTCTAACTTACTAGCAGTTATCCCAAGCATATTCTTAAATTCTAACGATATAAAGCTATAGTCGGCACCAGTATCAAACAGAACAGATGCATAGCGTTGATTTATAGGGAACGTACCAGTGACAACATTCGGGTCCTGGCGTGCTTCCCTAGCTCCAATGTTGAATACCCTTCCCCGAGCTTGGTTGAGCTTTGGGCATTCCCTTTTAAAGTGTCCGACTTCTCCGCAGTTGAAACATCCCGGTCCTAGCACGTTACCATTACCGCCTTGAGCATTGTTTGCTCCCCGATTCCCAGTTTGGTTCCCAACGTTTCCTCGATTACCATTACCACCATTGCGGTTCCCATTTCTGTTCCCACCGCGATTGTTGTTACCAAAACCTCTATGACCATTGTTTCCACGACCAGCGCCTGTGCCAGCCCAGCAGGTATTCCTCGAATGGCCCTCCTTACCACAAGCCTCGCATCTCCTCAACCTGCACGGGCCCAAGTGATGGTACAGGCATACGTCACATTTGGGCAAAGCGCCCATGTAACCCTTTCCTTCGTTTTCATCACCAGTCTTGGCCCTGGCCGGTGTGTTTGATCCACCTCTCTTGCTACCGCTGTTGGTTCCTTGTTTGAAGTTGGAAAACTTCCGTTTGTTTTCACCGGACGACTCCACATTAGTCTCTTTCTTTTTCTGATCATCATTCGAAAACTTGTTTAGCCTGATGGCTTCTTCAGTCAGTGAGATGCTCAAATCGATGGCTTCAGTAATGGTTGCTGGTTTCGAAGTTGTGACCATACTCATAATCTGAGGTGCTAACCCCCAGATGAAACGTTCCACGCGCTTGAATTCAGGCGTGACCATGTACGGCACCACATGGGACAGATCATGAAACCTTTGAACATATTCTGCAATCTTAGAACCCTCCATTTTTAGGTGCCAGAACTCAGTTTCTAGCTTCTGTATTTCAGCACGCGAGCAGTACTTTTTCCTCATGAGCTCCTTCAGCTCATTCCATGTTAACGCATATGCCGCCTCCTCTCCCAATGTTTGCACTTGCAGATTCCACCACGATAGGGCACCATCAAGAAACAGCCCTGAAATGTAAGTGACTTGTTGATCAGGAGCGCATTTGCTCATTCTCAGAACCGAATCTGTCTTTTCAGCCCACCTAACAAACGCAACAGCACCTCCAGTGCCATTGAAATTTACTGGCTTGCAGTCAAGGAATTGTTTGTAGGTGCACCCCTGGGGTGGATTGTTGTTGCCATTGTTGTACGAATTGTTCCCGCTAGTTCCTCCTTGGGAGGCCGCATATTGTGCTATGGCTGCGGTAATTATCCCTTGGAGTTCTGTCTGGGTATTAGGCATGCCTGGGTCGCGTCGAGGAGGCATCTTCTAAAAGAAAGATCATATTGGTCCGTTCATAATAAGTATTCTAAGTAAGTAATATGTGTATGTAATAATACACTAACTCATAACATCCCATGTCATAAAAATAAATAGTTCAACAACGCATGTAAGTCACAATCAATGTAAGCAAGTAATCATACTAGTCCTCCCCAGACTATCCCACCCAGTCTCCTAGACTGAACTCTTTAGTTTCTCAAACTAACTCCCTGGCCTCTAAGACCAAACCTTCCCAGTCTCTAAGACTAACTCCCTGGCCTCTAAGACCAAAACCTTTCCAATCTCTAAGATTGAACCCCTCAGTCTCTAAGACTTGATGTGTAGGAAGCGGTATGTGAAAAACTTGTAAAAAAAAAAAATTGGTTAAATAAAGATTGACTCAAAAACTAAACCTTTGGACATGCTTTGGCCTAATAGGTATCAGTACTCTCGCCGATAGGTCCCCAGGTAGGCAACGGGTCCTTATATTCGGATTTATGCGAATGCCAGCCTAGACAGGAGTTCTCAGTTCACGATACTTAACCCTTCCAGTTACTACATGTCCGACACGAAAAACACATGTTTTTAAAAGAACGTTTGTACCCTGGATCTGAAAACTTGTGTATGCAATGTAAAAAAAATGTTTTCGTGAGAGCCCTGATGATCATAGTCTAGACTCGAGAAAGAATCCTAGTTCGCTATGATCGAGGCTCTGATACCAAGCTGTCACACCCTGGCTTTTGCGGAAGCGTGGGTTTATTTGGTGTGACTTCTTAATACCATAGCAACAATCACAACAATGCTATATGATAAAATACAAGATGTTCATCCATTAAAATAGTTTAGAAAATGTGAAACATATTGTCTTTAAAAACATCAACCACTGAATACGTTACAAACCATGACTTGTTTAAAATGAGTTCATAAGACTCGACAAAAGACTACCAATAACACGAGGATTTGAGACATGCAACCCGTCCAGGAAGGAGTTACACTTCCCAAACCTACGACTCTGGATGACGTCCTTATTTAGTATGCAGCTAACATGCACCACTTGCCAGATCCTATTCATTTCCTGAAATACATGTAATTTGAAAAGTCAACAAAAAGTTGAGCGAGTTCATGTATAAGTGAGTCTGTATAAACCATTGAAATGCGTCTGTATGAAAACCCTGGTATGTAGCAATTAAGGAAAAATAAAAGAGATCACCAATGGGTTGCAAAACCACTGGTATGTGTGAAACGGTGCAGGAAGTACTCAACCCTAGCAAATTTGTACCGGGCTTCCGGCTGTAAGACACAGTCACCACTATGGGTCGCCCCGACCTCATGGGTGTGGGCTCGCTACACCCAAATAGATCTATCACTCATGTCCCTCGGTCCTACGACGAGGATTAATGGCCTTAAGTGTTGTACCCACCTTTCACATGATCTAAGCGTCTAAACCCTCCTTAAGCTAACCATACCATTTATAAAAGCGTCTGTAATAGTTGTAACATACTTGGTACTCGTTCTCACCAAGAGTGCTTCTTGTATTTTTGTATTCTCAAAACGCATCATACTTGGTACTCGTTCTCACCAAGAGTGCTTCTTGTTTTTGTATCCATAATACCATTTGTAAACATTGTAATATTTGTAACATGTATTTCACCCCGAAGTATAAAACTGAAAACAGTTAAGAGAAAAGGGGAAACATGAACTCACCTTGATTGTGGGTAAGTCCAAATGCGTATGAAATTGTATGAGTTTTGGAAACAAAATTCCACGTCACTCTAATTGTTTGAACATGCAACAATATAGAATGTGTATCAACAATAATGTTTAATCGAATGAGCGGAAATCCTAAATCTCTAGGATTCGGTAGGATTTTGTCTAAAAGAAATATTGTGATAATTATATAACTAATTATCAAAAATAATTAATTTAAATCAGGATAATTAAAATAACATTTTTAATTATTAAACTTAAATAATACTGACTTAAAATAATTATTATGGCCTTGGAATTATTTTAAATAAATAAAATGACAAGATAACAATAAATAATTTTGTATAAGTTTAATTATCTAAATAATTAATCATAATAAAAATTCAGATTCTAAATTTATTTAAACTCAGAATAATACGTCTTTTGTCATAAGAATAATTTTGGACAAAAATTATTATATAGTTAACTTTGAGGAAACATTGTACAAGTATAATTGAACTAATTGGACAAATAAAAACTAACCGGTATTGATTGGAACGAAGAACCAAATAAATTCCGGTGACTTTGAACTTCGGCGAATGTTTCCGATTTGGGTTTCTTCGAAAAACAAAGTTTTAGTGGGTTGTGAAAGGTGCAGGAGGTTTGTGGGAGTCTGAGGGGTTTATATAACCGATCAATTACATTTAATAATTCTATGCGGATGGATGTTTGAACATATTTAATTCATAACTTTTGGATTGGTGTGTGTGAATTCATTTATTGTGTGCTACCTCATGATATAAAATTGGAGCACTAAAGTCCACAAAAGAGGGAGACAGTCGAAAATAATTGAACTTGATAAAGCCTCTTTTCTTGGCTTCAATGAAATAGACAGACGAAATAATTTTCAAAAAAAACTTTGGCTTTTAAAAGTTAAATTATTTTTTTGGCTTCAAGTATATAAGTGGGATCATATTCATTTTCAAAGAGAGTGTCTTGAAATGACACAAAATCAACAAAAATCGGCGGATTAATTTTACGTTATTTTTTTTTTAAAAAATCCATTTTTTTACGGCAAAAAAGGTGATAAAATATGTTGAATTTATGCGAAAACGAGTTGGCAATGGGTTGTGGGTCCGTGGGAAACGATCTTAGGTCAAAAGAATGGTTTAAAGTCGTATTTGGTGAGTTTTTGTTTGAAATCCACGTTTAATTGTTTATATATATACATATATATATATATTATGATCTAATAGTCAACACAAGTGAGCTGTAGAAGAATAAAAAACCTTTGGGGAAACATTTCGGCGGATTAATCAAATAATATGTGGGGTTTGATTAAATAATATATGAAGTTTCTGTTCAAAAAAAAGAATATGTGGATTAAAATAATTCAAATATTATTAAATCCAATTAGTATATATAAGGAATTAAAATCCATATCTTAACAGCTCTGTACAGAGGATAAACTGGTTAAGACACTTCGGTTTCAAACGTAAGATTGTGAGTTCGAGTTTGAGGAAATGACTAAATGAACCTTAGACTTTTATAATTAAAATAAATTATATTTATTTCTTTTATAAATAGGTTTTAAAAAAAATGACCACAAGGACCCTAAACTTGTAGTTTGAAATAATTACACTTTTAACCCTTGTACTTATATAGTTTCAAAGGATGTCAAATAGGTCCCTCAACATATTGTTTGTCTATGTGTTGGCATTGTCAGCATGTTTCTGAGTTATCCATTCACTGTGCTAACTGTGTTTTGTGCATCAAGTTTATCACTAAAGCTTGTGTGTAATAAATGGAGTGACAGTATGAAATATGATGCATATGTATGTATGATATAGAAATCATAAAGCAGTTTAATTCAACAGTCGTAGTCAAGCACAGTCATTAAGCACATAATTTAATATTAAATAATTGTATGGATACCTATAATTGTGAGGGTTGTCACATTCTCCCCCTGTTATAGAAATTTCGTCCCGAAATTTTAGTTCTGCTACTTGATGCAGGGGTCTTGGGGAATAAACGTGGGTACCTTTCCTTCATACGGTCCTCACTCTCCCACGTGAATTCCGGGCCGTGTCGTGCATTCCATCGAACTTTAACGAGTTTGACACTACTCCTGCGTGTCTTGTTAATCTTCCAATCAGTAACCTCAACAGGTTCTTCAGTAAAGTGGAGTGTGTCGTCAATATGAACTTCGTCGGCAGGAATGATCACTGTTTCCTGAGTTGGACTCTTTTTCAGATTAGATACATGAAATGTATCATGAACGCCATTTAATCCCACAGGTAATTCCAACTTGTAAGCTACAAGGCCAATCCTTTTCAGGACTCTAAATGGCCCGATGTATCTGGGGTTCAACTTACCACGCTTCCCAAAGCGTGCTACACCCTTCCAGGGTGAAACCTTTAACAAAACCATATCCCCAACTTGGAATTCCGAATGTTTCCGGTTTGGATCTGCATAGGCTTTCTGTCTTTCGCGAGCCGCTTCGATACGTTTTCGAATCTGCGCAATCTTGTCTGTCGTCTCTTGGACGATTTCAGGACCAACCAGCTGCCTATCACATGCGTCAGCCCAGCATAGGGGTGATCGACACTTGCGTCCGTAAAGAGCTTCAAATGGCGCGGCTCCAATACTTGTGTGGTAGCTGTTGTTGTACGAAAACTCGACCAATGGTAAATGATTATCCCAGCTGCCACCTAGGTCCATTACACATGCTCTCAGCATATCTTCCAATGTCTGAATAGTTCTCTCACTTTGGCCATCAGTTTGTGGGTGAAACGCGGTACTCAGATTTAACTGCGAACCAAATGCTTCTTGGAAAGATTGCCAAATCCTTGACACGAATCTTCCATCCCTATCAGAGATGATCGAGAGAGGCACTCCATGACGTGCAACGATTTCTCTCATGTAAATTTCCGCAAGTTTACTCGTATTGTCTTTTTCCTTGATTGGCAGAAAGTGTGCAGATTTTGTCAGACGGTCTACGATCACCCAAATCGTATCGTGACCTCTGGGCGTCCTTGGCAACTTTGTTATAAAATCCATGGAGATCTGTTCCCACTTCCACTGTGGTATTTCAGGTTGTTGCAAGAGACCTGAAGGTTTCTGGTATTCAGCTTTCACCTTGGCGCACGTTAAACACTTGCTAACATAAACAGCAACGTCGCCTTTCATTCTAGGCCACCAATAGTAATCTTTAAGGTCCTGGTACATCTTATCCGCTCCTGGATGGATAGAGTACCGTGATTTGTGAGCTTCGTCAAAGATAACCTTCCTTAAACCACCAAACAAAGGAACCCAAATTCGTCTCATGAAGCACAAAGTTCCTTCCTCGTTTGGTACCAATTGCTTCTCCATCCCACGGAGGTATTCATTCTCGATATTCCTTTCTTTGAGAGCTTCTCTCTGCGCGGCACGAATGCGCAAGGAGAGGTCCGTCCGGATGATCATTTCTAAAGCCCTAACCCTTATGGGCTTGATCCTTTCCTTCCGACTTAGGGCATCGGCGACCACATTCGCCTTCCCTGGATGATACTTGATCTCACAATCGTAGTCATTCAACAGTTCAACCCAGCGTCTTTGCCTCATGTTAAGCTCCTTCTGATTGAATATGTGCTGCAGACTCTTATGATCAGTGAAGATTGTACATCGCGTACCATATAAATAATGTCGCCAGACCTTTAATGCGAACACCACCGCGCCCAATTCCAAATCATGGGTGGTGTAATTTTTCTCGTGTATCTTCAGTTGGCGTGAAGCATAGGCTATAACTTTCTGGCGTTGCATCAACACGCAACCCAAACCTTGACGCGAGGCGTCACAGTATACCACGAAGTCTTTCGTGCCTTCGGGTAGAGATAGAATCGGTGCGTCGCAAAGCTTGTTCTTCAGCAACTGAAACGCTTCTTCTTGCTTGTCACCCCAATCAAACTTCTTGTCTTTTTGTGTGAGAGCGGTCAGGGGTTGAGCTATTTTTGAGAAATCCTCAATAAACCTTCGATAATAACCAGCCAAACCTAAGAACTGTCGAATCTCAGTTGGCGTCTTTGGAGTCTCCCAATCCTTGATTGCCTCGATCTTTGTCGGATCAACATGAATTCCGTTTCCATTTACCACGTGACCAAGAAACTGGACTTCGCGTAGCCAAAACTCACACTTTGAGAACTTAGCGTATAACTTCTCCTTCTTAAGTAGCTCTAAAATAGCTCTTAAGTGCTGTTCGTGCTCGTCCTTTGTCTTCGAGTAGATTAGAATGTCATCAATAAATACGATCACAAACTTATCCAGGTATGGCTTGCAGACTTGGTTCATCAGGTCCATGAAAACTGCCGGTGCGTTTGTCAATCCAAACGGCATAACCAAGAACTCGTAATGTCCATAACGAGTCCTAAAGGCCGTCTTCGGAATACTTTCTTCTTGTATCCTTAACTGGTGATAACCTGATCGTAGATCGATCTTTGAGTAAAAACTTGAACCTTGTAATTGATCGAACAGGTCATCGATCCTTGGTAAAGGATATCTGTTCTTGATTGTCAACTTATTCAGTTCCCGGTAGTCTATACACATGCGAAAACTACCATCCTTCTTCTTTACAAACAAAATTGGAGCTCCCCAAGGCGAGAAACTTGGTCTGATGAATCCCTTGTCTAACAACTCCTGGAGCTACGTTGACAGCTCCTGCATCTCTGAAGGTGCAAGTCGATAAGGTGCCTTAGCTACAGGCGCGGCGCCTGGAACTAAGTCAATATGAAACTCGACTTGTCTTTGTGGTGGCAATCCTGGCAAGTCTTCTGGAAAGACTTCAGGATATTCTCTTACGACTGGAATATCTTCAATCCTTAGCTCGGCAGCTTCTTTATCCACGACGTGTGCCAAAAAGGCAACACATCCCTTCCGTAAACACTTTCTAGCTTTCAGACAGCTAATGATTCTCAACTGCGTATCACGCTTCTCTCCGTGTACTACGATCGTCTCTTCATCTGTCATTGGAATGCGAATGGTCTTTTCGTGGCAAACAATCTCGGCCTTGTTGCTCGATAACCAATCCATTCCCACTACCACGTCGAAGCTTCCCAGCTCGACCGGCAGTAGGTCTAGCGTAAATTTGTGTTCTCCTAGTTCTATCATGCATCCCCTGATGACTTCACCCGTTTCAACTAGTTTCCCATTCGCCAATTCGATCGAGTATGGGATGTCTAACTTACTAGTAGTTATCCCAAGCATATTCTTAAATTCTAACGATATAAAGCTATAGTCGGCACCAGTATCAAACAGAACAGATGCATAGCGTTGATTTATAGGGAACGTACCAGTGACAACATTCGGGTCCTGGCGTGCTTCCCTAGCTCCAATGTTGAATACCCTTCCCCGAGCTTGGTTGAGCTTTGGGCATTCCCTTTTAAAGTGTCCGACTTCTCCGCAGTTGAAACATCCCGGTCCTAGCACGTTACCATTACCGCCTTGAGCATTTTTTGCTCCCCGATTCCCAGTTTGGTTCCCAACGTTTCCTCGATTACCATTACCACCATTGCGGTTCCCATTTCCGTTCCCACCGCGATTGTTGTTACCAAAACCTCTATGACCATTGTTTCCACGACCAGCGCCTGTGCCAGCCCAGCAGGTATTCCTCGAATGGCCCTCCTTACCACAAGCCTCGCATCTCCTCAACCTGCACGGGCCCAAGTGATGGTACAGGCATACGTCACATTTGGGCAAAGCGCCCATGTAACCCTTTCCTTCGTTTTCATCACCAGTCTTGGCCCTGGCCGGTGTGTTTGATCCACCTCTCTTGCTACCGTTGTTGGTTCCTTGTTTGAAGTTGGAAAACTTCCGTTTGTTTTCACCGGACGACTCCACATTAGTCTCTTTCTTTTTCTGATCATCATTCGAAAACTTGTTTAGCCTGATGGCTTCTTCAGTCAGTGAGATGCTCAAATCGATGGCTTCAGTAATGGTTGCTGGTTTCGACGTTGTGACCATACTCATAATCTGAGGTGCTAACCCCCAGATGAAACGTTCCACGCGCTTGAATTCAGGCGTGACCATGTACGGCACCACATGGGACAGATCATGAAACCTTTGAACATATTCTGCAATCTTAGAACCCTCCATTTTTAGGTGCCAGAACTCAGTTTCTAGCTTCTGTATTTCAGCACGCGAGCAGTACTTTTTCCTCATGAGCTCCTTCAGCTCATTCCATGTTAACGCATATGCCGCCTCCTCTCCCAATGTTTGCACTTGCAGATTCCACCACGATAGGGCACCATCAAGAAACAGCCCTGAAATGTAAGTGACTTGTTGATCAGGAGCGCATTTGCTCATTCTCAGAACCGAATCTGTCTTTTCAGCCCACCTAACAAACGCAACAGCACCTCCAGTGCCATTGAAATTTACTGGCTTGCAGTCAAGGAATTGTTTGTAGGTGCACCCCTGGGGTGGATTGTTGTTGCCATTGTTGTTCGAATTGTTCCCGCTAGTTCCTCCTTGGGAGGCCGCATATTGTGCTATGGCTGCGGTAATTATCCCTTGGAGTTCTGTCTGGGTATTAGGCATGCCTGGGTCGCGTCGAGGAGGCATCTTCTAAAAGAAAGATCATATTGGTCCGTTCATAATAAGTATTGTAAGTAAGTAATATGTGTATGTAATAATACACTAACTCATAACATCCCATGTCATAAAAATAAATAGTTCAACAACGCATGTAAGTCACAATCAATGTAAGCAAGTAATCATACTAGTCCTCCCCAGACTATCCCACCCAGTCTCCTAGACTGAACTCTTTAGTTTCTCAAACTAACTCCCTGGCCTCTAAGACCAAACCTTCCCAGTCTCTAAGACTAACTCCCTGGCCTCTAAGACCAAAACCTTTCCAATCTCTAAGATTGAACCCCTCAGTCTCTAAGACTTGATGTGTAGGAAGCGGTATGTGAAAAACTTGTAAAAAAAAAATTGGTTAAATAAAGATTGACTCAAAAACTAAACCTTTGGACATGCTTTGGCCTAATAGGTATCAGTACTCTCGCCGATAGGTCCCCAGGTAGGCAACGGGTCCTTATATTCGGATTTATGCGAATGCCAGCCTAGACAGGAGTTCTCAGTTCACGATACTTAACCCTTCCAGTTACTACATGTCCGACACGAAAAACACATGTTTTTAAAAGAACGTTTGTACCCTGGATCTGAAAACTTGTGTATGCAATGTAAAAAAAATGTTTTCGTGAGAGCCCTGATGATCATAGTCTAGACTCGAGAAAGAATCCTAGTTCGCTATGATCGAGGCTCTGATACCAAGCTGTCACACCCTGGCTTTTGCGGAAGCGTGGGTTTATTTGGAATGACTTCTTAATACCATAGCAACAATCACAACAATGCTATATGATAAAATACAAGATGTTCATCCATTAAAATAGTTTAGAAAATGTGAAACATATTGTCTTTAAAAACATCAACCACTGAATACGTTACAAACCATGACTTGTTTAAAATGAGTTCATAAGACTCGACAAAAGACTACCAATAACACGAGGATTTGAGACATGCAACCCGTCCAGGAAGGAGTTACACTTCCCAAACCTACGACTCTGGATGACGTCCTTATTTAGTACGCAGCTAACATGCACCACTTGCCAGATCCTATTCATTTCCTGAAATACATGTAATTTGAAAAGTCAACAAAAAGTTGAGCGAGTTCATGTATAAGTGAGTCTGTATAAACCATTGAAATGCGTCTGTATGAAAACCCTGGTATGTAGCAATTAAGGAAAAATAAAAGAGATCACCAATGGGTTGCAAAACCACCGGTATGTGTGAAACGGTGCAGGAAGTACTCAACCCTAGCAAATTTGTACCGGGCTTCCGGCTGTAAGACACAGTCACCACTATGGGTCGCCCCGACCTCATGGGTGTGGGCTCGCTACACCCAAATAGATCTATCACTCATGTCCCTCGGTCCTACGACGAGGATTAATGGCCTTAAGTGTTGTACCCACCTTTCACATGATCTAAGCGTCTAAACCCTCCTTAACCTAACCATACCATTTATAAAAACGTCTGTAATAGTTGTAACATACTTGGTACTCGTTCTCACCAAGAGTGCTTCTTGTATTTTTGTATTCTCAAAACGCATCATACTTGGTACTCGTTCTCACCAAGAGTGCTTCTTGTTTTTGTATCCATAATACCATTTGTAAACATTGTAATATTTGTAACATGTATTTCACCCCGAAGTATAAAACTGAAAACAGTTAAGAGAAAAGGGGAAACATGAACTCACCTTGATTGTGGGTAAGTCCAAATGCGTATGAAATTGTATGAGTTTTGGAAACAAAATTCCACGTCACTCTAATTGTTTGAACATGCAACAATATAGAATGTGTATCAACAATAATGTTTAATCGAATGAGCGGAAATCCTAAATCTCTAGGATTCGGTAGGATTTTGTCTAAAAGAAATATTGTGATAATTATATAACTAATTATCAAAAATAATTAATTTAAATCAGGATAATTAAAATAACATTTTTAATTATTAAACTTAAATAATACTGACTTAAAATAATTATTATGGCCTTGGAATTATTTTAAATAAATAAAATGATAAGATAACAATAAATAATTTTGTATAAGTTTAATTATCTAAATAATTAATCATAATAAAAATTCAGATTCTAAATTTATTTAAACTCAGAATAATACGTCTTTTGTCATAAGAATAATTTTGGACAAAAATTATTATATAGTTAACTTTGAGGAAACATTGTACAAGTATAATTGAACTAATTGGACAAATAAAAACTAACCGGTATTGATTGGAACGAAGAACCAAATAAATTCCGGTGACTTTGAACTTCGGCGAATGTTTCCGATTTGGGTTTCTTCGAAAAACAAAGTTTTAGTGGGTTGTGAAAGGTGCAGGAGGTTTGTGGGAGTCTGAGGGGTTTATATAACCGATCAATTACATTTAATAATTCTATGCGGATGGATGTTTGAACATATTTAATTCATAACTTTTGGATTGGTGTGTGTGAATTCATTTATTGTGTGCTACCTCATGATATAAAATTGGAGCACTAAAGTCCACAAAAGAGGGAGACAGTCGAAAATAATTGAACTTGATAAAGCCTCTTTTCTTGGCTTCAATGAAATAGACAGACGAAATAATTTTCAAAAAAAACTTTGGCTTTTAAAAGTTAAATTATTTTCTTGGCTTCAAGTATATAAGTGGGATCATATTCATTTTCAAAGAGAGTGTCTTGAAATGACACAAAATCAACAAAAATCGGCGGATTAATTTTACTTTATTTTTTTTTAAAATCCATTTTTTTACGGCAAAAAAGGTGATAAAATATGTTGAATTTATGCGAAAACGAGTTGGCAATGGGTTGTGGGTCCGTGGGAAACGATCTTAGGTCAAAAGAATGGTTTAAAGTCGTATTTGGTGAGTTTTTGTTTGAAATCCACGTTTAATTGTTTATATATATATATATATATATATATATATATATATATATATATATATATATATATATATATATTATGATCTAATAGTCAACACAAGTGAGCTGTAGAAGAATAAAAAACCTTTGGGGAAACATTTCGACGGATTAATCAAATAATATGTGGGGTTTGATTAAATAATATATGAAGTTTCTGTTCAAAAAAAAGAATATGTGGATTAAAATAATTCAAATATTATTAAATCCAATTAGTATATATAAGGAATTAAAATCCATATCTTAACAGCTCTGTACAGAGGATAAACTGGTTAAGACACTTCGGTTTCAAACGTAAGATTGTGAGTTCGAGTTTGAGGAAATGACTAAATGAACCTTAGACTTTTATAATTAAAATAAATTATATTTATTTCTTTTATAAATAGGTTTTAAAAAAAAATGACCACAAGGACCCTAAACTTGTAGTTTGAAATAATTACACTTTTAACCCTTGTACTTATATAGTTTCAAAGGATGTCAAATAGGTCCCTCAACATATTGTTTGTCTATGTGTTGGCATTGTCAGCATGTTTCTGAGTTATCCATTCACTGTGCTAACTGTGTTTTGTGCATCAAGTTTATCACTAAAGCTTGTGTGTAATAAATGGAGTGACAGTATGAAATATGATGCATATGTATGTATGATATAGAAATCATAAAGCAGTTTAATTCAACAGTCGTAGTCAAGCACAGTCATTAAGCACATAATTTAATATTAAATAATTGTATGGATACCTATAATTGTGAGGGTTGTCACAATGCATGGGGTTCTTTTAAGAAAAATGTGTTTAACATTTTTGAAACCTTATATATAATACTTTTTGAAATCATAAAGTAGGTGTATTAGGTAGATATATTTACAAAAATGTTTTAAAATCATGCGAAATGAATTTTGAAATTATGTATAAGGTTTTTGAAAGACATGAATGATGCTTTTCGAAATCATGCACTTGATCAGAAAATGTATTGTGTTAATATTGTCTTCAGACTATATGAAATATTTTGAAATTAGAAAGGTTGGTTTTGATAACATGGCCAATGTTTTTGAAATAACATAGACAATGCATCTAGAAAAATTGTTTTCAAACTATATGAAATATTTTGAGATCATGAAGATTGTTTTGAAATACTGGTACTGTGTATGTTGAAAAATCAAAACGTAATGGGTATGAGATTTGAAAATACCCTTAGTTATCTAACCAAGGATTTAAAGGCACAGATGTGCGAAAAGCACGATTACTCATAATGTCACTTAATTTTCTGTACTTTGTTTCTTAGAGTGAAACGAGTACTTAAAATTTTCGAGGGATTCATGAGCAATCATTTGAAAGAGAGAAATCACCAGAGTAGTTTGTAAGGTACATAGTTCCTTGATGTAGGTATCATAGGAAAAGCCATACACACCTAGCAGGGGGTTGAGCTGGTTGGTTGGGGACTGCTTTACCATTGTGAGCGACCATGGCGAAGTTCTGAGAAGCCTTTCGCTTCTTTGACTTCTTAGGGGATCGTTCATCCATGGTCTTTGATTCCACGATTGGTTTATTGGCTGATGGTGTTGTCGCCTGACTAGGTCCTGCCTGTCTTGGTGACTCTTGAGTGGCTTCATCCTGGAGATGATACATGGCAGTAGCTAATTCAACAGTCTTCAGGACTACTTCGCCTATTCGCTGAGCGAATTTTGGCTGCTTGCTCAGATATCTGGGCGTCATCGTGATGAAGAGACATTCTTGAAGAAAAAGAAAGGCATAGGGAGAAACAGGTGAAAGATTATTGGACAATCAAAACAGAAAGATAACGCATGAAAATTTCGATCATTTGTTTGTTACCTAAGGCAAACAAATGAGACGGTGACTAATCAAAGTAAATGGGTCAAAAATAATGTATCGCGAAGACATGCTCGCCTATAAGTGAACACTCATCCCAAGAATTCCCAGGTAAGCACAACTGGTCTCGCGTCTGATGAGATGTATACGAAGTGCTTGCCTAGACAGAAAACCCAGAATACAGGCATTCACCCTTCCAGTTTGCACGTGTTCACATTATTTAAAACCCAAAACCTTGACGAAGTTTTGAAAACTCAAAGGGGTTCAAAACCATATAATAGAGAGTTCAAAACCTTACAATAGAGGGTTCAAAACCTAGTAATCAATCATCCTAGAACAGATGATTAGTTTTCAAAGCGGTTTTGAAATTTATGTTCTTGTTGTGGTCGTCGCCTATGGATAGGTGACGGTATTGTTTTATGACTAAACGCAAGTAAACTCGCGTTAGGGTCCTAAGAAGGTTATAGACTAGGTCAGAGTATTACTAATAACCTAATTCCCTATAACCATGGGCTCTGATACCATCTTTTCTGTCACACCCCGACCACGTAGAACATACAAAACGTGGCGGAAACATCGGGGAGTGTTGTAACAGAATTAATGTTTCACAACCATGGAAATTAAAGTTTCGTTTTATTGATTAAAAGTGTTACAATGTCTTAACAAACAAAGAAATACAACATAATTAACTAGTCTTGCATGTTTTATTGTCACTAAAGCCCAAGTCTGCCTATGTGTATCTTGATCATCTTATGTAATAGCTCCTGAAAAACACATGTGAAAATAGGTACGTCAACATAAAAATGCCTGTGAGATACATAGGTTTTGTGAAAATAGGTTTCATGACTTATGTTTGAGAAAATGTTTAGTCATGAACCTTGTAATTTGCTTTGTCTTTGTAAATCATTTGAAAAACAATAAGTTCAGATGATATGTATAAATAAGAAAATAATGCATGGTTAAATGAGTAACCATGTAAAATGAGTTTGTAAAAGTTAAGTTGTTTGTAAAACAATGTATTGTGAAAGGTATGTTATTTGTATAAAATGTTATATGTATCAAACTGAAATGATTCAAATAACGCTACGATATATGTAATACCATACAAACACTTATATATAGGCGATTTTGGTAAAACCCTAATTTTCTCTTGCTAATCCTCGTATCGATTGTTTCTTGTTTATCAGCTTAGGATTATGATCGATCCTTAAATGATATTCAACTGTTCTTGGATTAGGGTTTGTAGTTAGGGTTTTGTTTTCGGCTTTAATTTTCTGTTTGCAAACGGGGGTGTAGCTGATTGTTCTGATTTGCGCGACTGATTTCGGATCTGATTTCGTTAGTCTGATTTCCAATACATCTGATTTCGGCTTACATCTGATTTCGGCTTGTTGTTCTAATTTCGGCTTGTTGTTCTGATTTCGGCGCTATTGAGGTGCTTCCAGATTTCGAGTTTAGGGTTTTGTGTCGTGGTTTTCTGTTTGCGAAGGTGGTGCGGCTGTTTGCTTTTGCTTTAGGGTTTCAGCAGGTTTCTTTATTCTTTGTTTTGGCTGGTTTGTTGATCACAATCTGTCCGAATGGAGAGCCAAACTGCAGAAAACTCAAATGTGTTTGCCAAAAAAATTAAGAACATTGACGGTAAAACATTTGAGCCAAGACAAACATCATCTTTGGCGACTAGGGTTTCTGAAATGCCGAGTAAGAAGGTATGTTTTATGATGCCGCTTAATGATACTGAACATGTTATTGGTTGTTCTGATTCTCCTAATCAGAATTATGCGAAAGTCTTTGACAAGAGAAAGGTAGCATTTGTGTTACCGGTGAATGATATTAGTCCTACTCGAGTTCAAAAGCTGAATAAGGATGATAATGCTCATGTCCAATCTTATGCGGATGTGGTCCTACATGAACGAATTGAGCAGGGGGATACTAAGAGGGGTGGGGATTCAATTCAGAATCAAAATGAAGATGAAAACGCTAGGAAGGCCAATGATGCGGTTGTTCAAGTTCCTAAAGTCAATTTTCGACAACTAAAATCAGATGTATCATTGGATGGAGTGGATATAGTGCTTCCGATTGATTCGGTTCGCCAGGTTAATAACAGGTTAGCAAACACTCTTTATGGTTATTTCCTGGGGGATAGGATTGCATATCCAGTAGTTGAATATTTTGTCAGAACAAATTGGAAAAAACATGGTCTTCAGAAAACTATGATGAATTCAAATGGTTTCTTTTTCTTCAAGTTTGAAGACAGAAAGGGTATGGATACTGTTCTTGAAGGGGGACCTTGGCTGATCCGTAACAAACCTATGTTTCTCAACATTTGGTCCCCTACAAACACCCTGAAAAAAGAAGAGGTTAAAAAGGTTGCAGTTTGGGTTAAATTGCATGATGTTCCGCTAGTGGCATATTCTGATGATGGTTTAAGCATGTTGGCTTCAAAAATTGGGTCCCCGGTGCGTCTGGATTCGTATACTAGTGATATGTGTAATGAGGCTTGGGGAAGGAGCAGCTATGCTAGGGCTCTCATTGAAATATCAGCTGATCATGAGTTGAAAGAGACTCTAACCATGGCTATTCCTGAATTGGATGGGAACAAATATGTTAATGAGACTATTCGGGTGGAGTATGAATGGGAACCTCCGAGATGTGTCCACTGCTGTGTATTTGGGCATGATTCTAAGGAGTGTCCAAAACGCATTCGACCGACAGTGAAACCTCCTACATATAGACCGAAAGTAGATGAGGATAGTTATACGGAAGTCAAGACAAAGAAGAATGTAAAGAAAAGCGGTTTTCAAGTTAACAATCAAAAGCCCAAGTTTGAATATAGACCTGTGGATAAAAAGAAAAAGGCAATGAGTTCTGCTTACATGAGTGCGAGGAGCACTAGTTCTTCTAAGGTTCAAACACATAATTCTTTTAGCGCTCTTGGGTTTGTTGGAGGGAACGGGGAGAAAGGGAGACGTGAGCCAAATGAGGAGTCTGATGATGACGGGGTAGAGGTTGTATATGATGAAACGAATGAGTTTATGACATCGGGTACTCATCCTACGTCTTCCAGTACAGGGGCAAGCACCTCTCAAATAAAGTTATCTAATGGATAGGTGGCGTCTTTTTCATGCTAAAGGGCTGCCAGTTGGTAGCAGTTTCATTTTTGACGATGGCGGTTGACGTCTTTTGTTTGTTTTTTCGTTTGTCTACTAGTTAGTCATTATCATGATTGTAGTAGGCTAGATTAATGTGGTAACTTGGTTTGTTTGGTTTTTTGTTTACATATATGGGCATGTCCTGTATATGAACTAGTGGGGAATTCATCCTCACTACTTGTACTTATTTGGCGGTTGTCTATAATAGAATCACCGGGGTAACCCTTTACCCAAAAAACACTTATATATAGGAAGTACCAGCGGCGTATCCACCATGCTTGTATCATATTACACACACATCGTTACTTAATCACTTACTCAAACCACCAATGTAATAAGTCTATGTTTAAACCAATAGTCAAAAGTCCTTGTATAAACCATGTCAAATGTTTATAGTCCAAAAGTAGTCAAGTAATGTATAACCAAAATGATATGTATGGTAAGTAAAATTTAGACTACTTAAACCATAAGTAAAAATGTACAAAACAAAGTATTGAAGTAAAACTTGGTTTAAATCAAAGTTATGTTTTGTAAGATATATGCATGCTATACTGAATATGAACATTTATGCGGTATTGTGAAAATTCATACATCCAAGCCTTGAGACAGGCGGATAACTATGTAAAAGTGAGTTATCAAGAGAATATGTATTCGGATTCGGTCATTCCTTTCATCCCCTTTCCCTGGGATGTCCGGAACGGGATTTGTCAAGTCCTATGGTACCACTACCTACTAACGAACGGCATGATCGGTGTTAATGAATGTATAGTATAGTTTAAACAAACCAAATGTCATACCAAAATGTAAGCATGTTTTATGAAGATAATGTACCTAGTATGCTAGAGTAAACATACAGGGTAGAGCTGTAAAACAATGTGTCCATATGTTACTGGAACATATGCAACAGAGATGCAGTATAAAACAATGTACTAAGTATGCAAAGTCATCATACAAAGTAGAAAAGTCATGTAAAACAATGTACTAAGTATGCAAAGTCATCATACAAAGCATAGAACACCATGAAATCATGTACTATAAATGTACTAATGAACATAGCAAGTATATGATGTGAAAACAGGAAAGCACGAAAGTAACAAGTAGGCACATGTGTTTCACCCCAAAACAGTTTGGAAAACAGTAAAAGAGGGGTCTATGTACTCACTTGAGATTGCTCAGAAGTCCTTGAGTAACAACCAAACAATGCTAGAGATCGCGGATATCAAACGACACCTAATATAGGTAACTATGTTAATTAACCAGACCTAGATCGGAAGATCGGGTAGCATTAGGGTTTGTAAACCAAACGAGTGTAGAGACTCGTGTCATTTGGTTTAACAAAGCCTACATACTAAATGAAACTTAACCTAAGTGCTTACGACCCATTACGACCCGTTTAGGTAGCTTATGCTACTTTAACGCGTCGTTCGCGTGAAACGCGTTCGGATCGCCTAACTAGTCCTATGACAAGTGTTATATGCCTAAACATGTTACATAATCAGTTATGTGACAAAATTTTAGGTTACATATGCTTAATTACCAATTATACATGAAAAGGGTATTCTGGTAATTTACCTAAGGCATATAAACTACCTATCATACAACTACTCAAACGATGTGACCATAGGGTATAACCTCGGAAAGTTATTCCCTACCTACTATGGTCACCTAATGTATTTGGTCGGATCCTAATGATCGACCAAATGGGTCGAGTTCGAAGGTATAGGCGATTTATTAGATCCCCTACCCTACGACCCTAGACAACGTGGTAATCAGTGGGCATAGTCCCAAGGGACTATGACCAACGTGATTACAATCACGTTGCGAAGTTCAAACGAACTTCGCATTGACCATAAGCTGGTCAACGCTGAAAGTCAAACAAAGTTTGACTTTCTGACTCTAAAAGCAATAAAATAAAGAAAAGAACGAAAGAATACTTACGAAGGGTCCCCGAATGCTAATCCTGATTCAAGAATCTCAGGTATGAAACAATGGTTTCAACTTAGAGGTTCTCAAATCAGAATTCTTGTAATTTTGAAGCATGGGGGGTGGGGTATTTATAGTAAAAGGTCCACCGTTAAGATCGTTTCATGGAAAACGTGCCTTAATCGTAACCGTACAAGTGTTGGAACCTTATGGTGACTAGAAAATAGTTCTTATCAGCTGACTAGACAAATGAGACTGTGTGGTGGTGGATCAAACAGCTGCAATCTGCTGTTAGAAACATTTAACCTGGTCAGAAGGTCTGACGCGGGCCGCCTGAGGATGTTAAGATCCTGAGGCGGGCCGCCTAGGAGTCACAGATCAGAACAAAGTTTCAGAAATGTCAGTTTCAGTCCCTGCACGTGTTTAAGCCTATTTCCGGCACTTCTAAGGCCCGTAAAGCCAACTTTAAGGCCCTAAAATGATGCCTAAACATTGTGGACATGAAACATGCTCAAAAATATGCCGGATGTTGGTTCTTTTGGTCGTACGAACGCGATGTTCGCTTAATTACGACGAAATGCGCATAAGCGCGAAAAACGATCCAAATGACGCAACGAATGGATTTTTGGCAAGCCAAACACTAAAGCATAATATATTCATGCTTACATAAATTTTTGGATGTCCGGATGTATTCAGAACGTAAGTTATGCGCGAAAATGCAAACTTGTGCACTTTTTGACACTTTTAGTCCCTGAATGACACAAAAGTTTATTTTAGCATACCGAACACCTCAAAGCCTATTTCTAAGCTATGTGAAGGATATTTATGGTATGTTTAATTTATGGTCATGCTCCGGAATGTCTGTTACAGCTCAAATTGGCATACTTTCGCAGTTTGTCAAGTTTAGTCCCTGTAAGCGAATTAGCTTGTTTTCGGCATACCAAACCTTCCAAAACTTATTTCTAAGTTATGTAAAGGTTATTTAAGGTATGTTAAGCCTATGTCACTATTCCAGAGTGTTTGTTGCATTAAACTGGTTATATTTACGCATCGGTGCGCGTATAACCTTCCAGAAAGCGATTTAGAGTTTGAAATTGAACAAGAATTGATATGTGCAAGTGATACACATATTTTTACAAATTCCAAGTATGAAATATGATATTTAATTGGTTCGGTATTTGTTTGATGGCCGTGGAGGCACAGGTGTTACAGGAATCACCGTTTTAATGAAGAGATTAGGGAATATGGATTCATCAAAAACGTTGATAAAGCTTGTGTGAATAAGAAGGCTAGTGGGACCATTATTACTTTCTTAGTATTATATGTCGATGACATTCTACTATTTGGAAATAACATTCAAACCTTGGAGGGTGTAAAAGCCTGGCTTGAAAGTTGTTTTTCCATTAAGGATTTTGGTGAAGTCGCCTATATTTAGGAATAAAGATCTATAAGGATAGGTCAAGGCGCTAGATAGGTTTAAACAAAAGTGCATACATTGACAAAGTCTTGAAAAGGTTCAAGATGAAGAACTCTATGAAAGGTTTGGTACCTATTCAAAGAGAGGATAATATTGAAAGCGTTTCAATGTCCAAGCTCAAAGGATGAGCAAGAAAGATTGAAAGGAATCCCATATGCGATAGCTATAGGATTCATTATGTATGTAATGATATGCACTGGAACGGACATGTCATGCGCTTTAGGCATGACGAAAAGATACCAGCGAGTAACAGTCATTGGGTGACTGTTAAAAATATATATTGAAATACCTTAGAAGGACTAAGGATATATTTCTAATATATGGATCTGGTGAAAAGAACTCGTTGTAAAAGGTTACAGGGATGCGAGTTTCAGAATTCGTTATAAAGGGTTACATAGATACGAGTTTCCAAACTGATCGAAATGGTCCTCGATCACAATCAGGGTAGCATTGTCCACTACATAATCAGAATACATCGCCGCTTCATTGATTGTGATAATTCATATGGATCTGCCACTTGAATTATTGCCGATCTAGGGGTAGTCCCTACCATTCAGGACCCCTAGAGATCTTTGTGATAACGATGGTGCGATTGCTTAAATCAAGGAACCTCGTGTACATCGAAAGACTAGGCACATTGAGCGGACTTTCAACTACATAAGGGATGAAGTTGAAAAAGAGAAAGATATGTATTCGCAAAGTTCACACTGATCAAAATATTGCGGATCCACTCACGAAGCTCCTTGAATGGGCAAAGCATGAAAGGGTCATACTTGTGCCTTAGGACTTCGATATTCTAGTGATTGGATTTGATCTATTTTGTATTTGGATATTGGAACAATTGTTATTATAACTCTTTATGGTATGTTGAGTTATGTTCCATATTAGCATGTTTAAATCCGTGAATAAGTTACTTATTCTAAATGTTCGTAGTCGATCATAATTGTGGGAACAAATATGAATGTAAGGCTATTATGAATTTGGATTGGTGGATATTCATTAGATATGAATATAGAGCAAGGCGTTGCTGCCAAGGTTCATAGATATTTGTGGGATACAAATATTGGACTGACTCGCTCTCAAATATTACTGCATGGAATCATTTGTGATTGATCATAAGTAAATTTGAGTAAAGGAGAATATCATAGTATCCTCAGACCTGAGATACATATTGGGTCTTGATATTCACCAAATATTATACCTTGACTTTTTCTTCGCTGTCAGTAATATGACAGTACTAAGGCTAAGCTCAGGTGTGGTACAAGGTGATTGTGAGAGACGTATGTAGTCAAGATGGGATTTGTTCCTCTTATTGGTTGAGAGTAAGATGTCTAAGGCCTGCTAAAGTTAAATCAACAGAGAGTGATCACTCTGTGTCTCTGGATTTGACATGACATCTGTAACGAAAGGATAAATGATAGATTCACCTAAATCATTTTCAAGTAAGGGACTTGAAGAGGATGATGTTATTGAATGGGACATATAGTCATACGTATTAGGGGTAGTAAACCGTAGTTAGGCGTTATTTACTACTTGCATTAATCTTCTATGTATCTTGTGCAAGTGGGAGATTGTTGGGCTCTGTATGCCCAAGACACATATTAAATTGATGTGGCTAGTACGTTATGATCCAAGTCGAGTCATACCCAATAACAAGCTAGACAAACACTTACAATATTTATTTATGATATGATCAAATAAATAAATATCAACACTTAGAATATTTAGAAATTGGTTTTCTAAATAATTGCACTTGACAAACTAATAAATTATATGGATAATTTATTTTGAGAGAATATTTTTTATTTTTGTTATTTAATTGGTTAAATAACATAATAAAAATAGCATAAGTCTTATAACATATGATGTTATATTTTATAAAAGTTATAAAATATATATATATGTAAGACTTAAATTTTATAAAAGAAATTGATTTTTTTTTTAAAATTAAGCTAGGCCGCCCCCCTCTTCCCAATATAAAAGTGGCAAATCACAATGCATGCAAGATAGAGGATCTTGATTGGATGGTCTTTCCAAGACCATTGTGGTCCAATTGAAATACATGCATTTATGCATGTTTAGATGTTCATGCATTGGGTGAATTGGGTGGCACATTCTCTCACTACTTTTATTAACATTTTTGTATGACAAAAATAATCAAGAGGGAAGAGATGAACTTGAAGAAGCTCTAAAGAAATGGCTGAAAATTTCGGCCCCAACATGATCATCCAAGAGGGTTTTTCTTTTGGAAAAATCAAGTGTAAGACTCCCTAAAAATCGGGTCATGTATGGTTGATCAAGTAGGCTTTTTCATGTTCATAAATCAAGTGCAAGAACTCTACAACCTCCTCTCATATTTTCGGCCATATGATGGCTTCAAGAGGGTTTCAATAGTGAGTTCATAAGTGTAGAAATCCTAGCTAAACACAAGGAGTTTGTTGGAAGGCTTGGGGTATACAAGCTTGAGGTCTTCTACATTTGAAGGCAACCGTTCAAGAAGCATCATCATCTTCATATCCTTTACTCCTTGGAAGGTAGTATTCTAAACACTCTATGGTTGTGTATGATAGTATGCATCTTCATATATGGATCCGGGTTTTGGGATTTTGCATATAAATGGTTTTATATCTTATAAAATTAACATGTTTTAAACATTATTTCCGCTGCGTTTTTATTTCATATGGATGAAATTGCTTTGATAAACATGTTAAAATCCCTTCAATTTCTAGTCTTAATCGTACGTTCTTGGTGCCGTTGGCAATCGAGATATCACGGGAAGGGTTAGGGTTGGTTATTGATTAATTGGTCATCGGGAAACAACCTCGCGTTTATATCATCCGAGTACTTTGTTCCCTTTTATCACTTCAATTATCTATACACGAGTTATGTCTATGTAACTCTTTCTAGTTGGAATTACACACAATTGTTTAAAGAAACTGAATCCTAAGATGGTCATTGTTCTCCTAATCTGTTAAACAACCAATTTTGATTGCAATTAGTTATTAATTTAGTTTTCTAAAACAACAATCCAAATTATTGATCTTTATTTTCTGCAAATTAGGTTAATTGTAGTTTAATCGCAAAGCTATAAAATCAACACACTTTCCACATACTCCCTGAGTTCGATACCCTGTTACCACTATCTATAGTTGTTATTGGGATTAAATTTGCGTGTACCTACGACAGCACGTCACTCACCAGAAGGACCGACAAACCAACAACACTAAACAATATGCTTCGAAATCAGGAAGTTATGGCGGCGATTGAGAAGGAAAGAAAAAACCAGAAACCCTAATTAATGATCGATTACTACTTTGCTTACTAGTTCGTTATAGATCATTGAAGGATCAAATCACTAATCACAGACTGCTATAAAAAGAAGATCACGATGCAAGAACTAGGGTTTATCATGAGGAACAGGATCACCTAGGCTAGAGAGAGAACTAGGGAGAACTCCACTGAGTTCTGTAGGTTCGCAGTGCTTGATTACGCGTGTCTTATTTACTGAATTCATATACATTGGGTTTTGAAACATTTAAACAATGAATAGTTATTTGCTTCAGCTGTCACTATTTAACTTGGGTTATATTTTATGAACGTTTTATTTAATGAATGGAACTTTGTTAAACATATTATGGTTAGTTCAATGTGATTGGTGGCTAGATCCTGGTACGTCACACGCCTAGCGGGGGTTACCGCATGTGGTATTTTGGGGGTGTGACAATGATATTCTCCTTTACTCAAATTTACTTATGATGAATCACAAATGATTCCATGCAGTAATATTTGAGAGCGAATCAGTCCAATATTTGTATCCCACAAATATCTATAAACTTTGGCAGCAACACTTTGCTCTATATTCATACCTAATGAATATCCACCAATCCAAGTTCATAATAGTCTTACATTCATATTTGTTTCCACAAGTATGATCGACTACGGACATTTAGAATAAGTAACTTATTCATGGATTTAAACATGCTAAAATGGGAGTTGTGTTTATTTTTTCTAGATTGTTAGTCTAGTTGTGCTTATTTGGTTGACTTTGTTTTTGCGTTTTGCTTGTTTGTTTGGTTTACTTTCATGGGGCCTGTCCCATTTCTGAACTAGTGGGGGGGGGGGGGTATTTCCCCACTACTTGTTTTATTTCGTTGTGGATATATAGAATCACCGGGGTAACCCTTTACCCAAAAAAAACATGCTAAAATGGAACATAACTCAAAATACCATAAAGAGTTATAATAACAGTTGTTCCAATATCCAAATACAAAATAGATCAAATCCAATCACTAGAATATCGAAGTCCTAAGGCACAAGTATGACCCATCATACTTTGCCCGTTCAAGGAGCTTCGTGAGTGGATCCGCAATATTTTGATCAGTGTGAACTTTGCGAATACATATCTTTCCCTTGTTCAACTTCATCCCTTATGTAGTTGAAACTCCGCTCAATGTGCCTAGTCTTTTGATGTGCACGGGGTTCCTTGATTTGAGCAATCGCACCATCGTTATCACAAAGATCTCTAGGGGTCCTGAATGGTAGGGACTACCCCTAGATCGGCAATAATTCAAGTGGCAGATCCATATGAATTATCTCAATCAATGTAGCGGCGATGTATTCTGATTCTGTAGTGAACAATGCTACCCTGATTGTGATCGAGAACCATCTCGATCAGTTTGGAAACTCATATCCATGTAACCCTTTACAACGAATTCCGAAACTCGCATCCCTGTAACCCTTTACAACGAGTTCTTCTTCACAAGATCCATACATTAGAAACATATCCTTAGTCCTTCTAAGGTCTTTCAATATACTTTTAACAGTCATCCAATGACCGTTACTTGGATTTCGCTGGTATTTTCTCGTCATGCCTAAAGCGCATGGTGTCACACCCCGACCACGTAGAACATACAAAACGTGGCGGAAACGTCGGGGCGTGTTGCAACAGAATTAATGTTTCACAACCATGGAAATTAAAGTTTCGTTTTATTGATTAATAGTGTTACAATGTCTTAACAAACAAAGAAATACAACATAATTAACTAGTCTTGCATCTTTTATTGTCACTAAAGCCCAAGTCTGCCTATGTGTATCTTGATCATCTTATGCAACAGCTCTTGAAAAACACATGTGAAAATAGGTACGTCAGCATAAAAATGCCTGTGAGATACATAGGTTTTGTGAAAATAGGTTTCATGACTTATGTTTGAGAAAATGTTTAGTCATGAACCTTGTAATTTGCTTTGTATTTGTAAAACATTTGAAAACAATAAGTTCAGATGATACGTATAAATAAGAGAATAATGCATGATTAAATGAATAACCATGTAAAATGAGTTTGTATAAGTTAAGTTGTTTGTAAAACAATGAATTGTGAAAAGTTTGTTATTTGTATAAAATGTTATATGTATCAAACTGAAATGATTCAAATAACGCTACGATATATAATACCATACAAACACTTATATATAGGAAGTACCAGCGGCGTATCCACCATGCTTGTATTATATTACACACGCATCGTTACTTAATCACTTAATCAAACCAAACCAAACAATGTAAGATGTCTATGTTTAAAACAATAGTCAAAAGTCCTTGTATAAACCATGTCAAATGTTGATAGTCCAAAAGTAGTCAAGTAATGTATAACCAAAATGATATGTATGGTAAGTAAATTTTAGACTACTTAAACCATAAGTAAAAATGTACAAAACAAAGTATTGAAGTAAAACTTGGTTTAAATCAAAGTTATGTTTTGTAAGATATATGCATGCTATACTGAATATGAACATTTATGCGGTATTGTGAAAATTCATACATCCAAGCCTTGAGACAGACGGATAACTATGTAAAAGTGAGTTATCAAGAGAATATGTATTCGGATTCGGTCATTCCTTTCATCCCCTTTCCCTGGGATGTCCGGAACGGGATTTGTCAAGTCCTATGGTACCACTACCTACTAACGAACGGCATGATCGGTGTTAATGAATGTATAGTATAGTTTAAACAAACCAAATGTCATACCAAAATGTAAGCATGTTTTATGAAGATAATGTACCTAGTATGCTAGAGTAAACATACAGGGTAGAGCTGTAAAACAATGTGTCCATATGTTACTGGAACATATGCAACAGAGATGCAGTATAAAAAAATGTACTAAGTATGCAAAGTCATCATACAAAGTAGAAAAGTCATGTAAAACAATGTACTAAGTATGCAAAGTCATCATACAAAGCATAGAACACCATGAAATCATGTACTATAAATGTACTAATGAACATAGCAAGTATATGATGTGAAAACAGGAAAGCACGAAAGTAACAAGTAGGCACATGTGTTTCACCCCAAAACAGTTTGGAAAACAGTAAAAGAGGGGTCTATGTACTCACTTGAGATTGCTCAGAAGTCCTTGAGTAACAACCAAACAATGCTAGAGATGGCGGATATCAAACGACACCTAATATAGGTAACTATGTTAATTAACCGGACCTAGATCGGAAGATCGGGTAGCATTAGGGTTTGTAAACCAAACGAGTGTAGAGACTCGTGTAGTATGGTTCAACAAAGCCTACATACTAATTGAAACCTAACATAATTGTTTACGACCCATTACGACCCGTTTAGGTAGTTTATGCTACTTTAACGCGTCGTTCGCGTGAAACGCGTTCGGACCGCCTAACTAGCCCTATGACAAGTGTTATATGCCTAAACATATTACATAATCAGTTATGTGACAAAGGTTTAGGTTACATATGCTTAATTACCAATTATACATGAAAAGGGGTATTCTGGTAATTTACCTAAGGCATATAAACTACCTATCATACAACTACTCAAACGATGTGACCATAGGGTATAACCTCAGAAGGTTATTCCCTACCTACTATGGTCACCTAATGTATTTGGTCGGATCCTAATGATCGACCAAATGGGTCGAGTTCGAAGGTATAGGCGATTTATTAGATCGCCTACCCTACGACCCTAGACAACGTGGTAATCAGTGGGCATAGTCCCAAGGGACTATGACCAACGTGATTACAATCACGTTGCGAAGTTCAAACGAACTTCGCATTGACCATAAGCTGGTCAACGCTGAAAGTCAAACAAAGTTTGACTTTCTGACTCTAAAAGCAATAAAAGAACGAAAAGAACGAAAGAATACTTACGAAGGGTCCCCGAATGCTAATCCCGATTCAAGAATCTCTGGTATGAAACAATGGTTTCAACTTAGAGGTTCTCAAATCAGAATTCTTTTAATTTTGAAGCATGGGGGTGGGGTATTTATAGTAAAAGGTCCACCGTTAAGATCGTTTCATGGAAAACGTGCCTTAATCCCACCCGTACAAGTGTCGGGACCTTATGGTGACTAAAATGTGATCCTTATCAGATGACTAGACAAATGAGAATGTGTGGTGGTGGATCAAACAGCTGCAATCTGCTGTTAGAAACATTTAACCTGGTCAGAAGGTCTGACGCGGGCCGCCTAAGGATGTTAAGATCCTGAGGCGGGCTGCCTAGGAGTCACAGATTAGAACAAAGTTTCAGAAATGTCAGTTTCAGTCCCTGCACGTGTTTAAGGCCATTTCCGACACTTCTAAGGCCCGTAAAGCCAACTTTAAGGCCCTAAAATGTTGCCTAAACATTGAGGACATGAAACATGCTCAAAAATATGCCGGGTGTTGGTTCGTTTGGTCGTACGAACGCGATGTTCGCTTAATTACGACGGAATGCGCATAAGCGCGAAAAACGATCCAAATGACGCGACGAATGGATTTTTGGCAAGCCAAACACTAAAGTATAATATAGTCATGCTTACATAAATTTTTGGATGTCCGGATGTATTCAGAACGTAAGTGATGCGCGAAAATGCAAACTTGTGCACTTTTTGACACTTTTAGTCCCTGAATGACACAAAAGTTTATTTTAGCATACCGAACACCTCAAAGCCTATTTCTAAGCTATGTGAAGGATATTTATGGTATGTTTAACTTATGGTCATGCTCCGGAATGTCTGTTACAGTTCAAATTGGCATACTTTCGCAGTTTGTCAAATTTAGTCCATGTAAGCGATTTAACTTGATTTTGCCATACCAAAGCCTTTAAAACTTATTTCTAAGTTATGTAAAGGTTATTTAAGGTATGTTAAGCCTATGTCACTATTCCGGAGTGTTTGTTGCATTAAACTGGTTATATTTACGCATCGGTGCGCGTATAACCTTCCAGAAAGCGATGTAGAGTTTGAAATTGAACAAGAATTGATATGTGCAAATGATACACAATTTTTTTTCAAATCCCAAGTATGAAATATAATATTTCATTGGTTCGGTATTTGTTTGATGGCCGTGGAGGCACAGGTGTTACACATGGCATGTCCGGTCTAGTGCATATCATTACATACATAATGGATCCTATAGCTGAGGCATATGGGATTCCTTTCATTCTTTCTTGCCCATCTTTTTAGCTTGGGCAATGAAACGCTTTCAATATTGTCCCCTTTTTGAACAGCTACCAAACCTTTCATAAAGTTCTATATCTTGAACCTTTTCAAGTTTTTGTCAATGTATGCACTTTGGTATAAACCTATCAAGCGCCTTGACCTATCCTTATAGATCTTTATTCCCAAAATATAGGCGGCTTCTCCAAGATCCTTAATGGAAAAACAACTTCCAAGCCAGGTTTTTACAGCTTCCATGGTTGGAATGTTATTTCCATATAGTAGTACAATACTAAGAAAGTGATGATGCTCCCACTAGCCTTCTTATACACACAAGCTTCATCGACATTCTTGATGAATCCATATTCCCTAATCTCTTCATCAAGACAATGATTATGACCTCTAGATGCTTGTTTCAATCCATAGATTGATATCTTTAACTTGCATACTTTGTTAGGATGTTTTCGATTGACAAAACTTTCAGGTTGAACCATATAGACATCTTCCTCAAGATATCCATTAAGGAAAGCCGTTTTGACATCCATTTGCCAAATCTCATAATCATATTATGTAGGTATGGCAAATAATATCCTAGTTGACTTTAGCATTGCCACGGGCGAAAAGGTCTCATCATAATCAACCCTTTGAGTTTAAGTGAAACCTTTTGCTACAAGTCTCCCTTTATAAGTATCCAAGTTTCCATGTATATCTACTTTCTTCCTGAAAACCCACTTATTTCCAACCACTTTGGAGTTAAGAGGTTGCATAACCAATTCCCATACTTGGTTGTTATACATAGATTGCATCTCTAGGTTCATGGCTTCAAGCCATTTGTCACAATCGGATTTTGACATTGCATCAAGGTATGTGGTAGGTTCACCCGAATCTACCACGTAGCATCCATCCATAAAAAATCAATATCTTTCAGGTGGACTACTGATTCTACCAGATCTGTGAACGTTTTGTGTGTAATGATCAACCACTTGATCATTGATCAACCACTTGATCATTTTCAACAACCTCTTGTTAAGTGCCAGTATTAACCAAACATGTATCGGCTTATGGTTCTCGGTCCTTATCAAGTTCCACTTTTCTACTAATTCCTTTCACAAGGAACTTAGCTTCCAAGAACTCAGCCTATCGAGCAACAAATATCTTTTGCTCTGTTGGATCGTAGAAATAATATCCTATACCATCTTTAGGATTACAAAGATACACTTAGTGGATCGTACTTCCAATTTGTTTGGGGTGTATTGCTTCACATAAATATGAAAATGATGGAGCCCTTCAATGCCATATTTCAAAAGGTGTCTTATCCACTTTCTTGGTTTGGGCCACATTGAATGTACAGGCCGCGGAGAGCAAAGCGTAACCCCAAAATGATAGAGATAATGCGCTCCTAGCCATCATAGATCGAACTATATCCAACTGAGTTCGATTCCTCCTCTATCGGAAAGAAGAACTTTAATTGAGTTGATTTTCTACTTCACTTTTGAAGATTTTGAACGTTTCAAAACTTCATCTTTGTGTCTTAGCAAGTACACATAACCATAACTACTATAGTTGTCGATAAAAGTAATGAAGTATCTTTCACCATTCCTAGTCATTGGCTTAAAAGGATCACATACATCCGAATGTATGATACCTAATAAATCTTTTGCCCTTTCCTACTAAAGGGTTTCTTAGTCATTTTACCTTGTAAACTGGATTCACATGTATCAAATGAACCAACTTCATTTGTCTCCGAAAGACCATTTTTTCAAAGTGTGTACATGCGACATTTGTTTATATGACCAAGGCGATAATGCCAAAGATAGGTCTCACTCAAATCCATTTTGAGTTTCTTGGTGATTGCTTGGTATATTGAACTATCAAATGATGTATTATTATGAACCAATTCATAAATACCATTTGAAAACATAGCTTTAAAGTAAAACATGTCATTCATCAAAATATAAATGTCATTGTTTACAAACTTTAAATCAAAACCATATTGTCTTAAAAGGGAAACTTGAATAATGTTCCTAGTCAAACTAGGAGCACACAATACATTTTTAAAACAATTTCCAAACCATTTGGAAGTTTCAAAACATAGTCTCCTAGGGCTTCAACTTGAACTTTCGTTCCATTGCCCATGAAGAGACTAATGTCTCCTTTTTGTAATGCTTATTTCTTTTGAACCGTTTGCAACAAATTGCAAATATGAGTTCCACATCTGGTATCTAATACCCATGTGTTAGAAGAAATAATATTAAGGTCAATATGTATCATAAAGATTGTACCTGAGGTTTGCCCTGCATCCCTCTTATTTTCCAACTCATTGAGATAGGTTGGACAATTCCTATTTAAATGTCCTATCTCACCATACTCAAAGTATGGATCATTCGTGGCAATCTTTGCCTTCTTTTGTTTTTGGTTTCGGTGGTTCCGCTTTAGCCTTTCTTTTTCTTTTCCCTTTGAATTTCCCGTTTCCATTTGCAGCATCTGCTTTGGTGTCGGGGTGATGCCCTTTCTTGTTGCCATCCTCATTGATCCTTAGAATGGATAAAGCCCTTTTATCCATATTGAGCCTTTCGAGGTGATCAATGTGGCTTTTCATCTTAAAGATATAAGATGATATCGATTAGGTTTCCTCCATTCGACATGTATGAAGCGCTCAAACTGTTTCGAAGCGTTCTACCCTTAGAAACATTTCCTACAATTGGTTAATCAGGTCGTATGCCTATGATGTTCAAAATCTTTTTGAATCTCGGGAATCATAGTTCCTAATATGAGGCAAGAGGCTTGCATAGTATCCTTGGTTATACTTAATCCAATCATTATAGGCATCCTTATCTTCCATAAGAGGTTCATCGGTATTAGGATCGTTCAACACATAGGATATCTTTTCTTACTTGAGAACGATTCTTAAGTTTCGATATTAATCCATGAAGTGTTATGATTGAGACGATCCTTTTCAAGGATTGTTTTTAGTGATAAGTTACGGACGGTTTGGGTAATATTGTTAGCGGCCATCTATAAAATTATAACAAGGTTCAATTTTAGTATTTTCGATATTATTATATTTTAATCATTAATACCCTTTTATGTCTTATAGACAATTAATAATTAAAATCTAGAATCCAACGTTACATTTAAATATTGTTTAGGTGACCTTTATCGCATTATTTATATTAACAAGGTAGTCAACGTTTGACGATTGCGACCCTTTGCAACTTCTAGCCATATGGGATCGGTTAAACATCTTTATGTTTAGTTGGCATGTTTAATCCCATCAACACCTTTGTTCCCCATGCTTTGGTGACCTAGTTCATGGTTTCCAAATCAAATCGTCCAACTTACACACACGTGTTAGTTTACACATATAAGTGCGCTAAGGCAAGAAAGATCGAAAAGTCAAAACTTTCGAAAGCGCACTCACTCTTCTCAAAATCTCTTATCTTAATATAGCACTGTAGTTGCATAAGCAGTCAAGTTCAGGGGATGGAGTTCAAGGTGAGTAGTCTCTGGAAGTAGGTTCATCCCCCTCTTGCTTGGCGATGGCCAGGTCTTTTGGTATAAATGACTTGCGATAGTCTAGCTAGCGAAGTAGGGTAGGATAGCAAACGAAGCGATAAGGAACGGAGTCTGCAACTACCCTTCTATCTTTCTTTTAAGAAAAGAGTGAATCTATGGAGAGCTAATAGACTATATGCTTCTAGTACCCGAAGGTGAAATAAGCAAGGCTAAAGTGAGTCTCGTGCGCTAAGCAGGAGTAGGTCTTTGGTCAGTGCGCCCACAAAGTAAGGGAGATTAAGACTTTTCTTACATAGACGGAAGTTTCACTTCAAGCTAATGCGTAATTAAAGAGACTTTCACTATGCTAAAGTGCAGTGGGCTAGCTTTAGTTTGCCTGGTCTGGTATCGATGCATGCAATAGGAGTTCTAGTCTTGCTATATGTCTGAGCTTGTTCCCCTCTATACAGTGCAGGTTTGAAGACTACGCGAAGATCGGAGACTAAACACGAATCATCAATTCCTCTGACCATTCCTTTTGAGCCTCCAATTCTTTTAGAAATGCTAACGAGGTTCAATGATGCCGACGAAGGAAACCAGCTGAAAGGTTATCAAAGGCAGGCGCGTAACATAGGCAGACTCATAGGATAAGGCTAGGCATGAAAATCCCAACTAGAGAGCTCCTTTTCATTCGATTTCTATACTATAAAGGGCGGCTACTCGACCTATTTGGAAGGAGCTACTCTAAAGCCTATTCTGTTACTTTTTAGCTGATTTCAGTTTCAAAGATCACTTTTCTCAGGCCAAGACCGTAGGAATAAAAAATCCACTTCTCATTCAGGAGCGGGAAACTCAATAGCATTCAAAACCGTCAGGATTAGAATGGATAGAATGGTAACCGAAGGAGCCCATTTCTTTTCCTTCGCCTTTCTTTCATTTCATTATAAAGTTCCTTCTTTTTGTTACCCGGCTTTGATGAGATATGATCGGTAAAAGGTCTGACTCTATGGTAGCCGCCTTGAAAAAATTTCCCTTGACGAGCTACGAATCAAATAAGGTTACGGGCTTCCTGCCCTAAGACTACATTTTAGAGAGTATTAGAGGTTATTGAGCTTATAAGGAGAGTATTAGAGGTTATTGAGCTGGTGGCCGGCCCCCGACCAAAAAAGACTATTTCGATTATTTTTACAATTCGATGACATATTTCCCCCAGAAAGTATACAACAAATTCTTTCTGTGAAAACGGGGAATTCAACGTATGGTAGAATTAGATCCTGATCCTTTTTGGACCGAACAAAGCAAAGAGACTAAAAGTAGATAGGAGTACAAGGGCATTTCAAACGAAAGGTGCATTTCCTCAGTTGATAGAAGAAAGAGTGCAGCCGAGCGCTACGGCTTAGTTAGGGGGCTAAGAGCCATGGCTGACTTATAAGGAGAGTCTACGACAAGCAGAGAGTCCACGGCACCTAAGCTATTCACATATTAGGATTGGTTAGTAGTCTTTGATTATGAGACTAGGGAAAGTGAGACCATAGCCCTAAGCTCTTCTTTAATAGCTTATAGTGCGCTGAACTGGGAAAGAGAATGAAAGATTGATCTCCTATTGTAAGCAAGACCCTAATCTAAATCCAGAATCAAAGGCAATGCCACGGGGAAGTGAAAGGTGGCATGAAAGTAGAACCAGATTCTCCGAAGCAGATTGGCTTGAATTCATGTCATGCTTGAAGAGTGCTTGAAAGCTAATCCTGTCTTCCTTCTTGCTTGACTGACTTTCAAAAAAAGCAATTCCACCGAGGAAGGATCCACGAAAGCCCTCGCTTGCTACCGCTTTACCTTGCCTTCCAATCGTACTTCTAGCGAGGAAGGCCTTCTAGCAAGGAAGTTGCAACTTTCTGCTTGCCTTTCTCCTCTTTCAATCTAGTCTGCTTTCTCTTCCTATTAACAAACAAAAAGAAATGTCCGAATGTTGAGCCTCTTTTCAGACCGGCAAGTTGAGCTTGAGCTTTCAGATGAGATTGCCTTAGTCGAGAAGTGTGCTCCTTTCACTCTCCCTCTCCCGCTTATTCATTAGGGCGAGCGGCTTTGCACCTACGGGAGAGCTAGTTAGTCTTCCTTCCTCGCCAGCTAGGTGCTTGCCGACGAGGG